>JANVCC010000048.1:18688090-19228168 GCA_025345505.1 Todiramphus chloris collaris | reverse complement strand
TCTTTCTTTCTTTCTTTCTTTCTTTCTTTCTTTCTTTCTTTCTTTCTCTCTCTTTCTCCCTTTCTCCCTTTCTCTCTTTCTCTCTTTCTTTCTCTTTCTCTCTTTCTCTCTCAAACACTGTCATGCATTTGGCTGCCTATTCATACATAATGTGATAGCCCTGGTGTGGAATTCATTTTAGCATCTACAGAGTTTAGTATGACAAAAAACATTGTCAGTGTCATATGCTTAGCTGAAGGTTGTATGGTATCACCTTTATTGGCGGGGGGAAGGAAATTGGATGTGGACACACAAATATATTAATTAACTTAATTTACTAATGAAGACAGCTACATTTTTTGATAATACATATTGCGCCACTGTCCTGATGGATTCAAATCTTGGGAAGACTGCCTATCAGGAAAGGTGTTGAGTTCTGTAGAATGATGGAGGATAGATAACTCTCAAAGAAAGCTAAACATAACTGGAGTTGGCAGTTATGCTGCTTAACATAGGAACTTGCTTTACATGTTTCTTAAGCAGATGTGGACATAAAAGATATTCTATAACTTAGGCTAATACATGAATACGATAGTCATCCTGCTTCTTTTTCCAGATGAGAAAAAGGCAAGGAGTCTTCCCACCTCAATAAGATGTTTGTCTCCACCATCCTGTTGTGGGCACTAAAGAGGTAATGTTTGTCAGAACGGCTTCCATTTTTTCCAGCATTTCCATAATTTGTAAGGGGAAGGTCCAGCCATATGAATTTATCTTCCTCTCCTTTCCTTTCTTGAGACACAGGAGACCACATAGAGGTGTGTTTCTTGCTATCCCAAGTGGACATGGTAGTTCTAGTCATCTCTTGCTCCATTTCGTTATTGTAAGTAGCAAACCAATTATTTACAAGGGCCTTGGGAAAATATTGAAAAACAGAGAAGAAAACAACTCATGCTGTGTATGGAACTACTGCAAATACTTTAAAAAATATCATTGTAATAATAATTTAAAATATTTTTAAATTAACTAAAATACAGTAATCTTTTGAAGGACTGAGGACAAGTCAATGATATACAAAGTGGTGGTACTTCTAACTCTACTTTTACTTTTTCTTTGTTTATTTTTTTTTTGTTTTTTTTTTTGGTTTTGGGTTTTTTTTTTTTAAATGAAGAAACAATTATTGCATGGTTAATGCTACTAAAACTATAAGGGCCAGATGGAGCTCTTCACTTGAGTAATGTCTGAAATACAAAGACTTAAGTAAATGATACAGTAAAAGCTTGTTAATTTTCATTCTGCTAATCTGCCCACTGCATAATTAACACACAAAAAGACATTCTCTTCTCAGCTTCTCTGCAAGGATTTGGTGTCTCAGTACAATAGTGCAATTTTGAATGATGAAGAACTTGTTAGTTTTACAGTTATAATATGGAACATTTAGTATGGGTTAGCATTATATTTATTATATATTAGTATACATTATATTATTATATTACTATATTATTAGATTATATCACTATATATTGTTATAATTCATATGCACATGTTCCTATATGTGGTATTATTACAAACTAATTGAAATGTTAAACTTGTTTTTTAAATTCGTAATAGCTTCTCCTTTTATATAATTATTTCCTTGCCATTAAATGCAGGCATGATGTCCTCAGAAACATCATCTCCTTACCTATGAATCCCACTCCAGCTTTTATTAATGAAATTGTTAGATCATAGAAATTACTAAGTGTAGGGATTAATGGTGGCTAGTCTCTCACACTTTATTCTTTCCTTTCTTATAAGAGATATGGGAGGCCACTTAGGAACCGTGTTTCCTAATTTCCTAAGCAGACATGGTAGGACTAGTGATTCCTTGCCTTACTTAGTTCTTGTTGATAACTCTCTTGTGGGTCTAGGCTGCTAGTTAGGATATTGGGGAGATTTTTCAGAAGTAAGACGAGAACAGCTTTGGTTATGGACTGAACTCTTATAGATAGATGTGAAAACCATACCATCAAAGTTCAATAATCTTTTAATGATATAAAGAAAACTATTTTATCTATGTAAAATGTAATTTTGTTATGAGACCTGATTATTATTATTGTCTTTAATCCAGAATATGTTTTTTCCCAACCTAAAATATTTTGATATTTTTTATTAAAAGAGTTCTCTCCAGGAAACAGGCCTGTATTCATAGAAATCAGATTCTGGTGGTTCATATGTTGGGCATATGTTCATATGTTGGATATAGCCTTGCGTCCTCCTCATGCATTTATCTGATATCTGCTGATTGTTATTATTTTTAGTAATTCATATAATCTCAAATGAGATAAAGCCTGAAATATTACTCTAGTTCTTTCACATCAATTGCTCCCTTATTATAGTCAGTCTCTCATTTTCTCAAGAATAACTAGAATGGTAGTGAAAAAGTTTCAGAATGATTTTTCATTACTGTGTCATAAAGTTATTTAAAAATCATAGAATCATAGATTGATAGAATAGTTTGGGTTGGAAGGGGTCTTTGAAGGCCATCTAGTCCAGTTCCCTGACAGTGAACAGGGACATCTTTAACTAGATGATGTTTCTCAGAGCCTTGTCCAACTTGACCTTGAATGTTTCCAGGGTTAAGACTACCAACAATCTGGGCAGCCTCTTTCAGTATTTCACCAGCCTCATTGAAATAAATGTCTTCCTTATATCTAATCTAATCTAAATATACCATCTTTTAGTTTAGTTTAATGTCTCACAGAGCCTTCTCTTCTCTGGGCTGAACAACCCCAACTCACAGCATTTCTTCATAGGAGAAGTTATTTTTGTGGCCCTCCTCTGCACTTGGTTCATGTCTTTCTCGTGCTGAAGACTCCAGAGCTGGACACAGTACTCCAGGTGGAGTCTCACCAGAGTGGAGTAGAGTAGCAGAATCAACCTGCTGACTATGCTACTTTTGATGCAGCCCAAGATATGGTTGGCCTTCTGGTCTGCAAGCACATTTCTGACTCATGTCCACCTTTTCATCCACCAGTACCCCCAAGTCCTTCTCCACAGGGCTGCTCTCAATCTCATTATCCTCCAGCCTGTATTGATACTGGAAGCTGCCCCAACCCAGGACAGGACATTACACTTGGCCTTGTTGGACGTCACGAGGTTCACATGGGTACATTTCTAAAGTTTGTTCAGATCCCTCTGGATGGCATCCTGTCCCCGAGGTTTGTCAATCATAACACTCAGCTTGGTGTCATCTTCAAACTTGCTGAAGGCTCACTTGATCCCACTATGTCATTGATAAAATGCTATGATTATACATGAGGTAAAAAACCAAGTGGTTTTGTCCACCATCCAGAAAAGATACCTCTTCAGCATCTCTACTTAAAATTGATGACAACAGGAGTAGCTTTCAGTTTGGGCTAAACTGTCTACTTTTCCAATAGGAGTGACATTTTTAAAGCACAAACAGAATATTCAGTGACATAGGGAAGAAATTTGATGAATGGCAATGCACCTTGTGATGCAGCTTCAAATGCATAAGGACAAAGAACATCAATAAGTCTGAGTGGTCATCATCTCCCTAGAGAACTAAATGTTTCTGGCTTGCTGTTAGTAGATGCCCTCTGCTAGAGAAGCCATTGACTGACAATGACAGTCTTGCTGTCCACATTTTATATTGAAAGAGGTTGTGATAACACAATCTATTCAGTCCAAATGCCCTGAGCCTCCATGCTGCTTGGAAAGCATCTTGACCATTTGGTAGAAGATAGTGTAGGAAGTATGCCTAATATTATCATTAACTTTTCACATGTGATTGGAAAAAGGCACTTGAAAAAGTCCATTCTGTTAGGTCAGCAAGGTGCACTTTTTTTGTTACTGAACCAAAATTAGACTCTGTTTGTTCCAGGATGGGAAAGCCCCTTCAAGGGCTCCATTGCAAATTTCATGCCAAATACTGTAGAGCTCTTGGGGATCTATTCAGCTGAAATTATATGCTGGCTTCTACTGATCTGGCTTTTGTACCTAGATGAGCCATTCAACAGGGAGACCAAATAGGGTAAAACTGCATCTTTGTTGAAACAAGATGGTGTCTCCCTGGCTGGGCTATATGTGTGAGTGTAGACATACAAGTAATCTACCTTCTATCAGTCACCCAGGAATCACAGCATTGCAGAAGAAATGATGTTCTCAAGTAGGTACAGGAAATGTGGCTTAATTTAAAAAAAAGAATCTTCTACTTCAGATAGCTTAATGATGGTATATTCCTTTAACCATTGGCACAGAAGCTCAGCACAGACACTCTCATTCCCACATACTTGGATGAGAGGCTGACCTATTGTACTCAAACGTGATGCACATACTGATTCTCAGCATGCCAACACTCATGCCCATCTGCTAGGATGGCTCTGTGCCCACTGCAAAGGTGGGACACCATTCTCAAGAGGCCTAGGTGCCAATTGCCTATAGATTTAAAAGGATAGTTTAGAGAATACAGAAAGTGATGCTTTCTTTGTGGGTGTCCTTTCTGATGCCACAACCTAGTTCGCACATTGTTTGTCTGCACCAGGCAAAATTTTACTAATTTTGCTTTACAGCAAGTATCACCAGAAATATGGTCTTTGAAGTGATTCATAGATCATATACCAGACTGAAAAAAAACCCAACAAAAACCTCTTAAAAATGTTCCTAGCAGAGTCAGCAACCATAAGGTAGAAACTCTCCCAAAGTTGTCAATAGTTTTTAAAAGAAAAGATTAGGAAACTGCTGAAGGCATAAAAGCCAAGAAACAAGTATCTGGAGTGCATAGGGAGGGAATCCACCACACCCACTGCTCGAACATGGAGCTTCATACAGCTGTGTCTCTCACTTCTCAGCTCTCCTTGATTTATTTTGGAAAAATAGTTTCTTTCAAATCAAAGCAGTTGCACATAAAGCTCAATACGCAATCAGTCAGATTTGCAAGAAGACTCTGTGTGTACCAAAGCAAATGCCCATATTCCTCTCTGGGAGAAATAAAGAAGAACGGGGATGGGGGAGGAACATGGTCCTCAGATCACTTAAGCTTGTGTCACCTTTTTCTTTTGTCTTAGTCAGCTTTTAAGGACAGGAATTTTCAATTTATTAAAATTTTTTGAACATCCAAAGTCTTCCGAATCTTTCTAGAATCAAGAAACATCGTGCTCTGATATTAAATATCTGGGTATTGATAAACTTGTATCACAAGCACCCGTCTGTGGGAAACACATGGGTGATGGCAGTTGGAAGTCACACAGGGTAAGGCTCTGCTGGAGATACCAGACATATGTATCACTTCTGAAATTTAAAGGAACATAGATCTTTCTCAGTATCTCACTGTTGATGAAAGTTATTCTTTTAAACCTGTTTTCCAATTAATTTTGTCAAGGGGGTATGTTATACTTTTCACAATGAGTGAAAGAAACATAACGATTCTTCAGGGTGAGTTAAGTCAGGATTTAGTTTGCACACAGACACATACATGTCTGTATATATTTATTTTACAGTAGGCAGAGAAAGAAAAAAAAAAAGTGCTTGTTTCTGTGGTATGCCTTTTAGAATAAATGTTGAAAAATTTATACTGCACATTAGAAGAACAATGCCCTTAAAACTCTAGTAGCTTAAGCCTGAACATTTATTTTCCACTCAAATCTGTGCCAGAACATGAAAGCAGAACCTCAACTGAGAAGTCTGTAAAGATATTCTGGTTACAACTTCAGCAAAGAGAATGAGGGATCCCTTTTCTCCAGATAGAAGGCTTTCATATGTGACATAGAAAAGGAGAATATGTCTCACACATCTACAGCAGGAAAAAAATTTTACAATCTTTTTATATCTTGCTGAGAACTTAATTCTGTTTGTAAAGTTTCAGGAACAAGTCTAGATTTCTTCTCACTCTCTGCTAATTATGTTGTATGCTTCCATTTTCCAATTCTGAAAATGACTAGATGTGTTTATGGAATTGTTGCCATGATCAGACATTAACACACATTATTGAGCTCGATACAGGATTAACTGGATGAAGTGTAATGGCTTGTGATTTATAGAGGTCAGACTAATGCTCCCTTCTGGCCATCAAACTTTATGAATGTGATTTTCTCTGAAAGGTTTTGGTCTCCTCAGAACATTATTTATAAAATAAACTAACTGGAATCAGAAACAAGTTTGAAAAGAAACTGCTTGCATCTCAGTTCTGTTTCTGCTGCCTATCTTGGCCATAGAACGATCAAGATATAAAAAATAATCTGCACATTAAGCATTAACTCTTAGCTAATATTACCAATATCTTTGAAGTTATATTTGTTATGTCTGGCTTACATATAATGGATGGGTTTATTTTCCTTTCTTTCTTCTGCTTTGTTTTCCTGCAAAACAGAGACAAGTTCAAGTGGCCTACACCCCAATTAATGGTGTCTGCACAATTAAATACTAGAAAACAACCAAGTCTACTAGGTAGCTGACAGCTGCTTGAATTTAGGCTGACACCTTTAAAGAGAAACAGAGATAGCAAACATAGCTGATGCTGGGATATCTCCATGGGGAATACGGTAGATTAGCTAGCTCAGGATGTGACTTCTATTGCATAAATACAAACTACCAAGCATTTTATGGGCCTGATTCTTTGAAGAACCGTGCTGGTAGTGTCTGCAGATCCCACTGAATGAGCAGGTGAAGTGAAGATAAGCTGTGTTATCTATAGCATTTCCTTAGAATTTCTGCTTTTGTGGATCAGGTCAACAATGTTTTAAGTCCACTTTATGGAGCTAATGGGAGAATAACCTTTCAGATGCTTAATTACAGCAAGAAAGGAAGAAAACCAGACAATGGACAAAAAAGAGCATAGCAATTGATCCACTATCTAACCACAGTGAAGCTGAACTGCAGGGCTGAATTGAAGAGCAATAGTTTGTGACTGGATGAACTCCAGAAGGAACTCATCCATTAGAAGGAAGTAATTTAACTTTCAATAGGTCCTCCTTTCTTCCTTTCTTCCTTTCTTCCTTTCTTCCTTTCTTCCTTTACTCTCTTTCCCCTCTACTTCACAGTTTATTCAAGAAAAGATTCTAGAACTGAAAACCTTAAGTACAAATGAAGAAGGTGCCAGATGCATCTTGTGTTGCAGACCTTTGCAGCACCTCATGAAAGATGTAGGGACAGACAATAAAGAGACACACATAAAAGGACCATCCCAAGTCACTGTGCTGTCATTTTAACCTTTTTCATAGTCCATTCAGATTAATCTTCTGAAGCAGTAGCTAAGATTTCCTAGACTGTTATGATAGATGCCATGCTGAGTTAGAAACTGGAACATGATTATTTATCTTACAACCATGTGTAACATATCCTACCAAGGATGCAAGCACTGAATTGATACCAGAGAAGCAGTCTGTGCCATGAGGGTTTTATGCTCTAAGGAAAAAGGATGGTCAAAGAAAGAGAGAAAAAGAAATGTCAGCATCGCTGTCTGAGGGAATGGAAAGCAAGACATGGAGATTTTGAGCATTTAGCACATGGCCATTCAAAAATAGGTGGCAGCTATAGGATTTAAACCAGATCTCCTGACTTTCCATCCAATCCATCTCTATAATTATTCATTTAATCTGAAAAATATGCCATCAGAAAAGCCCTGTTCTGCATCTGGTAGTAGACTGAGGATGTAGATCTTTATACAAGAAGGATTGCTATCACTACTGGCATGCAACACAATTTCAGCAGAACTATACTCTAAATTTTCTTCAAAATTCCTTAAAAAGGAAACAGTGTCATCCATTACTGACTAACAATAATTTTTCATGGCCTCCAGATTCAAAGGCTGAATACATCTACCTTTCAACCCTTACTTACAGCAAGGGTTTTTGATGTATTTTTTATAAAATGAGAGAATAAATCTGAATAACTTGATAGTCAAGGGCATAACTATAATATGTATTATAGTTATCCTAGCTGTTCATGGCCATGAGTTTGTTCATCCTCATAATTTTTGGCACAAAATAGTCTTTGACAGATACTGCTTAGTCTCCCCTGATTTGGGGCACACAAAACAAACCAAGAGGTTGTAATCAATATTGAAAAAAAAAATTTCTTCAAACTAGAATAGCTTCTCTGGATAATTTATTCTTTATTTAACCAATATGCCTCATTTTTCCCTGCAGCTTAGTATTCTAAAAGCTATACTACCCATATTTAAGTGCACTAGTCTTAATTCCACAGTAAGTGGAAGTACTATATAGAATCACATCTCACTTCTGGTTTGTAAGTGAAAACTTAGAAACAACTAAGTGTTGTTTTGTTGAGTGATATGAATGAAGCATATACAGAGGATGAGGTTAGTTATTATGTGTGTGTTTGGATGATCTCTTTGCTTTCTTACATAGTTCTATATACCTCTGTTGCTTCTAGGTCCTCTTCACCTCTCTTTGTTGGACTGCAGACATACGCTTTTTTCCCTGCACTTCACTACCTCTAGTCTAGAGCAATGAAGATCTTTGAAAGTGTCTGATGCTGGTATTTGCAGTAGATGGCACCCAGTAATTAGATAAGAAATGGGTTGTTCTGAATTGGGTACTCAGTGGGAACTAGTGATGGGGTAATTAGCCTAGGACTTGGGAAAGTGGGACTCAGTTCCCTGCTCTCCTACCAAGAGTTGGCATGGTGCTGGAAAGTTAATTGTCTCTCTGCTGTCAGGGTATAATAGTAGAAGGTGGAAACAACAGCACTTCCCAGCCTCAGAGGAGTATTGTTTGGGTAAATTAATGAAAGACTGAGAGACATTCAGGTGTAATGGTGATGGGGAAGGAAGAGGAGAGAGAGAGGCAGTGAAAGAGGTAATCCTAATGGCTATATACTACAAACAAGCAACAGAGAAGTTCTCATGAAAAGCCTACCTCAGATACAAATGGTCTTGTGTATGCAGCTTTGGGGGGCTTCAGGGTTATATATATATACAGAAATTGACCCCTGAATACTTAAAAGTCTGTGCTTTCCACCCAAAACTGATAAAAGTAGTATCACGGATCCTGTTTCCTACTGCCTGATCCTGTCCAGCTACTGTCCTTTGGACCAAATCCTGCAGATGTGGCACGGGAAGGTATGACAGAAGGGCAGGAAATATAGGCTGAGTAAGGTTGACAGGGAATGGGAGGACAACCTCCAGGTACTATGGTGTAGGGTGAGAGAGTGTACAAAGTAGGAGGCTTAGGGCTGAAGATGGGATTTGGACAGGTATTCAGGCCATACAGCTCCTTATTTGTTCTTACAACAAAATGCAGGACTGCACTGCAATTGTTGCTTCAGGAATTATTATAGCTGGCTCTAGGATAATCACTTAAGTGAAAATAATTGCCATCTGTTGTCAGTAAGACAATATTGTTTCCCTCTATTATTATTGTCATCTATTGTCAGTAAGAAAGGCATTTCCCTTTCTTGCCCTCACAACCATTAATTACAGCTTTAGCAACAATGACTTGCAGAGGTAGTAGTGGAGAGAAGTGAGATAGAGCGCTTTTCTAGAAGCCCTTTCTGAGACCGCAAGCAGCTTCCTGGCCTGTTGAATGCTACTGCTTCCCTCTCACCCTGTGAGGTTGGTCGTTAGTTATTGGACACTTGTCCTGCAGCACGGCCTGTACACAGGGCTCTCTCCTGACCTGAATTGTCTGATGAAGAGCCGGTCGAATTTACTGGTGTTGTGCTGAGAAAAGCACAGGAAATGCTTCATCTCCATTCTCAGCAGTGGTAGAGGAGGGCAGACTGACAGAGAAGGAGGAAAGGAGGGGTGGTAGCCAAAGGGGACTAGGGTCCTGGCTTTCCATCTGTAAATTGGTTTATGTGTCTGTTGGAGCTGTGGCCCTGTAGGAGTATAGCAGACTTGAAGGCTGCAAGGAGTGTTCTGCCTCTGTAACCATGAGAAGACACTTGAATTAATTTGTAGATGAAGGAAATGGAGCATGGGGTATTCAAAGGTCATGATTTTCCAAGGCAGGTTTCTAAAGGTTTGAATCCAAATCAGTTCTAAGTGAACCAAGTAGAGCTGTTACAGCTTGAGTCACTGCTTTGTGCAAAAATCATGGTAGCAACACATGCCTTAAAATAACACAGGGAATGCATTTCCCTGTTAAGATACATCTTGTACAAAAAAGCTTATGCTTTCCTTCTATGATATATTTACAAAATAGACCAAGATTTCTATCTTTTCAGTCCTCAAGAATCTGGAAAATGTATATGTCAAGCCAAAACCAGAGAAAAAAGTGTTTTTTGGATGTTTGAAAATAGTTATAATCCCTTAGTATGAAGTCTCATGATAATTTCCAGTGAATAGCACATTCTATATTTTATACCTCTTACATCCACTAGAAACATGTCTATATTTATCTTTCAAAACAGTAGTTAAGTGAAGGAAGGCAAAACACTTTCTATTTAACTGAGTTTCATCTCTTTTTCTGTATTCAGTTTCATCCTCCAAACTTTCCACAACTAATTTGGACCTCAAACTAATTGAAAGCAAACTGAGCTTTTGCTTTGCTGTCTGCAAGAAGGTCTTGTTAGTTCCTTTTGTTTTGTGGCTGAATCTAACTAAAACACGTTTACACAGATTCCTTTTGTCAGACGTCCCCAATTTTTTTTTTAATCCAAACTGATCTGTGCATTCACAGTGAAGCTTCACTAAAGATCAGGCCAAGCAGTCTTTAAAAAGTACAGGGCTTCAATGATAGACAGATGGTGGCTTTCATGATGTCAGGAAGTGTCAAATATTATGGTTGGCTGCAGAATGATGGCTACTTTCCAAACAGATTGAGAAACAGACAGAAAGAGCAAGAACACCATTTGTTGTATTTAGATACATTGTGAACAGAAGGAAGCAAGACAGAGCATACTTTTACACATCTTTTTTCCACTCCTTGTGAAAACAGTTTAGGATTTGTTATGTTATATTAGCCCTATCATTATGCAAAAACATGTGAAAGCCAGAGATGCTGATATATAATGAAAAAAATGTTTCCATTATGACTTGATATGGTTTTATTTTCATTTCCACTGGTATTTTTTTTGACAGTATAGGCAGATAGAAACCTGCAATTTGCCCCCCTCCTTTTTTTTAAGGAACAAATCTGATCTATTAATATAACATGCAAAAAAAAAAAAGAAATTGTTTATTTAGTTTTTCTTTAATGTTTAACCTATATACTCTTCTGAGCATCTGTTTGGGAAAGCACTCATTTAAGTACTTAAACTTAGATAATTTCTTTGGTATTGAATAGGTGTGGATTTTTTTTGCTGTCTTTGTTGATGCTTCTTGAGCTGGAATTCAGGATGGGACAGTTTTGAAATATAATATGTGTCAACAGCTAAATGGCAAGGATTTTAATAAAAATACTGAAAGACAAAGGTCATTCAGTGGTCTGTAGCTAGACAAGTGGTTTCAGCTGCACAGAGCCTGAATGGCATCAGCAAGTCAGAGATTGCTGGTGTCTGAGGGATGGGGCAGATTTTGTCACTGAAAAATAATTCAAAACTACTCTTTACCTGAGGTTTTTTTTGGTCCTATGCAATTCAGTGTATAAGATGCTGAAATGAATGCCCTTGGTGCGTATTATTTTACCTTGGGAGTCTACATTAGGTCAACACTTTGGTAGAGCATTATGAATGTTTCTTATGATCATCATCTTGAAAAGTCCATATCCTATATGGGTCTTATGTGCCTACACAATTACTGGAGTGGTTGTCTGCCCCTGTGCCTATAAGGGAGAGATGAAAGGATGTTCATTATACAGAAAACCATGGACGACTCTGCAGTTGCTGGTCCCTGGGCAAGTCCGTGCCTCTGACTCTGAGGACACTGATGCGTGTTCTACAGCCTCTCAGGGACTGTGGGGGAAAAGCTCTGCAGGAAACACAGTGTACAACCTGGGCAACAGTGAGACAGAGCCCAAAACAAGGGGTGAGCCACTGAGGCATGAGTTAGCCAGCTCTTACTTAAGTCTTGGTTAGACTGGTCTGTCAGACAAAGTAAGCAATGGCTGATTTAAAGGTAAGGGAAGGAGCTGACCTAGGTCAGGAGAGATAAAGAGGAAGAGAGGGCTGTAGCGAAGAGACATCTAAAAAGCTGTGAACTAGGACATCTGCCCTGTGTGAGCTCAGGCTTGTTTTATTTATTTATGAGCTTTTCCATGATGCTATTCACTATCTCCATATCATTACTCCTTTCCTCCTCATTGCTCTCACTGAAAATCTGTTTGTTTCTCCAAACTATCAAAATACTTAGAGAGAAAATACATGCTTATGTTTATAATAATTAAACACTTGTAAAAAAAAATGTCCACATTTGGGAATATTCTTTTATTCTTTTTGCTTGTTCTCTATTCAACAGTGGACTATCTGAATCCATGGAGCCTTCATGTGAGAATAATTTTATACTTCCAAATTATATCAACATTTGCAAACAGCATAGTAATTACGGTCCACAAGGAACCCCCTTAACCAGAATCCTGTTGCTCTGTGGAAGGAAAACAAAAACTGTAGATTGGAGCTTATCCCTGGCTTGTTAAAGTGCAATTTTTGAGAAATGGTGCACAATAGAGGGATTGAATTTTTCTGTTTTTCTGCATTTGCCAAATTTGCTGTATGATTCAGCATTCCCCCCTTTGAACACTGAATATATTTCAAAAAAATCTTTTTCTTATTTTTGTCCTTTTCTGTCTTTTGTAAGGATGTTATATGAATTCTTTGTCTATAAACAAGCATAGCATGAATAACACAAAAAATGTTCACAAGTAATCATTAAAGCTCTTAAATGAGTTCTCTTTGCCCATAGTTACACAAATTCCATTCATATTTACTTCCTGGTGAAAGAACAATCAATTGAGATTTACTTTTAGCAGAAAGGTTTATAAAAAGCAATAATGCAAATTTTGTTTCACACGAGTATTTATGGAAGACTGATTTTGAGGGGGGGGAACACACAACTACATGCACAGGAAGCAGTGTTTTTCACACTTGTTCAGTCAAAGAGAACAAACAGTGTGACCTGATTTACCAATCCCAAATAAGCGAGCATTTTGAATTTCAAATATTTGCAATCAGTTCACAGGGTAAAAATTCAGATATATTTGTTGAGTACATTTAAATGAGAAAATCATGATCTGCTGCTGGATATTCCATGAGGAGAAAAAGAGGCTAATTTAGTCAAAGAAATTATAGGCAGAGAATTACTCACTCAGCACTACTGGCAAATAGTAAACGAGTGGCACCAAGGTTTTAATTCAAACACTTAACAAAGAAAGCAACTAATAGCATCTTCCTTTTTCATCTGAAGTACTACAAAGCAGAGGGCTAGCCCTCCTGCCAAATTGCATTTACAGAAATGTGACTTCCGCCTTCATTATTTTTACTCAAATAGCCTTAATTAAGAAAGTAACTCTCAAGCCCTGACTTACATCCTGTTTTCAGACTAGGTGTGTCCAAGTTCATAGTTACGGACTTGCTTATTTGCTCCTGGATTCAGGTCAGAGGTCACAATCTGTTCATCTGCAGAATATTCCTCCAAATAATACCTGTCCAGGGGAAAACAAAAACAAAACCAAAAATATTCATAATAAATTGGAAAGTTATTAAACAACTTCTCATGTTGGGAGATAGTGCCCATTCAATTTCTTTTTTCTGTAGCATTACACAGCACAGAGTCAAGAAGTAATTTCAAAATCTCCTATTCTTTTTTTTTTTTTTTTTTTTAATAAATCTACCACACTTGGGGAAGCTCATGTAGAACTCTTCTTTCTAAGCCCAAAACTCTTCCTTAGGCAGAATTCCACTATGGAATGATTGCTTGTGTCAATTGGGCCCTTTCAGAGTGTATGGATGTTGATTAGGATTTAATGTTCTTACTTTGGTTCCAAACAGTTAGTAATGGGATGATTTACTGGCAGCATCAATTCTAAATAAGTATTGTGGATAATAGCTACAGTGGCATGATAATTGATAACAGTAATAGATTTTGGTTGCCTGAGGAAATACTGTGATGTTTGGGGTTAGGATTTGGAAGCCAGTTTAAAAGCATGACTTCATCTCCAGTCTAGTGGTGAAAATAACCGAGTCTAGCCTTTTGTAAGCAAACTTATCTCTCAAACTGTGAGCTTTTTATGATATGGGGCAAGCTGAATGAGCCTCTGAAAAATACTAACCAGCTAGTGAAAAAAAACAAGTCTGATCCACTGTCAGAAGGGGGGACTTCCTAAGGATATTCTGTTAGCCTACTTGAGTTTTGTCTCTTTCTGAGGCATGTGGATTCTCACAGGGCCTCTCTTATCCTGTCCTCTTCATTGCCTTCCATACTTGTGAAAATAGTCTCTTTTCTATGGGAGAAGGGGAACAAAAGATGTTCTGTATCTAGAAGTTTTTGGAAGCTGTATGTTGTAGTTCCCATATCATCGCTTGACTGGGTGATGGATCCTCTGGGACACATGTAGCTGGTTGTGTGCATAAACACATAATAGCTTCTGGTTGCACAACCTTTCCCAGTTACTCACTTTCAAGACAAAGTGGTGGTCATGGTGTAAAAAAGGTCCTGATTCTATGACTAGAAAGCCTAAGGTTCTTAATTGCTTATGACTGGAAGGCCACTGGATTGTCACCTAAATAAATGTTTTCTTATGGACCACTTGTATTCTCCTGTATATCAGTGAGCTCCTCTAGACCTAGAAAATCCAAAATCACTGTACACAGCATAATATTAAAGAACAGTATTAAGTACATTTGGTATCTCTTGCTTGTACCACTTGTGTGTTCCCCTAGACACTGAGTTCAGTCATTCTGTGAAAGTTGCTCTCATGGGCAAGGAAAACCATTCCCTTCTTATGCCTCTTCCTGACCTGTTGTAGTATAGAAAAAAGTTTATAGCTTTATGGCAGTACAGTATAAGACAAAAACAAACAAACAACAAAAAAACCCCACAAAACAAAACAAATCAAACCAAAACCATGAAATTGCCCTGTAAAATAGCCAGGAACAGGGAAGATAGGGAGAAAAAGAGACAGTTGCATATTGTAAGTATTTGACTTCTGATATTTCAAAGGCTTTTCAAATCTTTTTTTAATAATTTCTATATTCTCCACTGTGGTAAGGGGCTACACAATAGCGGTAGATGACTGGTGAGGTTTTTTGACACTGTCTTGTATATTATTTAGACAAGAGATCACAGTCTTGATTTAATTAATAGAGAATAGTTGTAAAACTTAGTGAAAATTCACCAATAAAGTAGCTGTCAAAGGTTGTGAAGATGTGTAATGAACTGGTTTCTCAAAGGTCTGTCTTGAATATGGTTGTATTCAGTGTTTAGTGAACTGAAGTGCAGGGTTAGAAACCAAAGCAATGCTGACAAACAGAGAAGCAACTTGAAGAATCAAAACATAAGAATTTAATCAGAAATCACTGCAAGGTATTGCCCTTGGGCAAAAATAATCAACTGTGCAAATAGAGGATGAGGAAATTTTTCAGAAAAAGAGCTGGGAAAAATAAACTCAGCATTAGTGATCAGCACCATTTTGTTGAAAAAAGGAAAATAACACACTAGTCTGTATGTTGAGCTGCCCCTGATATGCAAAATATATGAAATGTACTTTCTGCCACTCTTGGAGTTGACAGAACTTTGGCTTTACCCAAGCACAGTTTCAGATAACAGGATTCAAATGAGAGGGAGTCCCAATGAGTCCAGATAAGTTGGTTAGAATTTGGGAACAAAGGAGTAAAAAATATAGTTCTGCAGCCTAGAGAAGTCTGGGGAGAAAGGGATCATGGCAAAAAATTTCAAATTAATTCAGGGATGAAAATGATTTATCATTAGGGAGGATGAAACAAGAGGTAAGTTTGAATTTCAACAAGAAAATCTTAGTTTAGATGTTTTTTTCTAAGTGTCCAGTAAGGAGGGTGAAGTCCACACAGGTTTCCTGGCAATGTGGTGGTAGTGGGTTAATGCTCACCCTTTGAGAATGATGGAGGTACAATTGCTTCCCTCTTCAAGGGAGTGGAGGCTGCTCTGTGACCTTCTGAGATTCCCCTCAGTCCCTGGTTTTTGCTGAATGTGTTTACTGTATTGCGCCAGCTTGAATATACGAAAATATAACTGAATGTTACAGAGTTTTGTTAAAAGCGACTATCTATATTAACGGATATTTAAGGTTGTTCAGTTTCATGTTATCTAATTACAAAAGAAATACATTTATTAAACAAATCCAGAGGGTTTCAATATATCAGCTGCTTTTTCTGAGAGCTTATTTCCTTGCAGACTTTTTCAATAGCTATCAAGTTTGCACAAAATATAAATAAATGGCTCTCCATGAAGATGGTGCCATTCTTTATGGAACTGCATCACTGATAGGTTAAATTTATATTGCTCTGTAGCACGATTTTAATATCAGTCTGGCCTGGTTTAGGCATAATCAAGTCTTCTGTTGAAAGAGCTCTTGTAAGAAGCAATGAAACATTAGTACTTTAGCTAAACCCATATTAAATTATATCTTTGAATTTAAGTAACTGGGAATGATCTTAAATCTCAGCTTGAATTTTAGGTGGTATTGTATCTGCAATTTATATTGAGGTATAAGAATCTGTTTGCATCTTGATTTAGTATTTATAGCTTGAAATGTTATTTTATTATTAAGTGTTCTATGCAGCTGTTAGCAAGGCCACTAATAGATTAAGGTACTATTATTTATGATTACAGCTTCTGCTTTTCAACAAAAAAAAAAGCTGAACGTTCAGCAGGAGAATTTTAACATGTTTTTTGAAAACCTTGATATAAATAAAATTTAGCTGTGTACCCTTCAGCAGGCATAAGTGGAGATTTCAGCCCTTCCAGTGAAGACCCATAACCCAGAGGGCTTTGGACTGCTGTAACACTAAAGGCTCAACAGGACCTTTCTTTTAGGCATGAGCAGGAGAAGATTATGTGGAAAAGATTTGAACTACAGTTATCTCACCTTCCCTGTGCTGTGAACTGCCAGAACTACCATAAAGCATTCTCATGGATAAGTTCATGTGTGAATCTGAGCCCTTTGGGGCAGATTGTGACAGTAAGAACAATAATAGGGTGTTCTACTCACTCCAGAAGTAGTCCTGCAATAGTAAGTTGGGAAGTGTATACTGTTTAGATTGACACTGGGCTGAAAAGGGAGAAAATGGTGTCTTGCATCTTGATTGAGGTGGTTCACCGTTGAACATTATATTTGAAATCTTTGAAGCCTAGGAAAAGTTTCATGTTTGTGATGGTAAGTTTGTTTGCAGATTTATTTTAGCATTAAATATGTGTGTTGTTTATGTTTTAAAGATAAGTTCCGTTTACATCAGTATCATTTTGATCACTGATGGAAACTTACAGGTTAGTTTCCCTGTCAGCACAGAGATGTCTTAAAGCTATAGGGAAATAAATACTTAAAAATCCAAAGGAATAAAGGAAAATAAATGTTATTTACATTATAGAAAAGACAGGTCTTCTGCATAAATGTCTTGTGTTGAATATGTTATGTTTATTTGGGCCAGACTGGATGAGTATGAGCTACATAATTTCCTTTTTACTTTCTATGTAAGACAGAGCAATGACTTGACAAAGAAAAAGCAGTTATACTTGCAATACCATACACATGCTTTGTTAACATAAACAGTAAAGAGAGGTTATAGTATATGATATTGCCTAAACATCAGTTCTCTGGTTATATGAACTAATTTTTCTATACTGAAGGTCTTCTCTGAAAACCTTTTGCATTTCAAGAGGGACTTCCACTTCTCCCAGTTTTGGGTTTATCAAGGAAAAAAAAGAAATGGGGAAACAAACCTTGTTTCTCTGTGTTCCTACAAGACACAAACACTGATATTGTCCTAAGATCTAGCTACAGTTTTAAGAACTCAGTTGCAAATAAAGATTAGGAAATTCTGCTCCAGCAAGCCATGTGAGGACTATTGTTGGCTTGAAGACTTGCCTAAAGGCATACAGATCTGAGCCTATAAAATTTGTCTGATAAACACAAAACTAGTTTACAGGAGACTGGCCCAAGGAGCACAGTAGTTATTAGATGACAGACTAATCATATGTATTAAGACCATTTCTGAATTGGTAATATTTAGTAACAGCTTTCAGTAATTAGAAAGGCTGGCTTCTAATAAGACCTTGACTGCAGACAGTGTTACCTACTTAATTTTGAAAGGTGATGTAACCAAGCCTGTGACTAGTACATCATTCAGGGACAGGCTCAGAAATCAATTCAACACAGGCATCCATATTCAAGGTTGTGGTAGAAAAGACTCAGTCCCTCTTGACTAATATATTCAGTATGTTTTCCAGTATTTGAGCTACCTATGTTGTCACCAAAGCACAATGTCTCTAGAGGCTATTCTAATTCTGTAGTTTGTAATTATTCCTCTCACATCCTGTATATTCAGCTTTAGCTTTTCTTTTTGAGTACCATCCCATTTCTCTTAAATCTATTAATTCTGATACTTTTACATTTTTCGTTTAAGATACACCAGCATTCTAGCTACCTGGTGGCATGAGATTGAGAACAGGGGGAAAGGACATCTTCCTGGTGAATTTACCATGAGAACAGCTGGAGAGAGGTATAATTACAGTAGTTCCATCCAAGCTTAACATTGACACAAAACACTAAGCATAGCATTTAGCTGAAATGTTCCTCAGTAGAGTTTCATTGCTTTACTTTTATTCATAGCTGAGAGCTTAGCCTATAGCAACCTGTGCCACTGTTAATGAAAATTGAAAAGTTACATTACATATTGTCCTTCAGGGTAAAAAAAATAAAACATCAACTTTATCTACAAAGATGGTTCCATTCCAGCTGCTGCATTTAGGGAGAGAAGTGCACGCCAGGCATATACATTATCCAAGTGTCTCTGTCCCCAAAGAATGGATGAAAGAATGTTTTCTGGGCATGAATCTCTGTTTTTTGAAGAAATATTCTGATAATTTGTTGTTTATAGTAGAAAACACCATAAGGAAGGTTTTGCATTCAGTGTGGAAACTGAGTGATGAAGTGATTCACAAATCTACTGGAAAGGGATAGATGGATGGAGCCCATTATTGAAGCAACTTCTTACTTGAGTAATATAGAAAGAACAGGATCACAGCAAACAATTTCACTGTCTGTGGGAGCCATCCCTGTCTTTTGTTAAGAAGTAAGATACCATGGCTCTGGTTTCTGACTAAGTCTGACATAGTAGATTCAACAATAAGCAGAGGTCCAGGAAGTGACTTGTCACTTTCTGAAGCAATTCCAATCACAGAAGCACCCTGCATGGTTGGTCCCTGGTCAGCTACCCTTCATGTGACTAAGATAAATTCCTATATACTTATATTAATGGAAGGCAACGTACAGCTGAGCTGTTGCCAGTATGTGTACTTTCCTTTGTGCCTCTCCTCTCACAGCAAACTTTCCATCCCCAGTTCTGT
Organism: Todiramphus chloris collaris; assembly: GCA_025345505.1. Classification (NCBI taxonomy): domain Eukaryota; kingdom Metazoa; phylum Chordata; class Aves; order Coraciiformes; family Alcedinidae; genus Todiramphus; species Todiramphus chloris. Next base: position 19,208,754 of record JANVCC010000048.1, on the reverse strand, counting down.
GAATATAAAGGGGCAGTGATAGCATTCATTAGTCACCTCTTGCTCAAGGTGCATGCAGAAGACCCGTTATAGTCTGTGTACAGCCCCTGGGAGTTCTCCTTAACTGCAAAAACTGCCTTATGTCCCAGACGTACTTTTTACCAGAAGAACTCAGGCTTAAGCATGCTGTCCCTTATACAAATATAAAACAATGAGAAGGAGCGTAATGAATTGGAGAATGAAGTACACGAAGTAGGGGTTTTTTTGAAATTACTGAATTTCTCAGACCTGTTTTTTTGTTTGCTACGTGATGTGGCAGCTTTGCCAGGGCCCCAAGCGTTGCTTGCTGGCACCTCAGTTCAGCAGGAGAGACTCTGGACTGTACAGTAGATTTGCTGGTAAGGAATAACTTTCACAGAGCTAGAGGCTTGCAAAATTAGTTTTATACTCCAGTAGCTGCTTCTTAGTCTGCAGTTTTTCTCCAATACACCTTCAAAGAGCAGTGGGCAACTCCCTGGGAACAACCTCTACTGTGTTTCATGTTCTCCTGGATATCTTGATTCACCTTGACTAACAAGTAAATGCTTCTTTATAAATCTTTAAGTCTTTTGGCATAAAAGCAGGAAAGCATGGTATTATAAGAAAAGAAACATAACAATGCCATTAAATCAAACATGTATACATCCCTAAGAATCTCTAAGATGTCATCTGACCATCAGATGTGGAGATTCAGTGTTCACATCAGTGCTCCATCTGTCAGATGTCATTGCTACAGCATACCTCCTTCTTTATGTCTCCCAGAGCTTCTCTTCTCATACCCATTATATATCTGTAGAGATGGGTGTTAGACTATACTTGTAGATTGGTTGATCAATACAGAACTGGGTTTTTTATAGAAGAAGAGATATTCCATTCGTCATTTGCATTCATAAAACAGGTTGTACATGTTCTGTGAAACTGTTCTTGACTGTTTTTCCTGAGACAGAGCATCTTCCATTCTCAAAGACTTTTTTGACCATAGAAGAGCAATTTTGACAAATGTTACTGCTGGAGTTACAAAAAATATATTGAATTCCAGGTGTGGGTTATGAATACATTTCAAGAAACTGATGATACCTGTTACATTACCAGTTTTCTGTAGGAACCACACATGACATAGTATTAACAAAGACAACAGGCCTGGTTATGAATTATGCTGCTGGGATAAGAGCAATCTTTTAATTTCTCATTTTTAGGGATTTCTGTGTCCTACCTTATGTCCAGCTTCTTTTCATACTTCAGCCTTTATATCCTTCCATAAAAAGTGAGATGCATTGAAGATTCATCCCCTTGCAGTTAGCTTTGTAAAACAAACCAAACCAAAAATCATCAAATATGACGATATAAGACATACTGAATTCCCGTTAACATCTATCATGTAAAGCCAAGGTGGTCTTATGATTAAGGAAATGACCTGGCACTTGGGAGACCTACATTTAAACTCTATCAGTGATTCTCTATTTGTTTCTGATTCAGAAGAAACACTTAAAGATGTGCTACAAATTAAGGACATGCTTAAGTGGTTTGCTGAGTCCCAGGCTACAGACCTTGGGCAAACCACTTTGTCTCTCTGAGTCAGATCATGAAATTTTTTATTCATCTTGGTGAACAGTTCCATACACAACTAATGTCATTGATTTTAATATGGTTAGTCATGATAGTAACCACTTGCCAACCTGAGGTTGGTACCTCATCTCTCCATCCGTACAATAGGGTCATTAAATTCTGTGCCTCCCAGAAGTGGTAGCATATTGCACACAGGTAAGTTTCAAAATCCCACTCATTGCAACTACTCAAAGTATTTTCACCAAATCTCTTCATACATGCTTTTGAGCAGATGAAACATTTATTTGTCTTTTTTTTTTTTTTTTAATTGAAATGTTGTGTAAATAACATATCCCCATATTTAAGAAAACTGAAGTGATATGAGAAATGATTAAATAAATCATTGCAGAGGAATATGCTTATTCTGTTCACTGTTTATGGCATACTCAGAGAAAAATCCTCCCTGCCTGTTATCCTCTAATATCACCAGCTCAATATGCTACATATGTCAGATATCTCAGAACAGAGCTTGGGGAAAAGTTTTTAAATGGAAAATGCATTACACATTACTGTAATTGTTTGGGTTTTTTGATCTGTATCTCTTTTGTCTATTGTATTTTGGTTTTGGTTATGTTTTGTGTGTGTGTGTCTGTGTGGTTTTTTATTTGTTTGTTTGGGTTTTTGTTTGTTTGTTTGGGGCTTTGTTTGTTTGTTTTGTTTGCTTTGCTCTTTTTAATCACTTCCAGTAGTGCCAAACCAACTCAGATGTGCAAGATAAGCTATTCTAAGATCCTTCATGATCCATAAACCAGGCCAGGTTCTTGCTTAGGCAGTCTCTGAAAGAGAAAAGTCATGAGGTTGTTGTACTTAAATGGCCAAAACATATTTATTGAGGAGAAAAGGAAAGGTTGGAATCTGAATCAAAAGACTTCAGCCTTACTTGGCCTAGTGTTTTATATCTCAGTAGAAACCAATGGAAAAGGAAAGTAATCAGCAAAGAAACATCCATTTATATATAAATATAGATATGTATGTATGTACATATATCTCTAGATCTAATATTTGACTTTGATCTTCCTGGTTTTTTAATCTCAAGACCAATGGGGGATGTTTGATTGCAGATTATCTTTCAAAACCATTACTAATTCCTTCAGGACATCCAAAATAAAAATTGTTTTCCTCCTCTACTATTTCTGGTGACCCCAGGAAGCAATTTTTGAATGTTGAAACTGTAAGAATAGAGTCAGTCATTAGTCTGTCTAATTAGATGCTTTGGTCAAACACAGTAGACACTTGAGTGAACCTGGACAATTATGTCATAGCAGGGCTGGGACTTTAAAGGAGAGAAATACTGTGATGGCATAAAAAGTGTCAAACATCATGGATATGTTTTTGTAGTAACCAAATTATCCTTGTGAGCTTGACCCATTTCACTAAGCTTCTAAAAATGTTGATCGCAAGGCTTGTAATGAAATTTGTTCCACTGTGTGCAATCATGTGCAACCCTTCAACTTGAGTCAGCTGGGCTAGTAGGCTCCTTTGTCAGGCAGAGCTCCTGTTCTCTATTAACCTCCCAAACAGTGCCTAGCTCAACTTTACAGGTCTTAATTACATTTGTTCCACTTTGTGCAATTAGGCTCACTCCATGCACCCAGTCCACTGTCTCTCACGTAGGACTCCAGAACGTTTCAAGTCATGGATATTTGTCAGAAAGGTATGAAAATCATGGAATCCCAGACTGCACTGGCAACCATGAGAAAACACCAGCCCGTGATACTAACATAGTACCCAGCTCCACAGTATTCAACTGTGAGGGACTTTGAGTGCAAAGCAAGAACAAAATGACCAAGTAGGTACATATGTGTAGAGAAGAGGCTATAAAAGAAGGTAATAGGAGTCATGGTTACCCCTCTGTGTATTGGTACTTTTTTGAATTGGTTTAATGGAGAAGGACAGTGTTAGCACATTGTTTTTTGCCAGCCATATGCCAGCTTCAGTACATTCAGCTGACTTTTGCAAACATTTCTTGTTATATTCCCCGCCTTCCCTTATTTGAGATAAGTAAAATACAGTCTGTGTATTTTTATATATATATGTCTAGAACATTTGGCACAACAGTCCTTTTGGGATCAATGATGATTTTGTCTTCATAACCAACTTGGTATGGGGTCAAATCAATTTCCAAGGGTATGGTACTAAGGAAAGATGAGATATGCATTCACCTTGTCTCTGTGGCTTCTCCTGCCCTTAAATTTTATTGAAATTTAGTATATTAACATAGATCTCAACTTTGATCAAGGTCTTTTCCTCAGGAGAAGAGACTGGAGACTAAGATTTAGGCAAAACCATATCTGAGCTAATCCTGGGGAAAAACAAACAAACAAGCAAAACCCCAACCAAACAAAAGGAAATTTATGATGAGCCATTAACCTGTGTGTTACTAGGGAGCCTGTGAGTAACTACACTTCCATACACAAAATCTCTGCAAATGTTATTGTTGTGTAAATGAAAGCTTTCCAAGCAAAAATCACATAGGCACTCTTCTGTCCTCCGTCTAGTTATGTCTGCTTATACCATGGTTTATGGCACCACGTTCTACTTGCTGACATTTTACCTAACACAGCACATAAAATATAAAGTAGCATTTATTAATCTAAAACCCAGGCAATAGCTGTGAAAATCCTAAGTAAGATAAGTACAGCTACTCTTAGTATTGACCTTTCTTCATTTCAGTGGATAAAACATCATTACTCAGATCTCCTCTCAATTTAAGAAGAATTTAGTGCATTTGGAGGAAATGAGCAATATTTTTCTACATATAGGTCCTAATCTGTTCCTTTGAAAAACAGACAAGAGACTTCTTGTGCCATTAGTTTAAAATTTTATGCACAGACTAACATCTAAAGGAGCACTCAGTGGCCATTTCTTCTCCTTTGTTCATCTGACAGAAGGCTTGGCTCTGTCATCTTTGTAGCAATCCTTTATGCTGCCAAAAAGTGGCTGTAATAGATCTAGTTTTAAATACCTTCTACAAAGTAAGTATTAGTTAATGAAAGTTTTTTATTTTTCCTCATCACTGAGAAGCACAGATCTTAACAAGTCAACATAAAATGTCACTGAGCAAAGCATGAAGTATTTACTGGTTATGCTCCCACTTCTGTTATGGCAATATTCTGTATGGTGGCAATTCAGAATTCAGTACAGCAGTGCTTGCAGAAGTAATAACATGTCACCAAAGCATATACTTTTAGTAGCTAATATTAATAAGTCTTGTTGGGACTAATAAGTTTCTCTAGTGTCCCCTAAAGAATGAAACTCTGTGAATGCATCGGTCTGTTGCCAGACAATTTTCAGAGCCAGTGGTGTGACACCTTTGAAGTCTAAGCCAGAAAGAGCTTAGAACATTTTTTTTTCAGCTTTATCAAGGCTCCCCAATGTTTAATGATGTACGGTGTAAATAGACAAAGCTATTTTCTAAACTAATCTAAACCAATAAATTATGAACTTGTTTTAAAACTAGAGATCTGCAGAGAGAAATCACCAGTTCATGTTCATGGCAACATAACGAGAGGCAACACGTTACCATGTTCTGTAGGTAGGACAGGCGTAAACCAAATACCATTCTATTACTCTGGTAAAAATCTTGGTTCAATCTTTTACATTTTAAAGAAGAATTTAAGCAGGCAATTGCCCTCAAAAACTTGTGATGACATCTATTTTTGCAATAAAATCCCCTTCTGGTTATATTTGAATCTTTTAGATAATGCATGGGAAAGATTTTAACCTGCTTATGAAATATCCAGGGGGCTGAAATTTAAAACTTCCCAGTAACTCCACTGTACCAAGGGGCCTCAGATATACATCTTATCAACTGTTAGAATAATTTCAGTTTGCATCAGTTCCAGAGCCTGAAAACTCTGCTATTCCTGGATTTATTTCTGTGGTGCCAGTGAGATATCTGTACCTAACTTTTTTTTGTGCCGTGGGAATCTGTCCCACTCAGCTGAAATGAAATATGATGAATGCATCCCTTCAGACACCCACTCATGCCTATAGATGAGGCAGTTGGAGGTGGGGTAAATTTTTCCTAGATGAGGACAAAGACATGTAGTCTGAATTGATGTGAAAATAATCAGCATAGTAATAAGGCTTTATAACTTTCAACCTGAAAACCAATAACTCTCCCCTCCCCTCAAAGTTGCTCATATTCTGCACTCACCGATGACAAAGTTTACTTTTTAGTATTAGGACAGAAGCACTTATGGATGGAAGCTTTTCCCTGATACCTTTTTTATTCTCTCTCTCAGACAGAGCCTTCCTTTGAATATTCCTTCTTGTTTTCTCTTGTGCCAACTTTAAACTGGGATACTGGCTTCTAAATCCCCATTTTTAGTAATTCCACTTCTTGCTGCTTTTGATGCTCATGCCCAAGTATGTTTGTTGTACAGATGCCAACTGACTGTCATACATTTCATTGTTCTTGCACCTTAAAACCAGTCATCTTACCTTATATTCTCTGTGGATTCTGGTCTTTACTTACTGCTGTCCTGTTTCTGTGCTTGCACTGTGTGCAGCTTTTGCCTTAAGTCTTTTAGGGAAAAATTTACCCTATAATTTAGTCATCGAGTGTGAAATTTGAAATGGGCCACATTAGGGCTTCATAAACATACCTGACAGTTATTTGAATGTATCAAGGTAGAGTGTTTGATGGGAATGGTCTAGAAAGTAGCGAGTTCTTGAGAAGAGATGGAGAATGCTCTTACTTGCATTGATAAAAAAGCATTTTCAGGTGTCTCTTGGGCAAACCACTGCTGGACAGAGAAATTTGGATAGGAATATTTGAAATGCCCCACTGGCCAAGCACATCCTTTGTTCCTTCCTGAAAGTGACAATATGGGTGGAAAGAGAGATGGATGCTGCCAGCCAGAACTACTCTGACAGGAGAAGTCTGCATGTTGGATTTTTTTTTTTTTTACAGTTGTCACCAGGTGATGCTGTTCATATGTTATTCCCTAATGAATAAGTAACACATATGCTATTTTCAAATGTGTATATAAATATAGTATAATATTTTCATGCTTAGGAATCAACTGTAGTAATAAATGCAGCAGATTCAAGATGTCTCTCAGTTACCATGTTAATAATTTACATGGGACATACAAAACATCAGTTCTCTCTATCTCTCAACATTTCAGTCAGTGAGAGAGTTTCCAGTATTTAAAGGGACTTTTGCTTCTTGTCACCCAGTTTTAGCACTGTAACTCTTAGGAAGTGGATAGGCATTTGTCATCATGGAGGAAAATGATCACTTTCAGGGGGAGATTTGCCTAAATTAGTTTAGGCAAAAATTTCATTATGCTTTGAAGCCACCCAAGCTCATATCATTGAGACACCTGCCTGCTACCATACTCTGTTTTCAGACTCTTTTGTGTTGCTGAATGTAACTGTGGGTTACATCAAGAAGCTGACCTGGCTTAAAGTTAACCTCTTTCCAAACAGTCTTGTTTCACTCTGAGTCAGTTCATCTGTTCATCACATTGACAGCACTAGGATAGGGAAAAGCCACACAAAAGGAGTAACCTTAATGAGTGATATTAGACACCTCACTTAGGAAGAGATGAATGACTGTCTGCATACCACCTCTCAGGTGGGTTACAATCAGAACGTGCCCAATGCACAAGGCACTTTAGATAACAAACTTGAGAGAGGTTAAGTCTACTTGAACAACCACCACACTGCACACTTCTGGGGGGCTATTTTTTTCTGAATCAGACAGTTTGTCCCAACACACTGCAATATTCAGAGATCTGTGCATACTCCACATGGCACCTTTTGAGAACCCTACAGTTAATTTCCTTAAACTTTGAAAACAAGGAGTTGTTTAGAATTGCTTCTTACTGGGATGAAAATCAAACTAACAACAGGCAGGAAAAAAGTTCAATATTTATTATTCCAAAGCTCAAAACAAATGTTACTGTAAGGTTACAGTTAGGTGAAGAAATTATCAGTAGATAATTTTATAACTTCAAATGCCACAAATACTTAGGAGCTGCTACACAACAAGTTATGTACATCTAAACTGGAGACTTGTTTACAACTTTTGAGTACTGGTCTTCTAAATGTCTGAAATATTGACAAATTGTGATATCAATTGGAATGTTGCCTCTTTTGGTAGGAGTTAGGTAAATGTGATGCAACCTTCTTTAGTCTGTATATAATCCTGGTTCCCTGTGCATTGAATTGAGAGGAAAGAAAATATTTTTGATCCTTACTGTGAATTTATTTCATCTGTAAGTCAGCCCCAAAGCCAAAAGCTTGTAGTCTTATTTTCTCCAGACCATAGTCTTATTGCTTCTATTGTGCTCTCTGGTGTTTTCTTATTCTTATAATTTCATGTATCTATGTGCCAAGAATTTTTAGGTTAGCAAACATGACATCCTTCTACAAGAAGGGCCAGAGGGAGGATCCAGGGAACTACAGGCCTGTCAGTCTGACCTTGGTGCCAGGGAAGGTTATGGAGCAGATCACTTTGAGTGCCATCACAAGCACATATAGGACAACCAGGTGATCACTCCCAATCAGCACAGGTTTATGAAAGGCAGGTCCTGCTTGAGTAAACTTATCTCTTTCTGTGACAAGGTGACCCACTTGCTGGATGAGGGAAAGGCTGTGGCTGTTGTTTATCTGGACTTTAGTAAAGTTTTTTTCACTGTTTACTGCAGCATTCTCCAGGAGAAATGGCTGCTTGTGGCTCAGATGGGTGCACTCTTCTCTGGATAAAAAAATTGGCCAGATGATCAGGTTCAGAGAGTGGTGGTGAATGGAATTAAATCCACTTGTTGGATGGTCACAAGTGGTGGTCCCCAGGGCTCAGTCTTGGGGGCAGTTCTGTTTAATATCTTTACCAATTATTTTGATGAGGCAATCTGCACCCTTGGCAAGTTTGCAGATGGCACCAAGTTAGGTGGGTTTATTGATCTGCCTGAAGGTAGGGAGGCTCTACAGAGGGATCTGGACAGGCTGGGTTCATAAGCCAAGGCCAGTGGGATGAAGTTCAGCAAGGCCAAGTGTCAGGTCCCACACTGGGGTCACAACAACCCCATGCAATGCTACAGGCTTGGGGAAGAGTGTCTGGAAAGCAGCCTGGAGGAAATGGACCTGGGAGTTCTAGTTGACAGTCAGCTTGAGTCAGCAGTGTGCCCAGGTGGCCAACAACATCCTGGATTTTATCAGAAATAATGTGGCCAGCAGGACTAAGGAAGTGATGGGCCCCCTGTACTTGGCACTGGTAAGGCCACACCTCGAGTACTGTGTTCATTCTTGGGCCCTTCACTACAAGAAGCACACTGTGGTGCTGGAGTATGTCCAAAGAACAGCAACAAAGCTGGTGAAGAGTCTAGAGAACAATTGTTACAAGGAACGGCTGAGGAAATTGGGATTGTTTAGTCTGGAATAAAGGAGACTGGTGGGAGAATTTATTGCTTTATAGAACTCCCTGAAAGAGGTAGTAGTAATGAAGTAACTGAAGTAATATGAATATTACTTCTGGTTATAACCTTTAGAATACTGGAATTTTAATGCAGTGTTAGCCAACTGCATTTTTTAAGGCTGAAGAAACACAGAAGGAGAATGTTAGGATTATACAAAAATTTAGGGAGCTTTTGGAGGCCATGTGGTGCAGCCTTCTGCTTGCATCAGGGTTAATCTCAAACTGGATCATATCACCCAGGGACTTGTCCAACTAAACTTTGAAAAATCTCCAAGGATATTTTCCCACAGTTCTTGGACAACCTGTTCCAGGGCTTGATCATTCTCATTGTGCATTTTTTTTTCCTTAAATCCAATTGCAATTTTCTTTCTGCAAATTGTGACTGCAGTTTCTCTCCTTTCACTGTGCACCCATGTGAAATATCTGTCTCTGCATATTCTGTAACTCCTTTTGAGGCAAGAGGATGCTAGAAACAGATACACCTTCAGCCTTCAATCTAATCAAACACAGTTTACTCAGCTTTTCCTTGCATGAGAGGTACTCCACCCCTCTCTAAATCATGGTTTCCATCCTCTGAACTGTCTCTAGTTTGTGAGTATCTCTTTTGCATCAGAAAGCACAAAAATGGTCTCTGGACATGATATTACAAGGACTGAGCAGTGGGGAATAATCACTTCCCTCAAGCTGCTGCTCATGCTCTGGTTACTGCAGCCTAATCTGTGGTGAGCCTTCCTCGAGGAGCTCGACTGACTCGTAATCAATGTGTTGTCTACCAGAAACCACAGGTCTGCTCTTGCAAACTGGCTTTTCTTGACAGCTGGGTTGCAGACTGTATTATTGTAGCTCTGACGCAAGACTTGGCATTTGTCTTTGCTGAGTTTCAAGGAGGTTCATGTTGATCCATTCCTTGATCAATCTGTGCTGAGTTCTCCAAATCATTTTCTCCAGAGATTCCAGGAGGATTTGCTCCATAATTATCCTTAGAATTTAAACGAGGTTGATCAGCCTGTAGTTCCCAGATCATCCTTCTTACTTTATTTTAATCATGGGAATAACATTTTTTTTCAGTAATCGGGGACCTTTCCTGTGGACTGTGCCACAACTTTTGAAAGATGCCTGATCTGAGAGTTTTACATATAACTTTACTTCTATGTTAGCCATAACTCATGTACTCTCCACTCTGGATAGTACCTCTTTGCTCCTAGCTTTGCTGTGTGGAGTTGAGAGCTGTAGCTGTGTGGAGTTTGAGAGCAGGCCTTGTCACCAAAGGCCAAAGTGAAGAAAGCACTGAGTTCCTCAGCCTTTTCCATGTCCTGCTGCTCCTCACCTACCTTGTCTATCCTAAAGAGTCTCTATCAAGCTATTACAGCTGTTTAACATGTTCGCCCACATCTCTGTAATTCCTGTGACATTGTAAATCAGAGACTACATACAGACATTGCCACTCCCTGAGCAGTACATATTAATGTAACTGAGATGTAATCTGAGGTGGGCCCAGAATGGTCCTGCTTTCTCAAAGGATGCATAAAAGCCTTCTCTGTTGCCTTATCTCAAGCCTGATTCCCCACCTCATGTTCCCTCACTTTTCCCCACCTTTGGTCTCTGTTCACTGAAAATTCTAGTTTGCATACGGTTAAACTCACAAACAGACCAGATGAAACCTCCGAACAAGTGAACAGCATTTCTACTCATGCATCATTAAATGAATTTAACTCATAAAGCATTGAACTTTGATTGTATCTAGCTTTTTAGGAAAAATATTATAATCTGATAAAAAGAGATCCAGATTTTTCTTGGATAAGGTGGTTAAATGCTTCTGGTATTTTAGCAGCTATGCCGGATCAGAATCTGAAATGATACGTTGAATAATGGGGTGGGGGGAAAAGATAATACATTATATATTAGAAAACATATACTGGAAACCATTATTCTGTGCTTGGAAAGCTTTGGGCATTTTTTAAAACGATGAATATCTCTGCTGTTTTCAAAGATGATTTAAAACAAAGTTTACTTGCAAGCTGTAACTTGAGACTGTTGTGAGTTATATCACTATTTTATTATTCTTAATAGCACCAAGTCAATCCAGAGATATTTCATCCTGCAATTTTCTTCTGTTATGAAAATGCATAATGTTAATCTTTGTAATACTTTATAAACTGACCATAAACCAATGTTTATGGTCGGTTAATCATTGTATTACTTTGCTTTAGGTAATTTAGTACATTACCATAATGTAACAATCTACTTAATATAAATTTTAAAGTGAGCACTGTGCAGCTTGCAGAGCATTAATATATTATGTCTTCTAACCAGAAATTCAGAAATATATATAAAGTTTGGATGTGGGTCAGATATTTTCTGCTTTGATTGACTTAGTGTTTTGCCTGAGGAATGCTGTGATTTTATGATAGTCACTACATTATTATTTATTATTATAGTGTACATTACAGTTTATTTACAAGTCCCAACAGGATTGGAGCAACCATTGCAATAATCACGATATAAGAACATCGTATGAGAAAGCCTGCTTGAAGACCAGACAGGATACAGTGTAAGGTACTTACACTTCATGTTTCCACAGACACTGAAGCATGTAAAATCCCACTGAATCCAGTGGAGATTTATAAGCTATTGTCAGTGGCAGTCCAACTGAAAATCACTAGTGCTAAGACTTGATGACAGTCATGATTATATGAAACAAATTAATACCGTGGGTGGAGGATGATGTCAAATTAGTAAGAACATGTGATTTTGGAAGTGAATCTTAGGATGACTTTTTAAACGTTCTGTGGATGGCAAGTTAAATATAAAGGAAATTGGTGGGTCTCACCACTAGTAACTTCCAAAAACCTATAAGAGACCACTATGCTCCTTAGAGGACCCAGACAAATGAAACGAAGGAAGCTTCCAGGTTCCAAAGAGACCTTTCACAATCCAAAATAAATGAACAAACAAGAGTAAATACTCCTGTAGAGACAGATATTTTTCATGGGGTATTTCATTATTAAAGCTCTGCATGTTTAAGTGGTGTAGAAAAGATCACAACAGATACAGATTATTTTCCCCCATCCCTGAGAGTAGGAAAATATTGTTGTCAGAGAACATGGACATGAGAAAAGGTAAAAGAAAATATTAAGGATAAAGTATCTTCACCTAAAAGACCTGGATCTGATTCCTCTTATGGTTAGGGGAATAAAAAATAATGTGGGTTTTTTTTTTTTTTTGTCTTTTCCAAGATCACCTTATCACCATTTTAGACCACACATACCGCAACTCTTAGGCACCAAACTTTAGGTTGCTGTATTATACATCTCAAGAATACTATCCCTCCTTTATGTAGACAATAATGACTAGAAATTTTATATTTTTTTATAATTGTTTCTATACCTTGATCTATATATAATCTGATATATATCATGTTCACGTCTGCATTTTAGCTTGAGGTAGGTGCATTTCAATTTGTTCATTTGCAAAGCTAATCCTCTGCCAAAGCTGGAACTGTTTGCAGTAAACGAGAAAGACATGGGTAGGAAAAGGATCCAATCGCTTGTGAAAGAATGTTTATAGATTGGGCTTAATTGTTAAAGACATGACACCACCAAAAGCATCCTACTTAATTATGAAGGATAACACAGTGGTATTAACTTAGCCTTTCAAAGAAATACCAATACTACACATAGAAATCAAGCACTTTTCACAGAAATAATTGCTGCAGGGTTTTGACTCTTGAGTCCTGAACAAGGCGAAGCATATTTTTGCATTGCCTTAAAGTAAACGAAGAGGCAAATTGTGGCTCAAAGATACGATGGCTCCTGGTTTTCCCTTTCAGTGCCTGAGCTCTTACATGCTGGTGCAACTAGGTCATGCAGTGCAAGATTCCCTATTGTGGTTATTCTTTTTATTCGCCCCTTACAGCTCCCTTGGGTATTAGTAATAAAGGAGGGTTTTATTCCTTTATTCTCCCTCCTATCCTGCATAACCATGCAAACTGGGTCACAATTTGGGACTACAATTTGTAAAACATCTGTGGATCCCTCCAACACTTTATAATCTACATATATTTGACCTGCCCAGAACTGTATAAACTTTGAAAGCATTTTTATTTGGGGGAAGCAGTGCAAAGAGCATAGGTCTTCCATTATTTATTTATTTATTTTAAATCCTGCAGGAGAACAAAAACTGTAAATGGTTTTATTATAATCATATTTACTGCATGTGTGTCACTGCATAGCAACATTAACAGGGCTGAGATAATCATTATGATTTCATATTTTAATGTAATGAAATTACATTGAAGTTAACCTCTGTTCTGATTCCCCAGATTCATTGCTTTTTATCCTAAGCTATTTACACTATTTTTGCAATACATTTTTCTATAAGTTACTATATGTATCCTGAATTTTAAGTTTATATGAGTGTAGTTTTTCTTCAGAATGGTATCCACATTTGATTTTATTAATATGGCATAATATGGCTTCCTTAACTGTTTGCTGAAATTACACTGTTGACAGACATTTAAGTGTATATGTACAATAACCTCTAATATAGTTTGGTTATTTAAAATAGATGACTAGAAAAGAAAAACTGTGGTCAAAAAAATTTAAATACCCACATAGAAAAATGTAATTGTAGGCTAGGTACTGTTTTATACTTCAAATGGCATAAAAGGAAATATTTTGTGAGAATTTTAAGCAGAATTGCAATTGGAATGGGATATGACCCCCAACTTGAAATATGATGTTACATGAAGTCCAGTCAGTCAAAGAATGGTTCTAGGAATAGTTCAGATACATAATCCAAATGTGAACAATATGGATTCAACATCCAGGAATGTACTTTAACATTCAGTTGCCTCTTCATCTCACACATTTATGTCAACATTTTTGAAGACATTGCTAGTTTTCAGCTGACAGAACTTGTACCAATAGGCCTTTTTTTTCAAGGGGCTGAGCTGGTTTCCTTCCACCCTAGATTAGTTGACCTATTTTGCTGCTGTTTTGGGGCTGCTGGGCTTCCAAGTAGTGGCTGGAAAGCCACCGCTTTCTTCTCTTTAACCTCTAGTGTGATGTTTTGGGGTCTACCCACAGAAGTCTTACTGACAGGAAAGAGAGAACTTTGCTGATATGCTTTTTGAAGACTGAAAATTTATCTTGTGGACCTGTGGGCAGACAAAAATCCTATATGCCTATGTCATTAGAAGGCCTGGAAATGGAATTGGTTGGAGAAATATTAAAAAGATTTAAAACAGATATACTTAGTTTAGAAATTGTACAATTCCTCATGGGAGTTGGAGATTGAATGACACAATTTTGGGCTTAAAAAATAAAAGTCCCCAAGCTTTCCATCAAAAGAGCAGTTTATACAGAGTATTGGAGATCAGACATTACAGTGAACAAGAAAACCAGGCTTAACCCACTTGTCTGTGCAATTATTTGCAGGACACTGACTACAAAGAATGTGCACTATTCTTGAGAACTCCATGAAAGGCAGCCCTGGGGACTAAGCATCAGCCTCCATTCAGAAGACTTATATTGGCCTAATCCTGACATCTCAAGAACTAACAAAGGGCCAACTGTCACCCATTTCCTACATATGTTGCAGTGAATTCAAAACAAAACTGGAGCTGCTTATAGTCTGAATCCAAGATTTTGTTTAAGGTTTTTTTTAATCCCAGGAGGCACCTGAGCTATCACGACAGCTCTGTTTCTAGCAATAAATGCCAGAGCTGAAGGAGGTCCTGGGGACTAGGGAAGTGTATAAGACAAAAGAGGTGAAAGGGGATTTGGTTCTCATCACAAGATAACATAGACAGTGTTTGTGCCTTAAGAAGCTCAACATATCTCCTTCAGCAGGATGCAAAGGAAGGAGAACAGCAAGTCAGCCCCATTCACAGAGACTAACCTAGCAACCAGGTGGTACATATATCTTTATATAGAACTACTGTCAGTTAAAAAGAAACTCTTCTGATACTTTATTAAAAAAAAAAAAAAAAAGTCGAGACATACAGATCAACCAGTTATGTACAAACCTTCATGAAAATTTGATAGAACACTGTATATTGGCTTCAGAGTTGTTATTAAAAAAGAGGTTAAATTATCTGGACTCTCTTAAAGTAGGAGATATATAAGATAAGGCCCAGCCTTTTCTCTAGAACATCCTGTAGTAATGTGGTAAGAACTTTTTCCACTTTATGCATTTCTTTTTTTTCCTATTCTTACTCATACAGGATTCCAACCCTCCCGACACCTGAAAATCACGGTCTCCTCATCTCTTCAACTACACTACTTAAACATTTGACAAAACAAACCCTATCTATCTCTTCTCCAAAACATACTGCTGGACTAGTTCAGCAATTGTTCTCTAGGAAGACTGTCCAAGTTATAACTTCTGAATGTAGGGTAATTGTTTCTCTGCTTCTGATAAATCTTTCACCTAGTCTTTCATGTATAGCCTCATCTTAGATACTCAGCTGTGTCAGATAAGCTTTGTGCTTGGTGCTATAGGTTTCTTCTTAAATTTGCTTGCAAATATTTGGATTCAAGCTTTCCCTTCTCAGTGTTCTGCTCGTGGGTGAAAATTTCAGCTGTAATAGTAATGCCATTTCCAAAACCAGTGTTTATTTTTTATTGTTATGAAAACAATATAGCACCAAAATTGAGATGATTTATCTTTTTTTTCTCCTCTTCTTCAAGTATATCTCTTGATGAAAATTATCAAATCCATGGTACAATCCTACTATGCTCAACTGCATTAAAGAATTTGAATGTACAGAACTGTATTGTTGGGTCTTGGGAGTAGGAAGAACTGAGTGTACTCATTATCAATACCTTCCAAATAAGAGTGACATCTCCACTGGAAGAACATTCCTCTAGTTCACTTGACAAGATAAAACCATCCCATCCTAATAGAGTAGGGTCTAGGTCCGCTTTCTATATCATGTAATGAAAGTAGACACCATTTTACTGAAAGCAGAATTTGTGCTGCTGTATTTTATAACTGCCACATATGTGTCTGTGTGCATGTACATACAATTTTTCAGTGCCCATTAATTAAATCCTTACCTCATAATATTAGTAATAATAATAATAACAACAATGACATAAGTGGGATCCTTACATTCCATGGAAAATAAAGATGGTCTATTACTTTCAGTCAGCACTGGCAGAGAGTGTGCACAGGTCACAGTATGTAAGCTATTAAGATTGAAGGCATCTGCACAAACAGCCTTGACTGCTTTTTAAAGGCTAAGCTGCACAATTTGTCTTTCATTAAGAGCTGTTGTGCAGTTTTGTGATTTGTAGCCAGCTCAGTTGAGCTTCCAGAGTGTGTGCTTCTATTTTGAGATCTTGTCAATAAACAAATAAGACATATGCTTCAGTGAGTCATCTGAGCAGAGCAAACTATCACAAGAATCAGTTGACCTGCACTTCCTTCCTGCTACTGAATCTTTCTCTACCTTTTCTTGTTAGCACAAAGTGTGTCCCTGTACACCTCATGAAACTGAGAAGCCAGGGATGGGAAGACAAGGTCTCTTTCATCCATATGGTTTTATTTGTGTTCTGCTGGCACCGTTATAGTCATACAGTAACCAACATAAATTTTTAGTTTTATTATCACCTCTAAAAAGAGACAGAAATGTGAAAATTGAAGCCAGAAGGTTTGTATCACAGGATTAATTAGGCAGGGCCAAGTGGAGTCACACTCCTCCTGGCAGTGAGTGCCTCAAGAAGGTGCCTGCCTTCAATTATGGAGCGCACAAAGCAATTAAAAACCCTGTTTCTTTTTCCTGAGGTGTTACTTGTTACTTGATAAATCTCTCTCTCTCTTTTTTTTTTTTTTTTTTTTTCAAATTCTCTGGAGATCTGAACTGGCTTGAGGTGTAATCTACTAGGGTAGATATTCATGAAAAATTGATTTAGCTGGAGCCTAAGTGCAATAGGTTTAAAATAAACCTGAAAGGAATGAACACTGTGTTTCTTGGCTGACATTTTATTGGCCATTTTTTTAATACACACATACACACAAAGAAAAGACCAGATAATTAAGAGCCCAGACATTATGGATCTCCAGGAAAGGATTTTGTCATTGGGACATATGAATCAAATCAGTCAGCCAACCTATGCATTTCCTTAAGCTGTACGCACTCTTGATTAACCTTCTCTCTCTCTCCTCAGTACTATCTATGGAAGTTTTTGAACAGCAGGCTTGCATGCACATGTCAGTTTTAAACATGTTTCAGACAGCCATCCTCCCGGGCCCACTGGAAATTAGTACTCTGTTTCACCTCTACCTAGTTTATAGGATGTGATAGCCTTTTTCCAGATTTATGAGCCTCTTTGTTCTTCTGGTATTACCAAGAGCTCTACTGCCATTGCTGACTCTGACCCTCTGTACCAGGACTTGACATCTGATTTTGTGCAGCTGGACCTGCATGTTAATGCTTTTGCCACATTCATTTCAAGCACCCAGCTAACTCCTTCCTCTCCTGTTATTTCCCATGACAGATAAATAATTCAAAATATGATATAAAGTATGGTGTATATCTGGTTTGAATAGTGCTCTATCAAGACATGTTTGAGCTATAGCAATGACCTCATACTTCCTGTTGAGGAGGGAGAAGCAAAAGGATATTTAAATCAATAGAATAAGGGAACCATAGCTGTGGATATTGCAGTGTGTGTGATATTTCTTCATGGGTATTATGAGAAAAACACATACGATTTGACATTATAAGGTTGTAAATAATGACCATTGGTTTATTATTGCTTCTAACACTGGAATGCCTATATTCCCAGGCTTCCTCATTAGTGCTGCCTAAGAAGTAATTATATTTTTGAAGAAAAGTAATGGGGAATGGAGACTTTTTTCCTTCCATTGTGCATTTTATTTTTATTATTCCCTAGTTTAAATATAACCTACAGAAGAATGAGAAAATTCTTTATAAAGGTCATTAAATAAATGCTGCTGGAAAAAAATCTTTAAACAGGATCATCACTTAAATGGGAAGTTATGCATATGGAACATTTTTACTTGTAGCACAGATTAAACAGTTGGCAAAATAAAGCTTTAGATTGCCAGACATTATGTGTCACTAGAAATCAATTCTGACAGATTTTATTGAGCCTTTTACCCATATTATTGCTGCTATATTTTTTTCAGTTTTAAAAAAAGGGGCAAAAAGATTGACTTTTTCATTACAGGGCAGCCCACTTGGCAAAGGCTATCTGGTCACACAGCACACTTTTATACCTATTTTGTTTAAATGTGCATAGCATGTTTATCAGAGGTTAAGGTCAAGATGACAATAGTATCACTTCTCTGAGCCATTGCCAGAAGAACTCTGACATATTCTGTCATCGTTATTTCAGGATATTTTAAAAGTTTCCGCAATTCCACCATATACATAAAACACAACAGAGCAAAAGCATTTTTCTTTTTTTCCCAAAGTTAATTTTCTTATGAATCGTCACTAATTATTTCTTAACATGAACTGGCAACTGGGGGTAGAGCAGAGCAATATATATTCTTTCACTCTGCCTGGTGCCTAATAAAACCATTTAGTGACAGTGGATTTGGGGGTTAAGCTGTCATGCTATCTATAAACTACGTTCTTCACAAACTTATATCTATTCATATATATGAAATACAGTAGTTTTGTAAAGACCTACCAACTTTATTATCAACTAGTGGGCTACTGACACAATTTACTTATGAGATGATATACGTAAGGACAGACACAGAAGAAATAACATAATACATTGTATTCAGATTGCAAATCTGATCTTCATATCTATTGTCTTTCTTACAGAAATAACTAGCTAGGGCTCAGTTGCAATGCAATAGTTTTAGAAATAATTAGGAAGAGTTGTTATATTTTCAGTGCATGGTACCTTGGACCCTGCTGCCACAGGATGTGTCTGAGGCCAGAAGTTTTGTAAGCTACAGAAAGAGTGGAAGTCATACTGTTAGCAGAAGTACTTAGACTGAAAAAAACCCAAAGAATCAACAGCTTTACAAAGTGTTTTAGGATATTCACCAACAAATAAGCTGGAAAACAGGCTGTGAATCTTCTATCAGTAATTTTGTTCACAACTGCAGCTGGGTCAAGAGTGAGCTGAGTATGGTGTGTTTCACCCACTAACATTGAATCTTGTCTTTAAAAAAGTATTGCAATACTTGTAACTAAGGCCTCATTTTGTGAAAATGATCAGTCCTGCTGGCTTTAAGGAATGAAACCCATATTTTTAAGGCATCCTGCTTTTAGACTGTGTCACGGTTTAGGGTCAGGGCAGCCCCTTAGACCTATAACAGACACTCTATGTTAAGCCCCCTTCCTCCCCAAAGGGGAAGAGAAAAGGAATAAGGGAGAGAGACTTAGCCATTAGAAAAGGAAAATAGAACAGCTTTAATGAAAATAATAACAACAACAAAAAAAAAAGGAATATTTCCAAATATATACAAAACCAGTATCAAACCCAACCCTCTCAATGGTAATTATGCTGTGGACCAGGCACCGGGAGAGTCCCAAACTGGGCTCAGCAGCAGATGGGCACTGTGTTCAGGAGCTGGATTCTTGTACCAGATTCAGCAACAGCGATTGGGATCGAAGGCAGGACAGAGTCCTCCTTACATGCTCCAAGGAAGAAACCGAAAGAAGACCTGAGCCAAGCCAAACAAAGCTGGCAAAGCGGGCCGAGAGGGATGAGACTCTGCTGATCCCTCAGCTTTATATCGAATATGATGTCTATGGGCTGGAATTCCTCAGTGGTCACTTTGGGGGTCACCTGTCCTGTCCGCCTCTCCCTGCAGGTGCAGCCTTTCACTTTCTGCACCCCCCAATGTGGCACACAGGACCCAGCAGTGGCCTTGGTCTGCACACCAATCCTTGGTAGTAACTCTAAACATGAGGTGCTATCACTGCTAGAAGCAGACACTGTCTGTGAGAGCAGGCTGCTAACTTCAGACAGTGCAGTTAGTTAGAAGAACTGAGCTGAAAAGTAAAATCACTGAACAGAATTAGTTCTGTTCTCCCTCAAACCAGGACACAATGCCATGGTTTAGAACCAGCTGGGAGCTGAGCACCACACAGCTGCTCATTCATTGCCCACCATCACTCCATCCCCCCTCCTCCCCCCCTCCCCCCCGCCCTGGGAATGGAAAGAAGAAGGAGAAAAATACAAAACCCCATGGATTGAGATAAGGAGAATTTAATACAGTGCAAAAGGAGAAGTAACAACAGCAATGAAACAATACACAAAACAAGCGATGTAGAATTAACCTAATAAACTAATAATAAACTAAATGATAAATAAACTAACTAATAAACAAAGAGGGACTGGTTGAGGATGTGAAAGTAGGGGGCACCCTTGGCTGCCGTGACCATGAGATGGTGGAGTTCAGGGTCACATGTAGCAGGCACAGGGCCACAAGCAGAATTGCTGTCCTGGACTTCAGAAGGGCTAACTTTGGCCACTTCAGGGAACTGCTTGAAAAAGTCCTGTGGGACAGGGTTCTAGATGGTAAGGGGGTCCAAGCAATCTGGCTAATATTCAAGATCCGCTTCCTCCAGGTTCAAGATCAGAGCATCCTGAAGAGTAAGAAATCAAGTAAGAGAGCTAGGAGAACTGCATGGTTGGGCAGGGAGCTAATGAACAAACTTAAGTGGAAGAAGAAAGTATATAGAACATGGAAGGAGGGGATGACCATGTGGTAAGAGTACAAACAAGTTGTCAGAGGATGGCAGGGATGCAACAAGGAAAGCTAAGGCCTCCTTAGAACTAAACTTGGTGAGGGAGGTCAAGGACAACAAGAAAGGCTTTTTCATGTATGTTGCAGGTAAAAGGAAGACTAGAGGAAATACGGGCCTGCTGCTGAATGAAGTGGGTACCCTGGTGACTGAGGATAGAGAGAATGAAGAGTTACTGAATGCCACCTTTGCCTCAGTCTTTACTGCTAAGGACAGCTCCCAGGGGTTCCAGTCCTATAAGCCCACAGAGGAAGTCTGGAGGAAGGGAGATTTCATATCAGTTGAGGAGGATTGGGTTAGAGAGCAGTTAAGTAAAATGAATATCCACAAGTCTATGGGCAAGTAGTCAACATGGATTCAACAAAGGGAGGCCATGCTTGACTAATCTGATAGCTGTTTATGACGGCACAACTAGATGTATAGATGAGGGGTGGGCAGTGGATGTGATACATCTCGACCTCAGCAAAGCTTTTGATACTGTCTCCCATGGTATCCTTGCAGCCAAGCTTAAGGAGTGTGGCTTGGATGATTGTGTGGTGAGATGGATTGGAAATTGGTTGAAGGACAGAGACCAGAGAGTTGTGGTCAGTGGATCAGAGTCTAGTTGGAGGCCTGTGGGTAGTGGTGTCCCCCAGGGGTCTGTCCTAAGTCCAGTACTGTTCAATATATTCATCAATGACCTAGATGAAGGGATAGAGTGTACCCTCAGCAAGTTCACCAATGATACAAAACTGGGAGGAGTGGCTGACATGCCAGAAGGCTGTGCTGCCATCCAGCATGACCTGGACAGGCTGGAATGCTGGGCAGAGATAAACCTAATGAAGTTCAATAAGAGCAAGTGTAAAGTACTGCATCTGGGGAAGAACAACCCCGTGTATCAGTATAGGCTGGAGGCTGATCTGGTGGAAAGCAGCTCTGGGGAAAAAGATCTGGGAGTCATGGTGGACAAGAAGATGGCCATGAGCCAACAATGCACCCTTGAGGCCAAGAAGGCCAATGGCATCCTGGGGTGCATTAAGAAGAGCATGGCCAATAGGTAGAGTGGAGTTTATTGTCCCTCTCTACTCTGCATTGGTGAGGCCCCACCTGGAATACTGTGTCCAGTTCTGGGCACACCAGTTCAAGAAAGACAGGGAGCTGCTGGAGAGAGTCCAGTACAGAGACACTAAGATGATTAAGGGAGTGGAGCATCTCCCTTATGAGGAGAGGCTGAGAGAGCTGGGTCTTTATAGCCTGGAGAAAAGGAGACTGAGGCGTGACCTTATTAATGTCTATAAATACATAAAGGGCAAGTGTCAGGAAGATGGAGCCAGGGTCTTCTCATTGACATCTGGTGACAGGCCAAGGGGTAATGGATACAAAATGGAGCAAAGGAGGTTTCAGGTAAACATAAGAAGAAACTTTTTCACAGTGAGGGTGACAGAGCACTGGAACAGACTGCCCAGAGAGCTTGTGGAGCCTCCTTCTCTGGAGACATTCAAAACCCTCCTGGACGCATTCCTGTGTGACCTGATCTAGGTGATCCTGCTCTGTCAGGGGGCTGGACTAGATGATCTTTCGAGGTCCCTTCCAACCCCTAATATTCTGTGATTCTGTGACCTGGAAAATGGCACTGTCCTGGGCCGAGACAACCAATCCTGACAAAAGCTGACACATTGCATGGCCCCGTCCACCACCCTTCTGTATTGGGCATGACTGAATAAGCCGTTGGCTGCTTCAGTTGTCTATCCTGACTCTGCATCCTCCCAAAGTCTGGTTAAAATGTACCCTTTTATGTTTCATATTGCCTTGTACAGTATAACACATTTACATTTGCATGCAGGTGAACTTTATACCAATCTGTTGTGAGACCAAATTTTTTTTTTTAAGAAACATGTTTTTTTAGGTAATGACAGTAATGGTGTCAGATTTAGCAGCTGATATGTTAAAAGAAGGAGCTCCACATGTGTTCATAGGTGAGAAAGGGCTACAAAGAACAGAAAGAAGATAGAGGTGCAAGACTCAATGTGAGATTCTCCCAGGCTCCTTTATTCCAAATATTGATAAACTTTAACTGAACTATAGAACTTTAATAATAAAAGAATGATGCAAGTCTTGGGAATGTAGATCTTCAACTGAAGATCTGTAGAGACATATGGCAGGCAAAACTGTAAGGCATTCTGCTGAGAAAAAAAATCTGCAATTTTCTTAAATGAAAAAATCAATGTGTTCCTGGAAACTTTAGGGCCTGTTTTAAAATAAAAATAATTGCTCCTTCCCATTTCCTATTCTTTGTTTCTTTCGATATACAATATTTAATGCAACTATTTTTTGAGGATAAAACTCAGTCTTTACTTGAGTTATCTACCATCTGATTTAAAGATCAGTATGAGCTGAGACTTCTCCTGTTTGTGTGTGGAGAACAACATACAAAGTTTTAATAACTTCCAGAAATATTTTTCAGGACTTCACTTGCATGATAGCGATTTTCCCCCACATTTTAAGACTGGAAAAGCAGCATGGCAAGAGCATAAATGGCCATCTTCAGGAGACACATTTACACTAAGCTACAGAGACAGAGTGCACTGTCACCAACTTTGCTGATGATACAAAACTGGGAGGAATGGCTGACACACCAGCAGGCTGTGCTGCCATTCAGCGAGACCTAGACAGGCTGGAGAGTTGGGCAGGGAGAAATAGAACAAAATACAACAAGGGCAAGTGTAGAGTCTTGCATCTGGGAAAGAATAACCCCATGTACCAGCATAGGTTGGGCATTGACTTCTTAGAGAGTAGCTTAGGGGAAAGAGACCTGGGGGTCCTGGTGGACAGCAGGATGACCATGACCAATGCACCCTCGTGGCCAAGAAGGCCAATGGCATCCTGGGGTGTATTAGAAGGGGTGTGGTTAGTAGGTCGAGAGAGGTTCCCCTCCCCCTCTGCTCTAGTGAGGCCTCATCTGGAATATTGTGTTCAATTTTGGGCCCCTCAGTTCAAGGACAAGGAACTGCTTGAAAGAGTCCAGTGCAGAGCCACAAAGATGATGAAGGGAGTGGAGCATCTCCCTTACGAGGAAAGGCTGAGAGAGCTGAATCTCTTTAGCTTGGAGAAGAGGAGACTGAGGGGTGACCTCATTAATGTTTATAAATCCATGAAGGGCAAGTGTCAGGAGGATGGAGCCAGGCTCTTCTCTGTTCACAGAATCACAGAATCACAGAATCACAGAGTGTTAGGGGTTGAAAGGGACCTTGGAGATCTTCGAGTTCAATCCCCCTGCCAGGGCAGGATCATATAAGCTACCCTACAACCTAATCTAACCTACAACCTAATATAACCTAACAAAGGTCACTCAGGAACACATCCAGGCGAGTTCTGAAAATCTCCAGAGAAGGAGACTCCACAACCTCTCTGGACAGCCTGTTCCAATGCTCTGTGACCCTTACTGTAAAGAAGTTCCTCCTCATGTTAAGGTGGAACCTCTTGTGCTCCAGCTTATATGTTATGTCCAATGACAGGGCAAGGGGCAACAGGTGCAAGCTGGAGCATAAGAGGTTCCACAGAAACATAAGGGAAAATTTTTTCACTGGGAGGGTGATGGAGCTCTGGAACAGGCTGCCCAGGGGGCTGTGGAGTCTCCTTCTCTGAAGACATTCAAAACCCGCCTGGACACATTTCTATGTGACCTGCTCTAGGTGGTCCTGCTCTGTCAGGGGGGGTTGGACTAGATAATCTTTCCAGGTTCCTTTCCAACCCTTAACATTCTGTGATTCTGTGAGACAACAAGATATTTAATAAATCATCAGATTAAGAGCAGATAATTTATTTCTAAAAATTAAGGCCATTTCAGTAAATACTCTTCTATTTCAGAAATATTTGTGTACAGTCAGACAGGACAGCTCTGCTTATCAGAAAAGTGGAGGGAGCTACGCTCCATGGCAAATTTCAGTAGGGGTTTTGGAAAACATGTGGCTTTAAGGACTCTCCCACCGATTTCACTGGGCTGTAACGCAAAGACTGGCCAGGAAGTTGGACAATAATTGTTTCAAATAAGTGCAAGTCATGCTGCCTTGTACTGTCTCATTCTTCAGTCTTAATGTTAGTGGATGAATTAAGGAGGCTGGAGGAACAAGGGTAATCATGGTGTGTTTGATGCACTTAATCACATTTTAAGGGCTTCATTGAACTGTTAAGCAAAATATCTAGAAAGGTAAATTCTGCATCTACTGGTAAGCATTTCCAGTACCATCTGATGGGTGGGAAAGACAGATATAGTCCTTATCAGACTCATTGACAGAATGTTTCAATTAGAGATAATGTTTAAGGGTGGTTTTGGATAGGGATCTCTAATTACAAGACAATAAACATATCTACTACATACTATTAACATAGTTTAATTAGTCGCCTTGTGAAGAGCTGCTTACATCTTAGTTATTTCTAGGGACAAAACTAAGTGTAGTCTGCAAACAAAGCAGATTTTAAATAATTTTAAATCAGTCGATAGGAGTCAGGGAAAAATACAAGGATTATTGAGTTCCTTGATTGTTAGGGCAAATAGTTTTCCTTTTCTTTTTTCATATTTTCCCTGATATTAATTTGTAAGACATGGAGTCAAATCCAATTATTTTTAATCATCCACTTGTATGATTGCCTTATTAAACTAAATGTAAAACTTAAGACATATCTTGATATCTCGAGTCCAATCAGAGTATGTGTTTCTTCCATTATCTGCTCCAATGATCATTTAACAGTGCACTCAGAGGTGTTCACCTACTTTAGCCATAGCTCATGATGTTGTGGTGACTAACAACACATTTTAACTGCCCATTATCTGTTACCACGAATTTAAATTCTGGGAAAAGTTGCCTTATAAATGAACATCCTTCCTTGGCTTTTATATAAGATACTACTGTTCTAATAATAAAGCAAGTCCATCTTCTTCAATAAATTAAACAGGACCCTCATTCTCCTTTAATAGCAAGACAGGAAGTCCAAAACTTATTCTTAAGCCCTTAAATTTAGGGGAACACTAAAGCAGATGCAAATTCTCAAACATAACAGTATTTCTGGTCAGCTACATAGAAAATTTCACTAAATGGCCAACATAGGAGACCACAGTCTCTAACTAGATCCAGATAGGTCAACACTAGCTAATAAATTTTCATCGATTGATCGGTCTTTGGTGGGGAATGAATAAACTGTAGTGCCATGAAAAAGAGGCATAAAATAAACTAAAACCATAACACTGAATGGTTTATTCTCATGTAGTGACTGCCTGGTGGATTAAAAAATAATAACTACTTTCTTCAAGGTTCTCATCAGAAAAATCAATTTGACTGAGACACAAGGGGTTGTTATTACTATTTTAAAGCAAAAATCTTATTGACAGGAATTTGCTTTATAACAAGATACTTCATAAAACTATACTCCACAAAATAAATATCACAAAGTAAAGGTGAGTCTTGCATTACATATACTTCTTAAAAGGCAATTACAAAGTCAAGTCATGATACAAAAAAATGGCCAATTTTTTTTTTTTTTCTTCAGGTTTCCACAATTAAAATTATTTTAACAGAAAATTTTTGATGCATTTATTCAATAAGAAAAAAATAAAGAAAACTTGCCAAAAGACACAAGTACTTACAACTAATCTTATAAATAGCTCTCTTTTTTGTACCTTTTAAAAAAATAAAATGCATACAAGAAAAATCAGAGAGACAAGTTTTGAATATCTTGTA
Organism: Todiramphus chloris collaris; assembly: GCA_025345505.1. Taxonomy (NCBI): domain Eukaryota; kingdom Metazoa; phylum Chordata; class Aves; order Coraciiformes; family Alcedinidae; genus Todiramphus; species Todiramphus chloris. The sequence goes on along the minus strand of JANVCC010000048.1, from coordinate 19,182,242 downwards.
TGGCAGTGCTACAATTTCCAGTGGACAGATACTGAGTTCTCTATTAAAGACTAATGCATTTATATATTTTCTTGTAGCTATGAAAGTCTGTTTATTATGAAACCATTGCAAAAATAATTACTGGGGAAAAGAAAGAACCTTAGAAATTCTTTCCACAAGTTGGATTGGGGAAACGTGAAATGGCTTTTGAGTGTAAGAGCATTATTTTAATGAAGTAAATAAAATTATTATTACTACTGATTTGAGTAGGACAGAAATATGGAATAAACCTCATGTACATTTCTAGATACCAAGAAAGATGAAATGGAGTGAGATAATACCAATTTATTTAGGGGACTTTCAAAGGAAAAGGTTTTCTAAAAAGTCATGCTTCAAAAGCCCAGTTGAGCGTTTCCCTCCCTTTCCCATTACTGAGGCTTATGGTTTCCAAGGCTAACTTAGACATATTGAATATCTATGTAACCAGAGCAAAATTACTCAGTATGTACCTACAAACTTAATGTATAAAATTCCCTGTTTTTCCTTTTTGTTATATATGTTACCTGCAATTGCAATGATGTGATGCAGACATTGAAAATAACCGTGTTCATGAAGGCTTCGATATTGCTATCTGATGTTTTTTATAATGGTGTGACAGTAATAGAACATATAACAGATTTCCATCTTGATGTGATGTAAAGAAACCTTGTTACAGAGTTTTGTTTCTTCAGCTGACTCTTGACAGGGTTGAGCAATGTACCTGGGGAAGTTTCAGCTTCATCAGAGCTTTCCTGCACTGACCATATTTGCATCACCTTTTGAACACACTTGAATGCTGGCTTCCCTTTCTGCCCCACTGCCTGGAAAGGCACTATCTGTGCTGCAGGAAAAGATCACAGGGCAGGGGACATGAGCCAGGTCTATAGCCCTTTCTCTTTTGACAGCTGTACCCTTACTTTCAGTGTAAATTGGGTGACCGCTAAAGTTTGTGCCCAGCAAACTCCTCTCGCAAGTTCTGTCAGTGTTTTGCAGGTGTGAGGCAGGAAAAAAGAACCAGAGGATCCCTTTTACAAGGCTGTATAGCATAGGAATTATGGGCGAAGGAGCAACAGGTGCTCACGCTGCCGCAACAGTGACATGCTTGACTCTAAGCACAGGCACAATGTCAGTTATTTGCAAATAAGTGAATAATAGGCAAAGAACATTAGTGTTGTTTACAAGCTACAGAGAAGGAGTTATTTTATGTGTGTTGTGAAATAGTTCTGCTTTATTTCAGGATTTTTTTTTCTTTTCATGACATTTCATCACTTCTCATTTCCCTCAAAATTAGATTGTAAACTAAATTGTTCATTCTTTAATCCAGTCTCACAGAAAAGAAAAAAAAAAGCCAAAACAAGAAAACAACCCTGCAAAATAAGTATTGCTGGTGTCTATATAATGCACAGAATTCACTGTACAGCTTATGCTTTTTAGTACATTGCTATGATGCATTGGTAGAAATAAAGACAGTAATATTGACAAGAGAACAAGAATATTGTTTAATATGTAAACAGATAAACTCAGAGATTAAGTTTTGAATTTTTTTTTTTTTCAGATAAAAATGTGGGCATTTCCTTAATTTTCATCCAAAATAAGGAAAATAAAGAAGTAAAAAGTAATAGAAGATGAAACCTGAAGTGCTGGCATGATGGATGTCTAGATTTTAACTGAGAATAGGTTGCTAGTTAAACTAAAAAGTAATTTTCAAAATTCTATTTGCTTATCATTTTTTCTTACTTTAGGAGACAAGCCTATCTGTATACCTTAAGACGTCACACATTATTATGTAGTGTGACATAGATGTTGCTGAAAGCTTCCAAAATATTTGAGATTATTTTTGTTCTATAGAGAGTTAATTTCTTTCTTTCTTTCCCTCCATGACAATTATGGAACTACTGAACTTTTCAGTGGCAAAAAACCCCATAAACCTTCATTATATATGAGCGTGTGTAACCATTTTGTCATGATGTTCTCAGATAGGAACATTTTTTCCCTCATTTTAAGTTGCAAAGTTTTTCTTAGAATTGCTTAATGTCAATGCTCATATCCGTCTACTAGAAGACCACAATAACTGCCTGCATTCACCAGAAAATCACAGAAACACAGGCACCTGGAATATAACTTGGATTTCTCTTAATTTGCATAATACTATCAGAAATTTCAGAAAAAGAAAAATTAGGAAAGTGACAACAAAAACACAGGAACATTGAGCTGCAAAAAGAATAACATACGTATATGTATATAATCTTAAAAAAAAACCCAAAACAACCTGATATAGTCCACGTAAATTGTAATCTGAGCTAACTGTGCTATTATCTAAGTTAATGAACTCTACCGTAGCTTCTTGCACACTGTAAATATAATGATACTGTAGGAATGTTAGATCTAAAAGGATGTTTCAGGAACCAAGAATGTGGATATTTAAAGAGAAATAGTAACTTTACTTTTAGCCAAGAAACCTCTCTTCTGGAGTACTCTGCTGATTAACAAAGCTGTCTGTGAGATTCATTATGCCACCACAAAATTAGGCCAGAAGAGGATAAAATGTCCATTTGGAGATCAGAAGATTTACTTTGCTGGCTAGAGGAAGGCTTTTCTTCACTGAATAAATGTATTGTGAAATATAATAGAACTCAGTTATATTCTGCAGGCATAGTGTTTTGGGGGTTTTTTTAACACCAATTAGTATTTAATTTTAATTGCTTGCCTCTATAAATCCTTGAGAATCTGTATAAGCAGACTTATGGAAAGTTGAAAGATACTGAAGACCATACCTTCTCTAACAGACATAGCTGTTATTATTTAGATTTTGTTTTTTAAAGTGTCATATGATAGGTCCCAAACAACTCAAGAGTATTAGGAACAGCTGTCCTCTATCCTTTTAATCTGTCATGGCTGAGAGTGATTAGAGATGGGTAAAAAGTTTCTTCTACTTGTAATATGAAGCACTTGTTAGTGACCATTTTGCTCCCCTGGATCATCTACTTCTCCATCATATAAAGTCCTCTCCCTGATAGGTGTTATAAACACATCTGTTGAAAAATCCTGGAGATGAAAACTTCTTGCAGATCAAAAGGCTACTCAGTAATGAAATCTAGCAAAAGTATGATGTAGTTCATTTTCATCCTTGAAAACTCTTTATATTGAAATAAATTCTGAAAATTCTAGGCAGAGTTTATTCAATGATAATTCTTAATCAGAAAAACAGTTAAAAGTAGCGACAGTCCTCTGACAATAATATTGCTAGGATTGTAGCTGAAATTGTAGCTTGTTTTATTAGGCCTTATTTTGTGTATACCTTTATTGCCTGAGATTTATTTTTTTTTATTCAGCAAGTTTGCTTATCATAATGCATCTTGAAAGGAAGCTGGAAAGTCTGGAAACAGTACAGTGGAGACAATAACCAGATGGATAGATGATGGTAGTGCAGTGGATGTAGTTTATCTTGATTTCAGTAAAGCATTTGACACTGTCTTCCACAGGATCCTTACAGCTAAACTGAGAAAGCATGGTCTCGAAGATCAGGTAGTGAGGTGGATTGTGAACTGGTTGACGGAAAGAAGTCAGAGAGTAGTGGACAATGGGTCAGAGTCTAGTTGGAGGCCTATATCTAGTGGAGTCCCTCAGGGATTGTTACTGGGACCAGTACTATTCAATATATTCATCAACGACCTGGATGAGGGAACAGAGTGCATTGTCAGTAAGTTTGCTGATGATACAAATCTGGGAGGAGTGTCAGGAGGATGGAGCCAGGCTCTTCTCTGTTATGTCCAATGATAGGACAAGGGGCAACGGGTGCAAGCTGGAGCATAAGAGGTTCCACAGAAACAAGGGAAAACTTTTTCACTGGGAGGATGATGGAGCTCTGGAACAGGCTGCCCAGAGGGGTTGTGGAGTCTCCTTCTCTGGAGACATTCAAAACCCGTCTGAACACATTTCTATGTGACCTACTCTAGATGGCCCTGCTCTGTCAGGGGGGTTGGACTAGATAATCTTTCAAGGTTCCTTTCCAACCCTTAACATTCTGTGATTCTGTGACAACATTATGTGCACATGCACATTATTAATTCTGACACCATTTCCCATTACACAGCCAAATCCAGCCTGCCATGAGCAGAGTCCTGCATTGGAGAGCACTAGCTGTATTTCCTTGCACTACAACGTCCCTCATCCCAGTCCTCAGATGGCTGGGACTCATCTTTTGCTCCTTCCATATTAAATACAAGGGGAAGCACCAGACTGCTGACAGGAAGCCACTGATAGAGTATTGACCTTCAGTGCTAAGTGAGGAGACTGGGCAGACCTACAGCTCTGAAAATACACACACCTCCTGTTATTTCACAAGAGCAGCCAAACTACAAAGCCCTCTAAGCTAAGTTCTTCTCTGGTGCCACACTACACTGTGTGCTTTTACAGGTTTTGGAGGCAATTATTTATGATGTCTTCCTAGTGATACTGACAAAACCTGTCTTGTCTTTCTGCCACATGGTGGATGTTATAGAAGGCTCTCAATCTTCAAATGTGACCTCCTATAAATTAGGCATGTTATTGGCTCTGATAAAAGCCCCAAAGCCTTACTTTCTAACCACAAAGTGTAATCTCAATTTATATTACTAGAAGATTTTGAGAAGAGGCCTCTGTATTTGAAAATGGTAGGGGCTTGGATATAAACTGAAAGCTGCTGCTGGAAGGCCTAATGATAGATTTTGGCTGAACCACTGAGAAAACTCAAGTATATTTTGCATTTGCTGCTTTTAGAACACAAGGACTTAGTTCAGGGACCAGTTAAAAATCTTTACAAAGCTCAGGATAGGAAACACTATTGCATCTAGCACAATCATAAGAATGTACAGGAGACCGAGTTACCCTTGAGGTTTGTTTGAAGCACTTCTTTTTCTGGACTAGTGGTGCAACAATACACCTATATATTCAGAAAACAGATAAAATAATGAATGTAAACTTTACAATAAGCTGTGATGCTCAAGGCATCTTACAAGCAAAATAGAAAAAAAAATTGTTACTATAAAAGGAATACATATATTTTTCCATAGTGATCTCCAAGAATTCTGCATACTAAAACAGTAAAATGAACTCAAACACAATGGCTCATTCTTGGTTACACACACGCTGAGTTTTATGTAAATAAATATGCAAGAATTTTAATGGCAGTGTCTGTTCTGGGAATAGGATTTTTTTAATTTTATTTATCAATGTTGGAGAGTATAAAATGTCAGAACTATTATTTTCTATTAACTGTATCTGGCATTGGCATAAACAGTCAACTTTGCCAAACAGTTAAGTGGGTAAAGAAGTAAGAAAAAGAGAAGAAAGTGTTTGTCAAACTTGGTAAAAACTTCACAATCCATGTGCAAAAGATCTCAATTGCTTGCACTTTTTTGTTTAAAATAATTTGTAGAACCAAAATCCTTTTGATATTATTCAGCTCAAAAAATAATAAAAATCTCACACATGTAAGAGTTTGAATGTCTGGCTCATCACAATTTTAATTGTAAATCCCAGGAAATGCAGAATATGAAAATTAAATTAGGAAGTGCTCAATGGATTGCAGAGTAGTAAATTTTATTAAATTTCTTTACAAAATAACATTTGGAAAATAATTTAATAAAAAGCTGTATGTGCCTTACTAAGAAACAATGAAAAAGATTCAAGCAGTTTTTACTATATCTAGAATATTTTTACAATGTCTGTGGGTTTAAGCAAACTGCAGTTCAAGTGGATGTGAATTGATCAAAATCTATGTAGCTTTAATCTCATATGTAATTTATGCTGTGATTACTGAAAATACAATTTATGACAAACATCATGATTCTTTAAAGCTATCTTATATGAACACGGTTTATGATAATATAGCGAATTTTTAGCAGCTAGTTTTTGAAATCTACTGTTTGTCACAGACAATGCATTTAATTTAATAAAAAACTGTAACATTCTGAAACTATATAGACTTGTGTAGTATTCTTAGCAGAAGTTATAGCCTGCTGTCCTGATGTGGCTCTCCACACCAAGAAGGTCTGTTTCTCAATAGCTGGTCTTTGGAAAGACAAATCAGACACCTTCCCTTACTTTTGTTTCTGTAATAGTATTATAAACTAACTATGAAGAGAAAGAAAAATAGAAAAATACTTCTTTACTGGAATAGCTCTACCCTGGAATAGCTCTACAATGTTAGATCTTATTGCTGAAATACATGGGACTTGCGCCATTTGGATAAGTAAGATAAAGATTTCTGGTTTGATGGGAAGATAATATTAACTCTGAATTTAATCATGTTGGTCAAATCAATATTGCAGTATTGCCCTTCCTATTGCAGTTTAATGAAAGACATGACAATGACAGCAATTATGTCAATCTTCCTTTCAGGACAGTTATTATACTATAGGGCAGTTGCAGTGTCCTCAGAACTAGACCTCCAAATCCTCAAAACCCCAAATCTCTTCCTCTAACGATCTATGGCAATATTTTTCTAAGTTACCTTGTCATGTGAGCCTACTGAGCTAACAGCACAACTACTTTTGACAACAGTGAAAAACACAGGAGATTTTTCCATCAGATGAAAAGAAAATTCCACTGTCAAACAGCAAAATCTCACTTTGTTTCTACAAGCCATTAAAAGCCCTTAGACTTTTGTTCATGAAACAGCTGGAACAATGCTCTGCTTGATCCACTTGATTAATTTAGTTAACACAACTAGTAATATTAAGAACAGAGAACTGCCCAATATTTAATTATTTGTAATGTTGGCAGTGGATACATCCAGTTAATCAATTTTTTAATTAAAAACCAAAAACCAAAACAAAAAACACCAAAACAGGTTGGAGAACTGGGCAGGGCAGAACCAAATGAGGTTTAACAAGGATAAATGTAGAGTCCTGCATCTAGGTAAGAATAATAAATTACACCAGTACAGACTGGGAGGTGATCTGCTGGAGAGCAGTCTTGTGGAGAAAGACTTGGAAGTCCTGGTGGACAACAAGTTCTGCATGGAGCAGCAATGTGCCCTTGTGGCCAAGAGGGCCAATGGTATCCTGGGGTGTATCAAGAGGAGCGTGTCCAGCAGATCGAGGGAGGTTCTCCTCCCCCTCTACTCTGCACTGGTGAGACCTCACCTGGAGTATTGTGTCCAGTTCTGAGCTCCCCAGTTCAAGAGAGACAGGGATCTGCTTGAGAGAGTCCAAGGGAGGGCTACAAGGATGATTAAGGGACTGGAGCACGTGCCTTATGAGGAGAGGCTGAGACACCGGGGGCTCTTTAGTCTGGAAAAGAGAAGACTGAGAGGGGATTTGATAAATGTTTATAAATATATGAGGGCTAAGTGTCAAGAGGAAAGGGACAGCCTCTTCTCACTCGTGCCTTGTGATAGGACTAGGGGGAATGGATATAAGCTGGAGCACAAGAGGTTCCACCTTAACATGAGGAGGAACTTCTTTACAGTGAGAGTCACAGAGCACTGGAACAGGCTGCCCAGAGAGGTTGTGGAGTTTCCTTCTCTGGACATTTTCAAAACTCGCCTGGATACGTTCCTGAGTGACCTGTGTTAGGGTAGATTAGGTTGTAGGGTAGATTATATGATCCTGCCCTGGCAGGGGGATTGAACTCGAAGACCTCCAAGGTCCCTTTCAACCCCTAACACTCTGTGATTCTGTGAAAACAAGAAAACCCAATACCAACAAAAAAACAACATCACTAACAAAACCCAAAAACAAACAAACAAAAAAAGAAGAAAGGAAAAGGGGGGAGAAGGAAGGAGGGAGAAGGAAGGAGGGAGAAGGAAGGAGGGAGAAGGAAGGAGGGAGAAGGGGAAAAGGAAAAGCTTTCTTAAATCTTGTAAAAATCTTGATTTTAAGTTCTCTGATACTGCCAAGAAGAAAAACAGCACGTGAGATATCTTGCAGATCTCATCATCTTGACCTCAGAATGATAGTTCCAAGAACACTTATGTTATCAGCTCAGGAGAGTGTGTCACATAGAGGACTCACTCCTCACTGTCCTAGTGCCTTACTTAATGCCTGAATGCTTCTCTTTAATACAGTGAGTTGCCTTACATTCCTGAGGATCAGCAGAGTGCAGGAAAGCTTTTATTTCATGCCTCATTTCTTCCAATATCCTTGGAATGACTTACCTCACTCACGTTCCCCTGGCAGTTATGGGAAAAAAAAAAAAGGTAGCAAATCAATTGGTATTTCCTATACTTGGGCACATGGGTGTAAACATCACAGCACCTGGGACACAGCACCACTTTCTAGCAACAATCATTTTGGTGATGAACATGATTATCTTAGCTAATTAACAGGCATTTGGCTACTCATATGGACTGAAGGCTGGTGGGGGAGTTTCAGTGAGTGTTAATGGGTTTAAAAGAAAAATACAATTGATTTAATTAGGGTTAATTGATGGGTCATCAAGGAGGAAAGCTGCCTGCTATCTAAGCCCTGGACAGGCCCACATATAGCCCCTGTCTGAGACACTGCTGAATTGCTGATGTGTCTCTCAATCAATATCTACATGACATTTAACATCCAAGTGTCAAGACATTTTGAGTGTAAGGTGCTCTCTCTCAAATTCAAAACCAGAAACATATGCCAATCACATTTACACCATGGACCTTCCAAATCAGTAAATTTAATGAAAGTTATGGGGGTTTAACAAGAGAATCAGTTGCCAGCCAGTAAACTGTCCTTTTTCTTACATAGTAACATGGTAAATCCCAATTGTTTCAATTAAGTTTTGTTCAGTTTTCAGATTTAAGAACTGTACGTGCAAAGTACCACCACTGTCCAAAGTACAGGTAATCAAACAAAAAAATAAGTAACTTAAATAGCTCTACAACTTTCTTTAATATAAAGTATAATATTGAGCATTCAATAAGGATAAATAATACAGGCACTGAAGAGTTTCACAGTGAGATTAAATTTAGCAACTCACATATTTTACTTTAAATAAAGAAATTAATTTCTTTAAATAAATAAATAAATAAATAAACCCAGCCACAGTCTGTTCTTCCTCCCAGCAGTCCAGCCCAGCTTTTCATTACGAATGGTGTACTGTGGTAGCCAAACTCACATCTTTTGCATAGCAAAAACTGCTTCATTGTCAAGGCCCCTCCATTGTTAAAGGTTCACAGGTTTCACTGGAAAGTGACATTCCTGGTAAGAGTTTCTGCTGCACTCAGCTTATTCCAAAAAGTGAAAAGCATGATAAAAATGACAAAAGCTATTATGTCCACCTGGCTGTTTCACCATCCCTTGTACAGGTAAGAGACTATATACAAATGTCTGTAGCCTTTTTATTTTTTTCAGGCAGATGTAGGCTCACTAAATGCACACAAAGGCGAGCAGATGTGTACCAGTACCTAATGCTGCAAAGGTGCAATTCATGTGAGGTTGCTCTTGCATTGTACATTAGACTTGAACAGTAACATTACACTAATGTTTAGTCCACCTGAATGGCAGGGTGATAGACAAGGGAGATAGAGTGAAACTCATTTTCCTACAGTGACATTATGTGACATGTCTAAAGATAATTATGATGTGGAACCTCAACCTTTAGGCTTTGACTACAGATTCACAACTCATGTTAGAGAAAAAAAAAATCTAAGGAAATAAGATTTTAAAGCTAGCAAACAAAAAGAAATACAAACTGTAAACCAGAACCACCTCTGTTTCTTTTTTGTTTTGTCTTCAGCCTTCCACATCCTTTTGTATTCTGTGTTGAAAACAGAATCAACTATGCAGCATTTATAGTGATGTTACTCTCCTGATAAAGTATTACAGAGGCTGTGGCAACAATCTAGGGCTCAGCAGGGAAGCTGTAAGACAGCTATTTTTGTAATGTTTAAAATTATACTAAATTAATAAAAATAAAATCTCCTGCTGGGCTTCCAGTTTTAAATAGCACATTGTGGTGTAAATGATCAGAGCATCAGAGTTCTGTTAATTTAGTACATATTATAACAGCACATATTATATCAGAAGACACTAAAAGATCATAGCATTTTTTCATTTTAAAAACAACATTGTGAACTGGCTGAATAATAGTTTATGATGGGAATTGCTAATATATGCTCAATGGGATAGAGGGAAATGGGAAACCTGCACATGATAACTTTTAGCGGTTTGAAGGTATAATTGTTTAGAACTCTGTCTGGGAGGACTCTGTCTGTTCCCCAGATTGTAACAGTCTAACTTACTAAATTACCACCTCCTAAAATTAGAACAGTACTTAAAAAATAATAACTATATTTAATCTTTTGTTGAAGCAAGATGAAATATTTCCTAATAAAGAAAAAAAAAAAAAAAGACTGCTTTAGAATTAGAGAACTTCCATTGTCTCACACATGTCTGGAAAGCTCCTGTAAAGTGGCTTTAAAAACCCCACCCCAAAGCATGTTAGGTTAGATCGTCACTGAGCACATCTTTTGAAATAATCTGGAAAGCATCCTCTAACTTAACTTACACAGTAGGCAATGAACTGAAACCATCTAGTCAGATGTTGGAAAGCATGAGATGCTAATACATGTGTAAGAACAAGACCTAAGCAGAATAAAAGAGAAAGGTGATCACATATGTTTTCAAAGAAAGAATGTTAAAAATGTAAATATTCATTTGACAGTAAACTCATATACCAGCTCCTTAGATATCTTCCCCCTAGTACTAGAAACCTCTGCTTTCACTATGGCCATTCATCCCTGGTAGAAAAGGATCAGAGTAATGGCAAGCAGAATGCACCACTGGCAATCAAACTGTCTGGCTTTGACAGGCTAGATAGGCTGATAGGCTTTGACAAGGCTAGACAGATGGGTAACAGTATTAGTGCTTTGCACCCATGGGTGGAGCTACACTCAGAGCAATGACCACAGGACACTTATAGGGAAAGTTCAGGCAAGATAACATACGCTGAGACATCTCTTCCTCATTTCAGTTTTTCTTGCTCTGGTTTTAAAATGGTTCTGAGCTGTGTTTGAAAGCCTGGAAGACTTACAACTACTTCTGATAGCATCTGTATTTTCATATGCCAGACTATTTCTTTTCAAAAGTACTGCTTATTAAGTAAATAAAAGACAATGTAATTTTGGTAATTATTTTGTCTACCAGTAGCTGGAACAAGGTGAAAGTCACTGGCATTCTTGTTGAGCTAGCTGATATAACGTGACCTGAAATAATGTATTACACTGAGACCATGTCCTTGTGAAGGAAGCAGTATTTGTACTACACTGTGGCAGTCTAATATGTGTGTATCTTAAACTACTGAACAAGTGAATGGAAGCAATATGACTACAATTTCTTGGGATGCATTTTAGACAGCAGTTCATCAAAATGGACACACTCAATGCAGCTCACTTTTCTTAGTCTGAGTCTGAAAAAAAACAAACCACTTTTCAAGGCCAATTAAATACTTCTTTGTTGGTTCACTCAAATTTTTATGAAGGGCGAGCTGATTTAGCACACCACGGATATTAGTAAAATTTATAAAACGTAAATCAGTCTTGTAATGCAGAAAACTGATCGACAGTTTACAGCTTTTGGTCTTCTTCAAACTTTACAACTTTGTTTTTGTTTTTTTTTTTTTTTGTCAGCAACTGCCTATTTTTCATAATTGAAATATTTAATACAAATTGTAATGTTCAAATAAAAGCTTGGATAATGAGGACTGACTGGTAGCAGATTTACTTCACCCCCCTACCCACCACCCTTGTGGCATCTGAGAGGCCCACTTGGCAGCTGGAAGAGCAGCAACTGAATTTTTGGTAGGAAGAAGAGAAAGAATTTGAATCTGGGTTTCCAGTATAATATGTCTCTATCATGACTCTGAACTACAGTGGATTCAGAAGCTGAGTATGAATGTTATACTTTGCGTATGTGAAAGAACTGTATCTGATTATAATTTTTTACTAAACTTCCTAATCCAACTCTTTTTTTTGTGAAACCAAATTCTGATTTACTAGCCAACACCAATAATAGAGTCATAAAACATAATTTTGGCACACCTTTCCAAAAATCCTGCTTTTTGCAGCTCCACCACTATGTCTGCAGAGATCTTTTTCCTACCTCTTGGCAGTTCTGCCCTTCCCTCCCAGCTGCTAGAGTGGGGATAACACATTTCTCCCCCTTCCCTGGAGGACTACTGAAAGGGTAAACAGTTTTAGTCCATAAGGTATCCCATGATAGAGACTATAAAGGTGTCATCTGTACCAGTAAGTACATTGGGAGAAAGCACAACGTGGCATGCCTTGGCTGATGTCAGCTTTGCCCCTTGCTCTTTGGAGCAGGGAGGTTGTGCTCAGCCTAGCTGCTGAGGTAGTCCCTCAGATGGGGACTCTCTCTGCAAACCATACTGTGCCAATATCATACCAGTGAGTGTGCTAATTATTAAGCAAAATGGCAAATACAGTGGCTGAGTTGAGCTTGTACCCTGGATTTGTGTAATCTGTTAGTACCGTAAACTTAGAAAAGAGAAGCAGGCACAAAGGAGGGAAAAGGAAACATGCAGATCCCTGAAGTCTTAGCTAGTTAGACATACATCCTCTTGACTTACCTATCACTTTTCTCAAGTTTCTGCTGAGCTGCCCTATAAGGCCATATTTTACTGACCCTCTTCCCAAAAAATTCATGTCTAAATAAGTGCTCACTCAAACTTGACTTCATTATTAAGAAGTAGTATTTAGTACTAATTAATAAGTAGTATTTAGAATTGAAATAACATTCACTGCATTGAACAAAACAGCAGGAAGTTAAATACTGATTAAGATCCATATGTCAAGGTTTAGGCCAAACATGTATCAACATAACCAGATAAAATTAAGAAAGTACAAATAATAATTTACAATTCTAAAATGAGCAGAAATGCTCCATACTTTGAGTACATCTGGAATATAAATAACTGTAAATAAGAAATGCCCCTGTGAACACAAAGAAGGAAAAGTTTTTGCATTTTTTTTCAAACACAGGTGCCCAGGTATTACCAATCCTGGCAGTGGAAATGCAATTATCCATGGAGAAGACAATTTGCACCTCATCTCACACACTGGAACAACCTGTGTGATGATATATTTTATCTCCATGACACTGGGCATGGTCCTAAAAAGGCCTTTATCTCAGGTGTGTCCCCCAAAGCTCTCTTTTGGAGGCTTCTATCCACCCCACAGTCTGGTCGTCTTGAGTCTTCATCGTTATTCTGAAACACTTTTTATTCTCTTCTCCAACCATTTTTTTCACTGTTTCATTCCTTGTGTTGGCATGTATTCATATGGATTTTTTTAACCATTATTAATTACAGATGATGTTTCTTCTTCACACTTGACTGCAAAAAACGAATGAAATGGACATTTATTGAATAGAGATGCAATGCACTGCATTACCAGTTCATGTGCTGCTCAGGCAGATTCTGAGGCCTTCCTTCCCCCTCTGCTGCCCCCATTTCCCTATCTCTGTAATTTATTAAGCTCAGCAGCTCTGTCAAAAACCTGAAACTATAGCTCAGCAGCACTAACTGCCATTTCTATCATGAAAACTGATCCATTCTCCCTAACCAAGTTGCAGCAAGACAAAGGAATACACTCCCTTAGACAAATAACTACTACTTCTACCAAACTAACTTTTTGAAAAGGTGAATAAATACAAAAATAGAAACAAGAGCAGAGAGCATTAGCATACCCTGGTGCTGTGAGCCTTCCTGTTTAGTCAAAGAATGATGGAAATACTGGGAGGAATATCAAGGTGGCTGCAATTTACCATTTAGAGAAGAGTACTTGTTCAGGACAACACTTTTGTTGCAAGGAGTCTGAAATCAGATCAGTGGTACTAAGGAAATGCACAGGATTTTGGAAGAGCCATTGTTCTAGAGAACAGCAGGAGTAAGGTTACAAACAAATTTCCAGAAGCAGTATAGAACTATGATCTCCATGGAGGTGGAATTGTATGAGATATTTATCTTGATGTAGCAAAGCATGCCAAAATACTGTTGGTTTCTTTTGTCAAGTCAGTAAGATACAGTTCATTTGTGAAGAACAAATACAGGGCTCACAGAAATTGTTGCTGCTTTGACACTGAAAGTAAGAACAAAACATCTAGGTAGAGCACAGGTAGAAAAATAGTATGAAAATCTGAGCCAGTCCAGGTGCTCTGTGCTACATCTAGAACCTGTTTCTAAATGGCAGTATGTTTGTTGAGTTCTTGCCAAGCCTCAAATGATCCAAAAGCCTTTGGGACAAGGTGATAAAAATGAGTACTTTCTATACTGACCTATACAGGAGGCAATAATGTCCTACTGTCCACTGAGCTTTCAAAAATAGGAAAAAGATTAAACAGACTGTAGAAATAAAAGGTCACTTTTCACATGAAAGAGAGGTCATCTCTGGAATTCCACAAGGATCTATGCTAAGATCCATTCTGTTTGACATACTGAAAGGTAACACAATGAGTGGAGAGAAGAGTATGTATATTAGTAATGCAAAGTTATTATTACCACAAAAGAGAGCACAAAGAATTGAGGAAGGACCTCATGACAGAGACTGGCAGAAATGAGGAATGACATTCATTGAAGATAAAGGTCCAATGAAAAAGGTACATGGGGAAAAGAAAAAAAAAAAAATACTGTCGGTCACAGCTGACTGGAAAGGGGAACAGCCTTTCCAAGAGTAGTCTGCTCCAGCTCCTCTTGTCTCTTCTCAGTCCCAGAAGGAGAGGCAAGCCCATGGATTCAGGATGCTTCCCTTCAGCACAGGCCTCCACCCCAGTTCCTTTCCTGCTTCAGACTACAACTTTTACCACATAAGCAAGAAAATACCATCTTACTTATGCTAGTGGGCCTACCTGCAATGCATCAGTTCTGCATTCCTGGGCCGTGTCTCAGTCTGGGTACTTCAGTCCAAGAATGCCATGGAAAATGCACTCTCTCAGTGATGCTAATAATCTGAAAGGTCCTGAGTTTCATAAATGAAACTGAAGTTCAAACACCAGATGACGTAGTTGTGGTAGTACAATAATAGTTTGTCTTTCTAAGGTAGCCAATGACTGGACTAACCCAGCTTGCTTTTTGCAGCTCAGTAAACCTTTTCAGTAGGCGTGGACTATACAAAATGCAGCGATGAATGAGATTTAATTCTCTGTGCAGCTCTGAAGCTTATAAAGCCACAGTGGTCTTGTACTATGATTTAGGGTTACAATAATACAAAAACCAACAGAAAACAAAAAAAAAATTAAGAAAGAATTTAAAGAGCTGAAATCAGAATTTTATATAAATAACAAAACTTTAGGACATAGCTATAAACGTGAGTAGGGTGACACACTTTCATCTTCTGTCTATGGAGGTCTAAATCAACAAGAGCAAAAGTAGGAAGTGGAAGCACTATAGAAACATAAATAAAAGTCCAGTGACTAGGCTATAAAAATAATAAATTACAATACTCTATTCATAGCATACATTCACAAAAATACTTTCAATTATCATTTTTTACCATTTCTTAGAAATGCATACACACAAACAAAAATCTAAATCCATAACATGGATAAGAATAGGAAGATCTCATGCAGTATCTTGATTGTGGTATTCATAACCAATTCTCTATTCAGCATAAAAGAAGGAACAATATTCCACTGGCAGAAAGGTACATTAGATAAACCGATGTAGTTATCTCAAATATATATCATAGTTGATATCTCATAATACTAGTGTGCAGATCTACACTGCTATCATAATTATCTTGCATGACTGCTAATATGACTACCATCTTCCTCAGTGCTTTTTTCTCATTTTTTTCTCATGACTTTTTAACATATCTTTATTTCAAAATAAAGTTAATAAATGTAAACTTTTTTATGTCTCTTTAGAATAATGTCTCTGGACACAACACTGAAAACCTTCATTGCCTCAACTGTTTACTCCTGTCTAATTTACACTCTCCTCACAACCATTTCCATGCACAAGGGTATGCTTCTTCTCTTTATTTGTGTTTATCCCCTTAGCCAGCATCTACTTTTACTGATTTCTGATTCCTACTTCCAACCTACATTATTTCATAAAGCAAATTATTTTGAATAAATAATTTATTGAAGTTCAGATTTTCTTCCTGTTGTAGAATATCCATGAGACAATTACAGCTTTGTCTAAGTTACTTGTCTTTGAAAGTATTTCCTAATTTTGTGTGAAGAATTTTAACCCTATGGCCCAGTCAGGCAATAACAGTATTTTGAGTTAAGTCTGACGTCGATGGCCTACTGGCAGACAAATGTGTGAAAAAGTATCGTGGCAGGTAGGATAATAAATAGCCAGGGTAAAATGTTGTTTCATTTACGCTAATGTCAAGACCAAAATTTTAGGGACCAAATGTACATTGTTTGTCCTTTGCAGAAAAAAAAAGAAACATAAATATATATATATATATACTTTGTTAGGGTAGAAAACATGATTGTAACAATGTGATGATTAAAGAAAGCTTAGTACCAATTTCAATTTGTCTATAAAACAGAACAAAATGCAAAAAAAGAAAAAATAACACATAAAAATTCAAACATTAATTCCAAATAATTACTGGATTGAAATTCTATTTCTTCACAAGTTTCAGACAATGTATTGGTGATGGAGTTAGACCTCTTTGAGTTGGAGCCCAGAACTTTTCTCTTATGGTGAGATCCCTAGGTTCAAGTTCAAACATGTAGATTCTCTGACAACATAAAGGAGAATACTTTTTGGTTTGGTTTGGTTTTTCGTTAATATTATTTTAAATAGCGGAAAACTCAAGATGACTAATAAAGATAGAAACAGAAATCTCCGACAAAATCTTTCAATTACTTTGACTTTGCATGGAAAGCCCTTTCCAGCTTGGTTTTCAGTGAAGTTGGTGGCTTTTTGATTTGCAGAAAACTGCACAGTAATGTCTGATCCTATTTATTGTTTCTACCACCTCTGAGGCCAGTGCTGTTCCATCATTGCTTCTCTCAATGGTCTCCAACTCTCCTCACTGGAGGAGGTGAAATTGTGCAGGAAAAGGGTAATTTGGCTTTCAAAACAGTAAGATAGAGACAAGGTAGATAAACAGATAGAAAAGGAAAAAGGCAAGCTAAAATCATAACCCTTTCATAGAGGACACGAGTGAGAACCCAAATCTTTACAAAAGTGCAAGAGAAGCACAGTTTCATTAACTATGAAGCATGGTGAGGAAAATAAAGTCCATCAGATGCATCATTTTTAGACTTGGCTTTGAATAGTGCACAGTTAAGAGGAAGGGGATATACTTTCTGTTCAGCTAGTACAGAGTTGCCCTCTTAAGTAATAATGTTCTCACCATTTTTCTCCACTTAGGGATTTCCCTCATAAACAGGGATGCAGCTTCATATTTTCTACAAAAACTTTCACAGAGTGCCCTTGGAATGGTTCCTAGCATTCAAGTCTAAATAGATCAAGACCAAATAAGACTTGGTTAACAGATGCATATACACAAAACTGTCCAAACTTTTGTAGTCACAAGTGTTCTGAGACCACTCAAAATGGCTTGCAGGTAACCCTTCTCTAGAAGGAAATTTCACACTGCAGTTTTCATTCCTTCTCTGTGCACCAGACTCAATGACCTCTGAGAGAAGGCAAATATATAAAGATGAGCCATATTTGCACCAAAAGGGATAATTAAAGAGAGGAAGGAAATTAAGCAAAGAAAAATACACTGCAAATTTCAGAAAAATCTACCTAATATTGGAATAAGTGGATTGAGGGATAAATGATCTCCCAAGAGATACAACAGAAAGGCTATCTGCTTGGATTAGTACTAAATAGAATGAACAAAACACTAGAAATTACATTGCAAGGAATAATTTTGCACTGACAGGGGAATGGTCAAGCTAATCTAATAGTACTGTTCATCTCTAACCCACAAAAACTCCAGGAGAAAGAACCACAAACAACACTTTTTGTTCTCTCACTTTGGCATTCCTCTGTACTCAAACTTTTTTATCCCACCAAGAGCTGCTTATGATGTGATATGAAGTTGGGTCCAGCCCATAAGGTAGTGAAGAACAGTCCATGAAATATTTTGGGAGGAGTAAATGTTTACCTATCCTCAGGGTTTTTGGCAGGTCTAGTATTTCAGCAGGTATGACCTTTCTAGCAGATGGGGTGGCTGTATTTTCCTTCTTTGAGGTTCAGCACCTTGAAGGGATACCAGGGAGGACTACAGAAGCCTTTGTTCTTTTCAGGCAGCTGTTCTGATTGCTCACCAATGCAGCAATGCTAGTCTTGGAGAATGTACTGATAAAAAGAATGTAGGAGACACATTTGTGGGTTTTGTTTCTGTTTTTCAAGGGAGCATGCCCTTTGGGAAACAGCCTTATGACAGTAGGCCAGAGGGGTGACATACGTGTGAACATATGTCACTGCCCCCTGCGGTAATGTACATGCAAACATATGGCACTGCCCTCCTGGTGCATATTAGTTGTCAACAGACACAGGAAGGACCTTGCCCTGGTTATGTTTTTTATCATCCATATGGTTTTCTATTGCTCCTGATAGCAGATAAATTACAACTACTTCCAAAATCTCTGTCTAATAATAGTTTGTGTTTATTCCAAATATAGATGCTTACTCTTTCCCTTTGGTACTTCCACAGAATTCATTGAGAACCAAGCAGCATCTTTTCATTGCACTGCAGGAGTCTGATGAATTAAAAAACAGATGAAGGAAAAGAGAAGAGTCAGCAAACACACAACCAATGAAGTGAATAGCTGGAAGTGGATATGCAGCTTGGCACCTGTAACTTAGAAGAGGCTCAGCCTTATGGGAAAGAAAAGCCTCTCCCACACTGTGTACACACCACCTCTGTGGTCAACAGAGGAAACAGTGGGATAGTGACCCAATATAAAAAGACATTGTTTCCCTAAAAAGTTTAACAAAATTACATGATGTATGAAAAGCTGAGTTAGAAGATAACAAAATGGACTCAATTAACATACAGACTCATCTTTTTCCAGTGAATCTAACAGACATTATTATAGTGAAGGCTCCACTGGCAAAAGCATAGGCCATCTCTAGATAATGATGAGGTTTAGATTTTCAAAGGCTAGTTATATAAACTGTTCATATAAGGAATTTGAGGAAGAGCTTGCAGTGGTTCTGCATTAGTGTACTACCATACTGTCACTTCTCAGAGGTAATCTCAAACTGTCAGCCAGACAGTTAAATTGCTGTAACAATCAATCAATCAATCCCTAAAATGGCCTAAAAAGCATACATAATCAGTGTTCATTTGAAAACACTATTTTAAGTGACATCCCAAAGTCTGAGGTACAGGAAAACCATTCAGCTGTTCTGTCCCCATAAAGTCACCTCCTCGTCTCTTCCCTTCCTTCCACACCCCACTAGCCTAGTCACGTCACAGGAGATCCATTTGTTTGCCATGCATCCAGCAACATATTGCTTGATTCAGTGTTTCTGCTGAGAAAGGAGAAGATGACATACGCATTGCACTAGAACTAGAAGTAATTTTATTCTTGAAACACAGGTCTTAGCAATATGCTAAGACATCTTCAATATGGCATGTTTGGAGATCTGATCACTTCTTTGCTGTTTGCCAGACTCGTAAGAGTGGTTCTGGTGCGGATTGAGTTTACACAAGTATAAAAGAACAAGGGCAATCAATCACAACACATTATATATAAAAAAAAAAAAAAAAAAAAAAAAATAGTGCTGTGGGTTTACACTCCTTCAATTCAGCTTACATTATCTCACGGCACTGAGAAAAGGCTTCCGACATTTCTTGCCAATGAAATATATTTAAGTAGGTTTATGCAGAAGTTTTCAGAACAGTTTTTGGTGGACTGTTCATCATGTAACTGGTACCAAACTATTCACTCTAGCAAAGTAATCTGTGCAATCAGACCCATAATTTGTGTACTTGGGATGATTTGGAAAGCACTTTAGTGTATGAGGACTTGTGTTATTGTTGTTAGCTGGATTTAGTACAGTAATTAAGAATGGGCAAAAACTGAGAGTTTTATGCAGTGGCAAATGCCACATGGACATGAATATTTCTCACTTCAGTTGTGCCTGAAATTATTTGTTGGAGTCATGATTGGAGTCACCTTTCCAAACTAAATGTATTCTTATCAGTCTAGGAATATTATAAAAACTAAACAAACAGCAAACACTTAAGACACATTGATGGGTTTGTCTTTTTCTTTCAGGTGGACAGAACTTTATGACAGGAAACAATGATAGGCTAATGTAAACAACTTATTTTGCCTACCTTTTTATTTCAATACAGTAGTTCAATATAACCACATTTCTCCAAAGACTCGCATTCAGTTATTGAAGGGTAATAGTGGGAACCAACTTAAGGACATGTAAAATGCAAGATTTTTTAATCAATGAGAAGCTATTAATTTAACCAAGCCTTCCTGTAATAATATTGAGACAGACTGTCTGCCTGTTTCTACATTATAGCTAGCTTTGCAATCTGTATGGAATTTAATGAGGTGTGTACTTTTTGTGAATTTATTGATTGAGCATAGTCCTTGCTGTGAAAAACTTAGTATCTCTCCCTGATTATTGAGGAGGTTTTTTTGCTTTCTGGAACAACAAAGTTACTATTTCAGTAACATGAAACTCATTTATCTGGTCTTTACTAGATCACGTTAAGATCAAACCTGATGTGACCCAATACATCAGTCATCTGCCTGAAACCCATGTGAAACCACATTGATGCATCATGCGATAGGCTCATTAAAGTCACGCTTCACATGTGTGGCTAGTGGCAGCATGATCCCTTAAGTCTTCAAATGACCACAGTAATATTCTAAGCAGTTCTTGATCCTGTGTATTATAGAGTTGACTAAAAACTGAAAGCAAAAATTTGGGGAGACAATATACTTTTAAGACTTTCAGAAACCTGATAGATCTTCCTAATCTAAAACTATGCCTTAGTTTAAGCATCTTTATCCTACCTGCATCACTGACTTCAGCAGGATAGTCCACAGCTGAAATCTAACATAGAATTATGGTATTTTGTTAGCTGTAGTTTTAATATAGATTTTATTGAAAATTTCCATTAGCTTAGGAACTTTTACATACAAACATAGAAGAGAATGTTTAACTAAATATATTCAAATTACTGAAAAAATTAAGAAGGTTTTTACTCATTGATTTCTTTACCTTAGTTTTATAGTTATTTGGCATATATATAATTTTTTTTTAATTGACTTTTTTTTTGTGTAGTATCTGAATGTCTTCCATTAGAGTGTTAAGCAGTATGACTAATGTCTGGAAAAGGCTACATACTTTGGAAAAATTTTACTTTGTGTATGGAAAACCAAAACAAATGTACTGGCTTGTGAAGAAAATAGAATCAGTGATACATCCCTCATTGTTGAATAGAGCTGGCTGGAAAACAAGTATTTTGTTTTGCGAAAATGTCAAGGTTTTACAGTTTGTGTTCATCCCATGGTAGAACAAAACTTTAAAAAATAATAAAAAGAAAATTCACATTCTGGGTAAGACAGGTTTGCACATTCTCTTGAAAGTGAGTGACACAGATGGAATTATTTCCCTGCTTATGGGCGGGGGAGGGGGGAACAGGGGGACAACATGGGAACGGATGGGACACAGGGGACTAGATGACCTTTAAAGGCCCCTTCGTTGGGACTTTAAACTATGGTGGAATTGGTATGACCTCTCCTGGTCTACTCCAGAGGAACTTGCCTCCCTTCTCAAATGGCAACAAGAAAGACAGAACTAGGAAAGACCTCAGTCTTCAGTTTATATTTAAAAAGGTCAGGTGTTACACAGTCTAAACGTAGATCACATGTTAAATATCTGAATATACTGATTAGTAAAAGTACTTTATTTTGTTGGTTGTCTACTGCATTTGTGCAACTTTCATCCTACACATACAGGTAGCTAACTGAAATATAGTTGTGAAGAACTACAGTGTGATGTTTGAATTTTCTGATGAAAATTTTAGCTATAAAGCAGTTCCTAGTATTAGAATATTTTTCTCCTGTTTGAAAGAAAACTTCAAGCTTCTACTCACAAACAAATGTCTCCTAAAACTATTGTGCTATGCCATATCAACACTGGAGATAATGTAAACATGAAATTATTTGATAGTTGAAAAAAAACTTAAGCATGGGCTTTATTGGTAATCAAAGGAAAAATGACATCAAATTCAAAGGCAGTTTTATTAACATTTTTTGGGGCAGAAGTTTACATTTTCATTTGAATGGGACAGCTTGGCTGTTTCAAGTTTTGGCTTTTAAAGACTGATTAATCAAGGACCCAGGCAGACCATTTATTCTTTCTCAGTAATCACAAAGGTAAAATATTTTTTAAAAAGTAAGAATAAGCTGATCTATAAACTGTTACCTGTATGTATCTATACCCATTACTTGTAATCAATTTTAACTTAAAAATGGGGAAATAAATCTGTCTGTTAGTGATTTTCAGTCTACAGTTAGTGAAATCCTAAGTTCTTCGAATGTCTTCTAAAGGTCACTCTGAAGATTTTGGTCACAAAAAGTAATGAATAAAATCAAGTGTGTTCCCACACTAGGCTACAGTTTAGGATAAAACACTTCTACTGCACTATGTATAGGGGCCTGCAAATTCACTAAGATACAGACTGTAAATCTGCATAGTAACTCTTGCAAATTAAAATGTATATATGATCTGATTCTAAGCAATTTCAAAATTAATTCAGTTGACTTCTTGTTTTTTATAATGAACAATTATTTTCAAATAATTCTGAGAACATAAGTACATATGTTCCAAATAATTCATTAATCAAAGTTGTTTGACAAATTCGGCATAGTGCAAAGACTTACTATACTCCTTTAGTTGAGGCAAAAAAAACCCCTCAAAGCTATAAACAAGACTTCAATAATCATAACAGAAACAAATACCAAGTAAGAATACAGAAAACATAACTTAAGGTAGTCTTTCACAGGGAAAGGAGACCTAAGGCAACTGGATATGGATATGTACCCACTAGCTAACAGTGTATGACAAATGAAACATATTTAAGTAGCCTAATTTTCTTTCTGATTTAATAGGAACCAATAAATGGAAACTGTATGGCCAGAATAATGAAAAGAGCACAAAATTTATCTCATTCTGTTGCGTCCTCTCTGTGTTCTTTTGTCCTTTGATTGCACTGGTGGATAATATTATTTTGTTCCCAAGGAAATATGTCCCTTTGATTAGGTTGCAGATATTCTCTCATTTGTCACTGTTCTATCAAGCTATGCCATGTAACAGCAGGAACCCTTGATTATTTAATTGCTTGTAAGAACTCATTAAATCTTACTATCAATCATTGGACATATGGCAAATATCACCCAATGGCATAAGAGGTTTTAACAGTGATCTGTCACTGGGGCATACCCTTTCTTTAGTAGCACAGGCCCTTTGTTTAGTTCTCTGATCATAATAATTTTTAATTAATATTGATTTGCAAAAGAGTGTTCATGCAGTGGCCTTAATCTATGAGTACAAGGATAACCTTCTAACAGGAACATTTGTAATTCCATATAAATATCCATAAACCACAGCTAGGAGAGTTTAACCTTTTTACAATGTTTTGTAGATGGTGTTAGTCTGATGATAATCTAATTTAGTCTTCAAAGTGGATATGCCTCATTAAGAAAAACATATAATGAGCCACACAATAGGCTTTGCATCAACACCTTGATGAGATCCTATGAAGTATCTGTGATGATATGAAGGAAAAAGACATTTTTCTAAATACAGAATATTAGCTGTACCTAATAGAGGTAACTATCTATGCAGCTACATATTTTGTCTATAACAAAATGCAAGTCAAAGAACAGAGAATAAAATCACATCAAATGTATTTTAATTTCATCACATATCCTTAAGATTTAGAGACTATATGTCCACAGATCAAAGAACCTAAAATAATGAAAAAAATCTGACTACTGCAAAAATTCTACCCTGGATATAGAGAGTCTACCATGAGCAGAATTTTGACTGCATTTTTTGCAGTCATAACTTTAGCTATAGGTAATTTTACCTGAGATGGTTCAAAATGAGCAATGCTTTAAAGACAAATAAACTTTCAAAGCTTAAAAGTTTATAGCAGTTGCGAATAGAACTACTCCATATCTGCAATTGTAAATATTCAATCTACATTTGATTCGCTTCTTGTGCTGACAACTCTTTTCCTCTCTGGACTCACAATTGTCACAGTTTAGGGTCAAGACGGCCCCTTAGACCTATAACAGATGCTCTCTGTTAACCCCCTCCCTCCCCAAAGGGGAAGAGAAAGGGAATAAGGGAGAGAGACTGCAATTAGAAAAGGAAACTAGAACAGCTTTAATGAAAAGGAAATGAATAATAATAAAAATGGAATATATACAAATATATACAAAACCAGTATCAAACCAAACCCCTCTGATGGTAATTCCATCACCGTCACCACTGATGCTGTGCAGGCACCGGGGGAATCCCAGACTGGGCCCTGCAGCAGACGGGAGCTGTGTTCAGGAGCTGGATTCTGGTACCGGGTTCAGGAACACACAGACTGAGATCAAAGGCAGAATGGCCAGAGTCCTCCTTGGGTGCTCCGAGGAAGGAACAAAAAGAGAAGACCTGAGCCAAGCCAAGAAAGCTGTCAAAGCAGTCCAAGAGGGGAGAAGAGCCCCAAAGACCCTTCGTATCCCTCAGCTCTATACCGAATTTGATGTATATGGGCTGGAATCCCTCGTTGGTCAGTTTAGAGTCACCCGTCCTGTCCCCTCCTCCCTGCAGGTGCAGCCTTTCACTTTCTGCACCCCGCAATGTGGCACACAAGATCCAGCAGTGGCCTTGGTCTGCACACCAATCCTTGGTAGTAACTCTAAATATAGGGTGTTATCACTGCTAGAAGCAGACACTGTCTGTGAGAACAGGCTGCTAACTTCAGACAGTGCAGTTAGTTAGAAGAACTGAGCTGAAAAGTAAAATTACTGAACAGAATTAGTTCTGTTCTCACTCAAACCAGGACAACAATCTTTTACTATTCTTTGTTCATTAGTATTACTTGGAAGTTGCAGGAAATAGAAAAAACCCAACGCAAGCACAAACCACTTAGATGAATATATTCAATACACTTGCCTCCATCTTTCTTATTGTTGATATATTGTCATTTGGAGACAAATCCATGAGGTCTAAGCTATTACGTTGTAATAACTTTGTCTGAAGTCCTTTTTCTTTTTACAATTGTGTGTGGAAAACACAACAATAACTGATAAATAAAGAAAAGCAGAAACTGGAAGAATTCCTTCTCTGAGTCAGGTTTCTATTCATATATACTGCCTGTGACGTATTGCACTCTTTATTTGACCTGTGGCTCTGTATCTTTTTAAGATGACATGTAGGTTTTGCCATAGCAACAATTTAGGTTTGGGAAGGGTGGGTTAAATTCTAAAATGGTATATGTAGGTTCTTGGAAGAAATTTTTGGATAGGGATCACAGCTGATGTCAATTTGGTTTGTGGTTTTGGTTCAGTGGGTGAGTTCTACAAAAGAAGTGGGGATCCGAGTATCCATAAATAGGACAGAGTCACAGACACTTTGCTTTAAAACAGAGTGGAAGGGAAGTTGTGAGAGGTAAGAAAGAGCAGCAGCGTCTCATTACGTGAGATATGTATCTATTTTTAGGTATGGAAATGGTGAGGTAAAGAAGCAGAAAATGAAAAGGGATTTGGAGGCTGGGGTTTTTTTTTGGTGTATGTTAGTATTTCAGACTACATTTTCTTTTATGAACTACTGTCTCTATAAGTTTCTGTATGTTCATCCCTGTTTGGTTAATGCCAGTACTGACCCAAACATGTACCTACCATTTATCTTATGGTATGCTGTTTAAGGATTACATGAGTTTTTGAAATTAAAAATTAGCAGCTTTTTGTTTTCATGAAGATGTATAATAAGTTTTCCACATTTCCAAACAACTATATTGATTTTAAAATGCATAATATATTTTTAATCTTAATTCAAAACACATAATAGATATTTTTAATCTTAATTTTTAAATTTTTGATCCTTGTCCAAAGCGGATTCATTTATGTCTAAATGACTGTATGCACATACACAGGCGGAGGACAGATTATTCAGGTGTTGCATTCTCCATAAGAGTAAACTCTAATTCATTCTTGTGGAGGCAGAACTCAGTCCCATAACAAGGGGAAAATCCTCCATGACATATTTTGCTGTATCTAATATGTGCTTAATATCATTAGAGTGATGTAAGGGATGTAAAAGAGTCATCTTCCTTTCCTGGAAAATGCCATAAGGCTGTCTTAAGATTCCTCTAAGCAATGCTAGTTATGAAAAACTATCCCAAGGAGAAAACCAGGTATCATGGCTCATGAAAGAGATGTTTGGGAAATGTTTCAATGAATATATTCAATCTAATTAGTGTTTTATTTTGTAGTTTATGTAAATACCTTGACAAAATATTACAGGTAGATAAATCTCAAATGGTAGTGGTTTTATAAGCATTTCACTATTAATTTTGGTCCCGTTTCTTCCTTGTTTTCCATGTTGTGGGATTGTTGAAGTTGTTATTGTGCTTTTTTTACTTCCCTTTTGCTAAACTTTAGTAACTGTCTAATATAAGATGATAAACAGATTCAGGTATTCTATTTTAAAATCTAAGTGTGCTCAGACTATTTGGCACTTTTTTTTTCTCAGAATTCAGAAGAATTAATTTCCTGTGTCCCCCAAACCTTTGTCTTTATGCCCTTTCAACACTCTCTACAGGGTTGTTTTAGCCAACTGCATGTTTTGAATGTCAAAGACCAGCAAATGAAATACTGCATGATATTATAATATTGTCACAGAAACAGTCATGAATTAAGCTTAAGAAAAAACCAAAATAAAACAGCACTACAGGTCCCAGACCTGGACTTGTCATCTCAAAATACTTGGTCATCTCAACACAAGTATTCCATTTATTATACAGAAATGGGACCATCTGGTTTACTTCTACATAAGATAATGGAAAGATCTCCTTTGCTAACTGACTTGATATTATGCAAGCAAAGTACTTCATTAAGCATTCAAAGCAACTGAAAACACCGTGCTTTCGCAAGAAAATGTTTTAACTGAAGGAATTCACAGTCTATTAATGAGAACTACAATATATTACAGTAACTTCATTAGTGACAAGGTAGGCCTGAAACAAGTATGTTGTCTCAGGATGAATGAATGATGCTTTAGGGTAAGAGACAGCATTATTATTTTTCTCCATAGTGACATTTTGGAGCAAGTGTACCAAAGACACTGTGAGATTATGCCACTAAGTACAGAAAGTCTTCCAGGAAGCAAATGAATAAGCTTTGCTATGTGAGCATAGAATAAAACCCATTAAACCCCATTAAAGGAGCCCAAACTGTAGACAGAAGGTAAAGGAGGATTGATTTGTTGTAGCAGTAAAGGCAATAGAATGTCCATTTATTAATTAAAAGTACATTTTATGTATTGTGATGTGATAAATAGTTTGACTGTTTAGGTTAATTCCCTCAGAAATGCACCTAAGGCTATTAACACTGATAAATTATGCACTATTACTTTTAAAATTTCTGATAGACAGTCTTCACAAGTATGCTCCACTTTATTTTCAGTTTTAAGCAGCAGTTTTGTGTAATCATATTTGACATTTAACTATTGCTACTAAAAGCTTCTTAGCCAGAAAAAAAAAAGCCAAGCTTTCACAAACAGTTTTAACTCTGCTCTTTTTTATTCTTTTCCCGTCAAATACACACACATATGAAACACAAAGTTTCCTGTTTTGAAGGACTCTGCTGTAAAGAAATAACATACTCTTGACTATATAGTCCCTTGATTTTATACTCCTTTTAACTTGGAAGTGTTAAAGCAAATAACCACTGCATAAAAGAAATGTTTAAAATATGACAATGACGTTTTAAGATATAAATAAATATAAAAGGGAAGAGAATACTGAAGGTGTATGTGCATAAGGAAATCTATATATTCATACTCCCTAAAGTCCTGGGAAATTATATTAGTCTCTGTTTCATCTAGAAGGGTATTAACTAAATCAGCTCTTGGTGAAAAACAGAAAATAATCTTCATAGAAGTCCCATGTCTTTGAATATATATTTTAAGTTTATATCTATATTTTGTACAAGTATATACATAAATAGGGTGTCTATATTCTGATACAGATATGTTTTCTGAGAACTTAAAACTGAGCTTATTTCTGAAAATCAGGTATCTCCCTAATACCAAGTTAAAAGATTCAACTTCATATATGTGTTAATTTTCTTTAAATTTTAATGTGTGATCATGTATATACATGAGTAAGTGAATATGCTTCTGTATGTCTGTGTGTATTCTGAAAACCAGGGGCTTTTGTCACTCTCTGATGGTGGTGATGGAGGCGATGGAGGCAGACAAATTCTTTTCTCCTGCTATAATTTTTCAAGTCATTTAAAGAGTTCATTGTTTCAAATCAAAGAGCTATTCCAATAAAATGCAATCCATCACAATTTTACATGAGCAGAAGCTTTCAGCTTGTGCATATTTTGTCAGGAAGGCAATTTAAAGCTTATAAACACAAATCACATCTTACGGTTTTAACCACAAAACATTTACACACTACTGACCTACCACCTACAGTGTCTCAATATAGAGCCAAGAAGTAGAGCACTCTACCTGCAATAGCGGGCAGGATGTGAAACAGGGACCTGGAGACAGCATTTTCTTTTAAAGCAGACCAGGTGTTGAGGCATCAATTCAGGAATTCTCAGAAGACTGGAAGAGAAGAGGATATTTTTTTCCTTGTGCTTATATCCCTTATCAAAGTGATTATTGGAGATAATAATTAAAATGGCTATTTGGATCATAGACATATCTGAAACAGGTCTCCATATCCAGGAAGAAGGTCTCTGGTACCATTTGTTTATCCCTTTTATTGCCCTCATGTATTCTAGAGTGATGCTTGTGGAATAATACCTACAGTGACCAGAAGCATAGTTGGTATAATACCATAGCATCTCTGATCACTAGCTGATTTGTCTCTGTCTGTAAAAAAAACCTTAATATATAAAGGTGAATTATTCTTAGAAAAAAAATGTTGAAGAAATATTCATTCTATTTTACTGAAGGAAAATTGAAACACAGAGATGCTCTACTGGTTGCCCAAGGTTACAATCGTTTAAGTGGCTTACTTAAAAGAATCTTAATTAACCATTTTCTGTGGGCAAGTCTGTCTTAAAGTACAAACATTTTTTTTCTTAGTATTTTCTATTCTGGGAATCTTGAAAGAACAGTGAAAATTCATCTTGCTAGGAAACTGGTATTCATAGACATATGAATCATAGGATAATCTTAGCTGGACTGGACCTCTGTAGATTCTCTAGTGCAAGCCTCTGTCTAAATCAAAGCTAACTCAGAAGTTAGATCAATCTAATTAGAACATAGACCAGTTAAATTTTGAAAGCTTTGTGGCAACTGTCTTTCTTTGCAGCTTGTTCAGCACTTAACCATTTTTAATGTGTAAGTCCACTTACAAGTATTCATGCTACAACTTTTTGTCATTGTCCTCTGTCATTCCATTGTGAATCTCTGAGATTGCCTCTATTTCTCCATAACCACCTACTATAAATCACTTTTCAGCCTTCTTTTTGCCTGTCTAAATAAATGATTCCTTCAGCATGTTGTGTGTTCCAGCCCCTGCCCATCTCAGCAGCCCTTCTCAGGCTTTGCTCCAGTTTGTTGGTACCTCTCCTACAGTGGGGAGCCCATCACCGACCGTAACACTCCATATGTAAGTGCACACATAAATTCTTAGGGGGAATAAACACTTCCTGCAACCTGCTGGCCTGTACTCATGCCAATGCACCCCAGTATGGACTTTGATTACCTTTTGCTGAACACAGTTGACTCATGTTCAACTAGCTTTCCACCAGGATCACAGTGTCCTTCTCTACAGAGCTAACAGCTTTCCAGACAGTTCACCCCCAACTTTCATAGATGCAAAAACAGCACTTCGGCCAAAATAAGGTAGCTAAGGGCTATATGAGATACAGTTAGTTATATTTTAGTAGAAAGAAGCTATTCAGTATCATCTCAACATGAGACTGCAGTCTGACAATTACTAAATATTCTGTATTTCCCATTTTAAAAAGAATAGAAAAAGATTTATAGAAAACAAAAATCACTTTGTAATAAAGAAGCTGTTAACTTGATAGTCATTGTAAAGTACAGTGATATATTTTTTAGCAGTGACATTGTTTTATTCCAAACAATCAGAAGTCAGCAAATTGTTTTTAAAATGGCGCATTTACTGTTACCTGAAATTTGATTCTGCTTGGCATGTCACTGGGATTTATAACTGCCCCACTGGATCTTTACCCCTTTCCTACCATTAAATTGTTATCCACTCTCTTATTCTTTTTGACATTTTGGGTGCATGTACTTAGGGCATGCTTAAATGGCTGCATATTGATTCTAGAATGTTTAGCTGTTACTGGTCTGTTTGCACAATTGGAAAAGAGTCCCTAATGAATATTTTGTGTTATAAAAAGCTTTCCGTGAGCCAACCAAAATGAAGGGAATGGTTATTCTAAAATATTTGTTCCATTTGATCTTAGCAAATTGTTCCAAAATTCACAAGTTCCATCTTTTCTGTGCACAAACTACCTATAAAAATGAGCCTAGTGCCATTTGAAGCATTTTTAAAGTACATACAACTCTAACTTTTCTTAATCTAATTTACTTTTTAAAATATTTGCAGTTCCAGTTCAATTTGTGCTGATCTTGCCATTGAAAAGTGGGAGGACAATGATTAAAATAATAATTTTCCTTTCCTCTTTCAGACAGTCAAGCATAGAAGAGAAGAGTTCGGATTTGGGAGAAGAAAGAAAACAGGCCTGGATTCACTCATTTTTTTGCTAACGTAGAGCCACATACAGAATCAGTGTATCTGATCAGTGAATCTAGTCACAGTGGAGGTTTCAGAACAAGCACAGATGGCCTGATAAATAAAGGAAAGAAACTAGTGAGAGAAAATCAAGCTACTTCCATGATGTAGAACGTAACAGCAAAAGGAGGAGATGAAGAGCCAGAGCCATTACCCGCTGGAACAGAGACTTGTTGCCATGGGAGCAGGGATAAGGATAGCTGGTACCCTGGAGGCAGCAACTAGGGGACAAGAACAAAAAGGAGAGAGATAAGAACTTGGAACACTCTATGTACAGGGGACAGACTCTCCCCACTGAAGAGTCTGTTTTAGGAAGCCCAAGGTTCTTTATTCCTAACATATGTATGAGGGGGCCAAGGCCAGAAATGCAAAGCTTTGCAAAGGGAATGTTAAGAACCTGTTAGTGAAATAGTTGGGGGTTTTTTTGGGGTTTTTTTTGTTTGTTTTTTTTTTTTTTTTTTTTTTTTTTTTTTTTTTTTATCAGTCTGGAATTCATAGTTCTCTCTTTGAGATCATTTAAAAATATACATAGTATGTGAGATACAAGGTGAACATCCATGCCCATAGACTGATATCTTGTGGATCACTAAGGAAAGGACAGTGGCATTTATCCATGGGAACAGAATACTTACAGTTTCTTCCCCTAGAAAGACACAGATTGGCTCATAGGAGTGCAGTAACAATTCTAATGATATAAGGGTTTGACTTCGGGAGAGAGGTAACTTTTAAAAACCTTGTTAAATATTCCTGCTGATAACTCTGCAGTAAAATGTAGGACAAAAATTCAAGCAATACCCTGATGTCATGGGAGACAACCATGGTTCAACAGGGATAAAATTTGCTCTAGGATTTCACCATCAGTTTTTTAGTTTTGGAGTAAGTTAGTTTATATAAGTTGACATTTATTGTATAAAAATCATGCATTGCAGTTTCCCACTTTCCCAAGCAGCAGGCATTTTAAATAGACAAGATTAGCAAAGGAGCAAATTTTTTCACACGTATTTTCCAGTCACAAATGGTTAAATTTTTGTACCATTGTTAAGTATCAATTTTTGGACCCCCTTCCCCATGAGTTACCTGCAAGAATTTGTTCTCTTACCCACAAGTCTGTCTTGTTCTCATTTTCTTTCATTCTACAGTATTGATTCTACTGATTTTTCAACTTTGTGACCAAAACCTCCACTTTATAACCTTTTTTTGATAGTGCATATTAATAAACACAAGCAGGACTTGTCAGTGCAGCAAAAAAATAAAACTGTCTGTTATATGCAAAGTACATCTTTAATGATGTTTAAAAAGGAGCTAAACATCTCTATGGGAATTCTTAAAACACTTATCTCTTAGGCTCTTATTTAGTTTTGCAAGTCTTTGTTGTTTAACAAGCTGGAGAAATGGGTCATCTAATGTTATATTAATCAGTAAATTAATATTTTAATTTGATTTTCTTTATAGTTGAGATGCTTGAGGCATCTCCAGTGTTTTTGCTCTCCACACACTGATGTTAAGCAGTATCATTATCATATTGTACCTTGGGGTTGTGAGATAACAGGGTTCAGTGATAGCTCTATTCTTAGGAGAGAGGGAGGTTTATGATGACACTTATACATTTTAAATGGCACATGGAGGCTCTCATGTAATGAAATGTCTTACAGCTGAGTCATAGCCTTTTCTACATTGGGCTTTTCAGTTTGTATATTTGAAATCAAGCTTTCAGGTCCAAGTAGGTGATACACTTTGCCAACTTTCTGATACAATCTTTACAGTGTGTTGGAGTGAAAAATCTCACTCATTCAGTTTTTCATAAACAGTCCTATTTTGAAGGGGTTGTTTTATAAGTTGCAAGAGATAAGACAATAAATGAAAAGGAGAGAAAAGGAAAATTAATTCTTTTTTTTTAAGGTTAGGTTCCAGTTTAATATAACATTTCAAATATTTCTTAAACCAAATGCAGAATAGAAACAAACTTTAATATACTGTTAGGAGCTCTAATTAGCTTTTTGAAATCTGCTTAGAAAATCATTTTGTAATTAAAACAGGCCAAATTGTCCTTGGCCCTTTTGTGTCCATACAACACCTGACAAAGAAAGCTTTCTCGTTTTTACTCTCTTATGCATGACCTTACAACAGGTCAAAATAGACAGAAATGGTTCACAGGTCACTGTTAGGTGAGTACAAAGGAAGAAACAGTCTTTGTTGCTTTTACCTCCTTAGACAGCCACAATCTGACCTTTTCACCTTTTCCTTTCCCTCCAGACTCCATAATTGAGGATATTTACTGCATCAAAGATCCCGTGCCTAGTACTGGCCCCATCCCTCTATTACAAAATACACAAATCACATGCCCTAGATCTTGTTCACTCTGGTCCAATGGTAAGTTACGTCTGAGTGAAAATATATGCTTGGTGATACCTTCACATACCTAGGTCAATGCAAATAACATTCACACATTCCGTATCACAGCCGGTTTACTGGCCACACTTCAGCACATGCACCATAACCATACATGACTGTAAAACAGCCAATACTTTATTGCTTCTTGAGCTTCACTGGCTTTGTAATGTAATCATTCAGAAAAATGCTGCCAAATGTAGGTTCTGCGTATGCTTACAATCATGCAAGTGCAAAAGTGACCCAGCTGGAATGTAGGCATGGTGACTTTCTTTCTCTCACTTGTTCTCCCTCCCTCTCTCTCTCTCTCTCTTTTTTTTTTTTTTTTTTTTTTTTTTGGTGGGGGTGGGAGCTGGGGGGAATTATTTCTTCAATGACTTATGACCTGGGGCATGAAATGACATTTTAAACATTGCATAGCATGGTATTCTAGATTTGGGGACCAAATCATGTCTGTCAGCTCTTAGGTGCAGTCAGAATCTTTATTTCCTATTGCACAGTAGTGGTATCAGCTTTCTGAAAGATAAATCCACCTTAATTCTGTCAGCCTTGAGGCCAGAAATTGTGTGGGCCATTTGCTGGATGACTGCACCAAAATATTTCAAAGTTAAAATGAATATAAGAATCTAAATGAATGTGCTTGTTATCTTAACATAACAATAGAGTTACTAGATAATCTTATCCTATGAGATCCATGAAAAAGTTTGTGATAGTTCATTAAAAACTCATGTGAGAATTCACACTGGTTTTGATTGGTACTAGTTTCCTCTGAGGGATGCATTGTATTGCATCTGATTTTTTATGAAAGCTTATAAATAGGATAACAAATCTCTGAATGTTTTTTGAACTAGCATGAAGATCTGAGCCTAATGCAATGTCAAAGTTCTTTTGAATTCAAGAGGAGATTTACCACAGTTTTAATATGAAGGACTTTTAGAAAAGTATGAAACTTTAGAGACATTTGGCTTCATTGTGAACATTTCACACTTCTCTAGCTATTGTGTTGTTAAGGTCAGCACTTGCCAGTATCAACAGAACAAGCTTGTGCTGTCACTTACTTCTTACTGAAAGCTGTGGGGGACAGGTTTGACTGTCTATATGATTTTGAAGTCCAATCTTCTGGTGTCTTCACCCCCAACAGACAGTTCCACCAGCTTCAGAATGTGCAAGTCAATGGACTACATAAGCAGGGACAGCAGAACGTGTCTTAAAAAAGTGGGTGCTCCAAAAGTGAACACACATTAAAAAAAGTCTGCTTAAATTAAACCAAACAACCTAAGGGGCCTGGCTACACTCACATTTTTATAATGCATGCAAAAGCAAGTTAGGAAGAACTTGATTGCTTTAGCTACTTAAAACAATAGATTGAAATTCCAACTCCTCTATCCCAAAAGCACAGCAACATTTTTTCTCTATATTGATTATCAGTCCTCTTCAGTTGAAACATTCCTGACTAAGATCAAAATCTCTTTGAAAAGACGACTTTAAACTGATGGAGTACCAGCACCACTGCTCTATGTTATCAGACGGGTGTTTTTGGAAAATGAAAGTAAATCAATATTAATAATATAAACCAGAAATTGATTGATTTTGCCATTAAAATATGTAATGGTGAAAGAGCCCATATCTAACGATTTTTGTTAAAGTCTGTAAGTAACATATTAATTAAAATGGATACATGAAAATGTTTGAAGACATTCGTAAGTCTTACTTGGGTCAACCAATTTTTAAAAGCAAAAGTTCTACCATTAATAAACTGGAGAAGGATCATAGCAGTTAAGCAATAAGGATGAAAGTCATATGAAAGGATGATTATGAGAAATTTGAAAAAAGAATTTGCAGTCTCCATCATTCTCTGTCTCCTACAAGCTAATAAGTTAACTTGTACTGACTGGCAAAAGAGGCGATAAAAACTGATAATTCTTTAAATGACACTAATTCCAGGATGTATGCAAAGCCTCA
This sequence comes from Todiramphus chloris collaris, assembly GCA_025345505.1. Lineage (NCBI taxonomy): Eukaryota > Metazoa > Chordata > Aves > Coraciiformes > Alcedinidae > Todiramphus > Todiramphus chloris. The sequence continues at coordinate 19,146,931 of JANVCC010000048.1, read as the reverse complement.
CCAATGCCTTAGCATCTATCAAGGACATATTAAATAACTCAAGATAGCAGATTAATATCGTGTAACCATCTTCAGAAATTCTAAACCATCCATTCCAACATCCTTACTAGCATTGATTATGAACCATCGAATCAGTACTTTATGTTCATTTCCTTTCATTTGCTTTATTTTACACTGGGGAATATTTGCATTTGTATTGCATTCCTGCTTCAAGTCAAACACACTTTAAAATTCATACCTGCCTTAATGCTATAGTAACTTTGGTAGCCTGTTATTGTCTTTGACAACTATGTTCATTCCCTCCTCCACTCAACAGCAGAGAATAAAAAAGAAAGGGAAAAAAAATTAAAAAGGAAAACATAGAACTAAAAGCCTGGTGATCTGGTAACAAAACCAACATAGAAATAGCTATTTGGAAGATTTGGAAATTAACAGCTAATGTATGCCAATAAACTTCTAGTAATAATAATAATAAAAAAAAAAGTTAACAAAAGCACTACCAACAAAATGAGCTAGAAAGCACATTACAGCAATCAGTAAATCATTTTGAAAAAGAATCAAAATCACTAAGCAGAATTGAAAACCACTAAGTCAGTCCTTATTGTCAAGCCTAATGTGATCCAATGTACTGTAGTGAGGGAATGGGAAGGAAGTGTCTACACCACATGTTGAATTAAAGAGAATCAACCAGCCATTTACTTTCATTTATTTAGTAACCTTCATGATGAGATCATCAAATATATTGTCTCCTCAGGAATCATAGAAGGATACTACCTTGCTTTCTTTTTTCTAGCCCTTCCTTTCCAGTCTGATTTTTCTGTTAGATTATTTGAATTGTTAACTGCATGGGCATTTTAGGGGGAGGGTTGTTTTTGCTCTATTCCAGGAGAAAAATACACAAAGATATTCTAGAAGATTAATTTTAAGTCACTATGAAGGATTCACTACTGTATCTCTGAAGATTATCATGTCTGTAAATAGTTGTGCTCACAAAAGACTGTGGTAACCAAGACCAATATAAAGTCATTTTACTGCAAGGAGTAAATAAAAGGATTTCCTTCCTGGGGTTTCCTTCACCTACTTTGAATCTGCAGGAGTTCTTGTGTATTTGAAAACCTGCCATTTTTTCCCCAGCGGTGGCAGTTCGTCTAACAGTAGATACTATCCCACTTTGCAAATCTTGACTCAATTATTTCAGAATATTGTGGCAGGGTGATCGCTACTTCAAGAGTTTCCCTGCTTGGGTGTATCCACAGTGCAAAATTATATTTGCACTTCATGCTACCTCTAAGACTCATACTCCCACATAGTTTAAGAAGATCTATGTATTGAAATATGGAAGAGATATCACAGGGAAGGGATTTTTATTGAGCAAATGTGGGTAATTGTCTCTTTTCATCTGGGTAAAGTGGTTAAGTGGTTGTATGTGTCCTGTTCTGTACCTGCTTCCATGCTAACAGCCACAAAGCCTCGAAGTTAAAATGAAATAAAGTGAAAGCCAGTTAAAAATGCATGACAACACTGTTGAAACACAAACAATTTGTAGAGGAAGGGAGCTACAGGTTAAGATCTTTGTTGCTTCTTGGAAGAATTTCAGAGACTTTTTTTTTCTCTTTTAAATAGCTTCTCCACAATTGCTTGTAGTTTTCTCTTGGTAGTGCTGCCAATTGCATATCTCAACAGAGTTGAATTTTGAAAAATAAACTGTTCATAGAAATTTCAGTCTTGTATCAAGCAAGGTCAATTTTTTTTTTTTAAAGTAGAAAACTACCAATTAGCAATAGCTGAATTATTCATAATGCATGAATTATCTAAACTAGTATATTACTTTAATTCTGTTCCAGATTGTCTGGTGAAGAATTTGAGCTCCTTTGAATTTATTCATTGTTTTCATTAGATCTGTGAACAGTTTATGTACTGAACTTCAGTACAAAGAGTGATTTGCTGACAATTTACTTTGACTATTCACAGTTTGTAGAGCATAACTGTTAGCTAAATCCTGTGGTTTTGTTTCTGCTTTCTAAACAGACGAATATTTTTTAAATGTGAAAATAACGAATAATACTTATGCGGTAACAAATTAGAAATAATGAATACTCTTTAGGTGATTTCTGATTTCCTTCTTCCTCCCATATTGAAGCAACAAAAGCTGTCTGAGTAAATGTTCACAAATACCAAAATGAAAGGGCATAGGCACACAGGAAGAATGGCTTTTCAATTGGTTACTTAAAAGTCTTCCATTAGGTGTCAGCCACTTACATTTCCAAACATTATATCCCACAATAATGAATAAAAGACTTCCTAATAAAAGGAAAGCTTTTTAGAATGAATATTATGAGTACCTACTCAAGACTAAGGTTAATTTTGTGCCTTGCATGAGCACTTTGGCTTGCAGATTCAGAGCTTGATTTAGGAAAGGGTCACACTCCTCCGACATGAAATATCCATCTGTTGTGTGAACAGTCATACTTGAGAGTGAATGAAATTTCCCTGACCAGATCAGAAGCAAGTAACTGAGTATTTTGTGATACCTGATCTTTCCTTCAGCTGTGGAAACGTATTAAAGCAGCTCTACTTAAAATACATTTGTCAGAATGCTAATTGGAAAAATGACTTCATTGTGTGAGTCATACAGTCACCTCTGTGGACCTCATTAGACTTAAATGAGCAGACTGAAGGCCAGAGCAATCATTCTGAGCACAGCCATATGTTGGTGAAGAAGCTCTCTCAGAAACAGGCTTGTGGCCAACTTTGGGTACTTAAAAATGACTAGATGGAAGATGGAGGTCTTGGTGGCAGGAAATACATTGAAAACACTCACATATGCAGTGTGCTCTCTTTCAAAACAAAGGACAATTTTAAAACAACTCTTATTTTAAAACAGTAGGTTCACTAGCTGGTACATTTTTAAATGGCTTGAAATGTTTTCAGTTGGGACAGGTGGCAGTAGACCATATTTGCATGTAGCTGTGTGGCTCTTTGCATGACAGGACATAATACTGACTGGAAGCCAAACAAAACTTTGCTGTGCGATGAAGTCATTCCAGACTGACCTCAAATCTTAGCAGTGACAATCAAAATAAATTACTGTTTGAGACTGTGATTTTCCTTGAGAAGATGAACTATATTCATGGAGCTGCTGCTTACCTACATTTGAGAATTAGGTAGATCTGGATAAGGGCTTTAGCAGAAAATCAGAACTCTGTCTCCTCCAGCAGATAAAAGGAAATATCCAGCAGTGGAACTAGCACAAAAAAAACCCATCATCTACTGCTTCATTTACCTTTTTTAACCTGAAAGATTCTGCTAATAGGACAGCCAGATTCAGAAGGGCTGAGGAAAATATCATTTTAAGACCTCTCATAGTAAACAGATCTTGATACTACAAGCTAAATAGAACCAACATGGGACAGCGATCTCTGATATCATCGAAATTGAACATAAATTTGGAATGAGGCTTAGGGTGACTTACAAAGCTTGATTAACAAACACGGCATTAAATTCCATATACTTTTTTAGAGCAGTAAAAAATTAATAATATAGTAATTAAGCTTTATGGAATAACATCACTCCAACCCAAACTATTGAGACACAAGACCTTTATAATTACAGACATGTTTTAACTCAAATATATCTCCTTTGAAGCTATAGATTAAGGTACTTATGTGGTTGCAAAAATCGCAACAGTCTGACCTTTATGAATTTTATGTCAACTACTCATATATGTCTGAACTTCAGAAAAGCACACATTTTGCTTCATTTTCTGTTTCTGTGCACACAGTCCTTCTTTCTGACCTTGAGATAAACAAGAATGAAGAAAACATTTTCAAAACCTGACAGCTCACTACAAATAAGTAGAAATAAAATAGGAGTCTTTTTAAAACCTACATTGTTACTACAATGTTTAAACTATCAGGAGAGCTTCAGAAGGCTATTTTAGGTAGAGATGCCAACAAGAAGACTGAAAATCTTAACGTTCCCATTATCACTTGAGAGACAGAGTTGTTCCTACTCAACTCTGCCTTCCTGCACGATGAAAAACAAACCTGAAATATGGTCTTGAAGTACCAACTCCCAAAAAACTTTGCTCATGCGAGTTACATTCTTCAAACAGTCATGTTTCCATTATGATTCTCAGTGTCATAATTGGTAACATACAGGTGAAAAACATTCCACAAAAATGGCCATAAATTCCTGATTTCTCATGTAAAAAGCAATCAAGTCACAACAAGTTGGTACCAAAACAAGAGGATAAAAATTTAGAGACAGAAAATCTGACCTTAAATCACAGAACAAAAAAAAAAAAAAACAAAAAACCAAAAAAAAAACCAAAACAAGCCCAACAAAAAAAAAAGCCCAAATAACTTTTTGAACATACACAGTAACCTAGGTATCTGCAACAAAACACCTAAAATTTAGAGATTCCTGCCACAGTTCCATGAAAAGACTTGGGATTCACTGGGCTTACCTAGGCTTTATTTTCACTAAGTCATTTCTATTCAGAAATGATAAGCACCTATCAATTTACACATCACTTTTAAGGATACTTCCTAAACTAATTTGCTATTTCTACATCTGGCTGTGGATTTATGTGCTCCTATGTCATTAATATGACTAATCATTATTACCCAGGCCGGTACACCATTCTAGTCTTCCTCAACTGTAAAGACATTTCACAACTGAATTATCGAGACAAAAAGTTGCCTGAAAAATTCTTTCTTCCTTTGAAGTCCCTTTGCACTTAAAGGTGCTGCCTACAGAATAAAATCTGGCATGCATAGCTACTTTCATCCTCTGTTTCCAACTTTGTGCTTTTTATAGAAAGCCAACCAAGGGATGAACAGCACTGAAGTTTATGTGAAGCAGTTATTCTCTGCATCAGCCCTACAATGTTATGGTGGTATTGCTCACTAACCACAGTCTATGTAATCCCTGTGGATAACCAAATTCTTTGTCATGGGTGTACCAACAAATTCCTTGTTTCATCCTCCCAGTGTCTAACTTCATGTCCATCCTTTAATTAACTCCTGCAGCAATGTTGCCTTCTTTGAAAATACTAAACTATCTGCAGGTTGTTGAGTTCTATCATATTAAAAATGCATTTTTCAAGTTACATTTTTGTTATTGTCCACACATGATTTATCACTGGTATTGTTTGTAGTTTATTTAGTTGCATAAAATGGAACTGTGGCTTGAACATTTTAAAACACAGGTTCAAGCACATTCAATGTTTTGTCCAGTTACACTGCCAATATTTCCTCCAATGACAATAATGCATTCCAACTGTTTTTTTCATGAAGCCATCTTTCTCTTTTTTTTTTTTTTTTTTTTTTAATTCATCCTCTTGGCAAGAAATATCGACAATGATGACTCTTTCCTTAACCTTTCACTCTCAGGCAGGATAAATAGCAACATCAACCACATGCTTCTCTGAGGTATAGCTTAAAATTATTTGTTCTCCAAGACTTTGTAACAGATAACAGTGCAGAAGGTACTTTGCAGTTTACTGGTTAGATTACTAGTAAACTTGCATTTTTCATAGATCTGTTGAACATATTTATTTTCTTCAGAATGCAGAATTTGCCATTGCAGAATTCATGTTAGAAAAAGGTATGGAGAATGTAGTCCTTTCGCTACAAACACACGAACCTCTGATCAGTGCACTGCATGCATATTTCCAGTTGGCCATACTACCAACACTCCACTCCCAGCATTGTTCAAAGCTCTTGAACTACATGAAAACTTCTGTTCCATGGTGCAATAACATTGCCCACACAGTGGATCAACTGTTAAGAGACTAGCCTTTACAAATGTTTGGGCAAGACTTATGCTGACATAGAAAGACACAGAAAACAATACACATACACAAGAATAAACTCCTGTCTCTGATTTGAGGTTTTCTTCAGCCTGTTTCTACCAAATTTAAACAAACAAGAAAATGAGATGCGAGGAGCTAAAAAGTCATGCAGCATTAAGAAAATTAAATAGTTATTTCAGAAATGCTAATTTTTCACATAGCATATGCTGTGTGTTTAATTTATTATTAGTTATGCTGTAAAACTGACTGAAAATATATCATTATACCTTAATAACCCTATTGTAAGTGCAAAGCACTTTCTTAACTGAGGACCCACAAGTAATGCTTCCATAGCACAACAGAGACAAAGCCTACAGAATTAATATGTATTTCAAGTATTCATAAAATTTTGAAATATGTGCAAATTAAGAATTGCTAAAATACAGTTCTGATAAACAAGAATGTAAACCTTGTCAAAGTTTTACAGATATGCCAAATAAATTTACCATATGCTGAATAAAGTTCCTCTGCATAACCTTGGCCACATGATTTCAAGTTTAATACAGGTATTTTTCCCCACTCAATATATGGTTTTAGTCTGGTAGTCCAGCTTCACAAATTGTGAAATTCATGATGTAACCACTGCACATAGATACTACAGCTAGTATAATGTTCATTTTTTCCCATTATCTGCCTATCTGTTACTTACAGAAGAGTCATACAGCACATGCGCAAATTAATCTATGGGTGATAAACCCATTCCCTTAGTTCACCCACTTTACCATATGGAAATAAAGATCTTCAGTACTGAAAGCTTCCTAGCCCTAGGGCTTACAGAGCATTGCCACATAACATATGTTTCTGCACGTGTTGTTCAACTGTTGAGTTGGATTAACTTTTAATAAAGCTTAATTGCATAATAATAATTATATTTATATATCAATATAGATTTCAAAAGTCTTGGAAATACTTGCTGTAATTACTAAATAGTGTTTTGCAACATTTCCTTTCTCTTTTTTATTGTTTCCACATGACAGAACACCAAGTCCATATCCGCTTTCCTTAGCTAATGTCAGCTGGTGTACGTCCCGGCCTGCGGTGGAGGTGGTTTGGTCCCGTTCCCTAACTGGCTGCAAAGACCTGCTCCTTGCAAGCTCCACTCCCCACAAGGCACTTGCTTGCCAGGGCTGCCGTGCCCCTCCTGAGAGCTGCAGCGCCGATGGCCAGCTCTGCACACACCTTCTACTCTCCCTTTGGCCACCCACTCAAGCCCGGCCCCAGTAGTCAGCACCCTGGCCACTGGCCCTCGCCCCCCCAGCAGAAGCTGTCAGTATTTATTTGCAGAGCAAGGCTTCGTGAGCGTTGTGGCTCGGGAGCTATTGCGCAGGGTTCTGAGCTGGCCTTATCAGGCTGTGAAATTCCACTGAAACCAAGGGGATTTCTTCTGCTGAGTGGGAAGCATTGCAGAAGGGCTGTCAGGATTGAGGTCTTACATACTACACATGAGTGGAAGAAGGAAAATGGAAATCTTTTCAATGAGCCTGTTTGCTTTGTAATACAAAACCACATAATGAAAGCACATTCATATAATTGTAATTTTCTAATGTTTTATACTTTAGTCTTATTTTTCATAGCAGTTTCTCTGATTTATCCATTTCAATTTTTTATGTTATTTCTTTTTTTTGTTGTTTTTGCCTGTTTATTATTGGCATATATTTTTAGTATTTTCCCTCTGGAATTTTTTTTTTTTTAAATTGACAAGATTTCATCTCTGTTTGTTAAAGAGAACCAGCTGTTTTCTTCAGAGATAATTTTCTGAAGCTGTTGTGTGCCATAATTACACTGCAATTACACAGCAATATCCATAAAAGTAGATGAGGATTCTATGTGTCCTTCTGACTCATTAGAAGTTGCAAAAATGATGGATGCAGTCTTTACTAGCTTGACTATTGCCCTCTATTGGCAAACCCAAGTCCTGTCCTATTGAGAAAGAACTAAAGCAAAGAATAAGAGAAAACCTTTGAGAGGAGATGAAGTTCAGCTTTGGTAATGGGAACAGTGAAATAATATTAAAGGTGGAATATATTTTCTACATGAATTTTATGGAGAACTCTTTGAGTGTTTTAGCTAATGTTTGCAATAAATCAATATTATATACATTTTGCATTTCATTTTCTGATAAATTCTTTTTTTCATATAGACAAATTACTTGAGCAATTATACTCTCTTTTCAGTTCAGTCTCACGTTCATGTAAATTCCTTATTAAAAGCTTCACATATTTTCTTCTTTTTAAAGATACATGCAGACTGCGTTTAGTTTTATTTTGTTCAGTTCTGACCTGAATTACTTGAAAAAAGCCAAAATATGCTCATATGGCTTTGGAATACCTTAGATCTTCCTGTTCTGACTGTGGGAATGAATAAAATCAGAGAAGTTCTCTCTTCTCTCAAATCAAAGCAAACCAAACCCAATTCCTTCTGAATCAACAAACCAAAAATAATTCCATTTCAGAATCAGTTCTCAAATATTTGAGATGACAGAAGAGAGTAATTTCGGTGGGGAGGGAGGTAAGGTTTGGAGGGGAGAGTTGTTAGGGTTTTTTTCATTAAATATTCACTCAGATGAGGTATTTAGTTTTCTTGGTTCATTTTCTGGTTAGGGTTTAGAGGAGTATTTTCTAAAGATCCTTTGTGATGAGCCTGAGCCAAAGCTGAGAGGCAGCAAGGCTACTTGCACTGACTTTCAATGGACTCTTATTCAATCCCATCAGAACAGTGACTGAACCATCCCTGATCCTGATTCGCAAAAGGATTACAGATGGGACAGAATTTCAGAAAACAAAAGAATTTCCTTAAGACTCAGAAAAATTTACTGTAAATTGCAAGTCAGGAGAGACCTATCAGCACATCAGTTTCTCTAAACTTCTTTCAATTTCAACCAGAGCTGGATCCTGCTATGGTGTCAAAACATTTACTGTGGCATGGGTGGCAGGGAGTATTCTGGGTTTGTAGCCAACTGGTCAACCAAAGCATACAAGGTCATTATTAGTCCTCTAGTGACTTTCAGCAAACACTCTGTTTAAACAGCAAAGTTAAACAAAACTCAGTTTAGAGAGTCTATTCTGAAAAAACAATGGCATTGGGAAAAGAACCTATTTTATTTACAGTTGTATTTTCAGTTGTCATACCATCTATAATGTGTCTTTAGCTTGCAGAATTTTTAGATGCTCAGAAGTAAAGTGCTTCCTTTAACTACAGGCAAGGACTGGATTTTTCTGAGGCTAACACAAGCACGGGAATAAATTTTCTCATGCTCACATTTTTTTAGTATTGATAGCTAAGGCAACATGAGTGAAGCTTCATAGGTCATTTCTTGTTTAGCATCACCAAGTTAACCTGAAATTATGCCATTGGGTCTCTTCCCTCCCTTTTCAGCACCAATCCATTAATATTTCCATTATTTTTTTCCCATGAAATTAGAGTTGCACACCAAGCCACAGTGAATATAGCAAAAAAAAAAAAACTACACCAAGAAAAATGGAAATCTGGAAGGACACCATATTTTTAAAATTAGGAACTATCGGTCTTTGCCTGCTGTAAATGCAGTATCAATTTTCTGTTCATGTAGTTCTTCAAACTACAAGACCACTGCATAATTGCAGGACTTTTGGCTTTTCTTCCATCTAGTGATTGCTGACTGAACTGTGCTGACTAGTTTTCAGTACAAGGCTTCACAATAGTTCTGCAATCATTCTGCACAGCTCATACCAATGATGATGATACCTGATTAAGTGTATTGTTGGAGTCACAGCTTTTAATCTGCTGTTCTCATAGAAGACATCACTTTGGATGCCAAGTGTAAATTTTCTGGTGTTTCTTTGCATTTTGATTCTACAATCACTTTTCACTCAATATTTGGGGAGTATTAATTTTAAAGTAATTATTTGCAGCAATAAAATAATAATAATAATAAATCACCTATGCTTTTTAAAAGTAATTTAAAAACATTTCAGAATTTTAACAAATCTCTAGTAGTGAAACACTAAGTCATTTATCTTTGCAAGCTCTGTTTGAACGCTTTTGCTACTCTATGGCTTTAAAACATCAATAAATAGGAAATCAGAATTCAGCTACCAAAGTGAAGATACATTTTAAAATATTGCAGAGAGTATGAGCACAAAAACCACACACACAAAATAAAAATCATATTTGTGCATATGTAACTAAGCAAAAATATGCAGCAGCTTGTCCTGGTTTGAGTGAGAACAGAACTAATTCTATTCAGTGATTTTACTTTTCAGCTCAGTTCTTCTAACTAACTGCACTGTCTGAAGTTAGCAGCCTGTTCTCACAGACAGTGCCTGCTTCTAGCAGTGCTAACACCCCATGTTTAGAGTTACTACCAAGGATTGGTGTGCAGACCAAGGCCACTGCTGGATCTTGTGTACCACACTGGAGGGTGCAGAAAAGTGAAAGACTGCACCTGAAGGGAGGAGGGAACAGCACAGGTCACCCTAAAGTGACCAACGAGGGATTCCATCCCATATACATCATATTCGGTATAGAGCTGAGGGATACAAAGGGTCTTTGGGGCTCTTCTCCCCTCTTGGACTGCTTTGCCAGCTTTGTTTGGCTTGGCTCAGGTCTTCTTTCTGTTCCTTCCTCAGAGAATCCAGGGAGGACTCTGTCTGTTCTGCCTTTGATCTCAGTCTGTGTGTTCCTGAACCCGGTACCAGAATCCAGCTCCTGAACACAGCTCCTGGCTGCTGTGGGGCCCAGTCTGGGACTTCCCTAGTGCCTGCTCAGCATCAGTGGTGACAGTGATGTAGCTACCATCAGAGGGGTTGGGTTTGATACTGGTTTTGTATATATTTGTATATATTCCATTTTTCTAATTACTAATTTCATTTTCATTAAAGCTGTTCTAGTTTCCTTTTCTAATTGCTAGGTCTCTCTCCCTTATTCCCTTTCTCTTCCCCTTTGGGGAGGGAGGGGCGTTAACAGAGAGCATCTGTTATAGGTCTAAGGGGCTGCCCTGACCCTAAACCGTCACACAGCTAAAGCTCATACTTTCCACTTTCCTCCACTTCTACAGAATCTCTACTTTTTTTTTTGAGGTACACAATTGTGAAAGTAAAATTGTGACTGCATGAACTGCATAAAATTAAAACATTATCTATCTAGATTCATTAAAATGTAGAGATTAATCCCTAAAAAGTATGATATTATAGTTAAATACAGTCATTTAAGAAAAGTAAAATATGAACTGTGTTTACTGTCTTCTACAGTTTCCTAGATGCTCATTTTATTTGTACTGTCAAATCAAAGGTTGCATATGTATCACTGCAAGAAATATGAGAAAAAGACACTGACAGATATATACTCTGGTTATTGCATTCAGGAACTGCAAAGGTCTTTGCTTCAAAGATAACAGGACACACTGTGCTTCTGTAAATATAATGGCTATCAATGAGTGAAAATTCAAGATCGTTGGTACAGTAGGTGAAGTTTTAGCATTTTTGTTTTTTTCATCAGTGGCTGTACTGATGTTCAACACATAAACAAGATAATGTTTCCGTAAAACTATTACATAAAATGCATACTGCCATTTAACTATTAGGAAATGTTTTAGAAAAAACTGTTCTGTTTTCCTGTACCTGAAATGCTCAGTGGAAATAGTTTGAAGATGGGAGTGGTAAAATGGAAGTGCCAGATGCTTAGTTGATGTACATCGCTGTGTCAACTGTCTTGAAGAAGCAAGTATCAGTATTCACCAGATGAAAATGTTATGAAGATCTTTCCAGATAGTTTTATGTTAAAAATGTCATTATATCTATAGATTATCTGATTATAGATGAAAAATGAAAGATGCCTTTAACCCCTTTTAAAAGATTGCTTTAGTGGGACTAGCAATGACACTTCAAGATGTACAACTATCTGTATGACATTCAGCAGTTCAAGCTATTCTCTTTAAAATATTTTACTTCTTCCTTTGAAAATATATATTTTATACCAAATCTTTAACTAACCTCTGCCATAAGATTATTTTCAGTTTACTTTTAAACTCTGTTGTGCTGGTGTTATGTATTCAGTGATGCTATATATCTGTACAGAACATTGCTTACAAACACATTATTTCAGATTTAGGATTAAGATTTGTCTTTCAAATTCACAGTTTCTGTCAACTGCAATAATTTTCTGCCTGCCTTTGCACATAAGATCAATGCTCTTAGAGTTCAGGTTTCTGTGAATGTCATCCTGAAGTTGATGGTATTTCTGGTTCTTTATTGCCTTCTGACATATCAGTACACTTAAGTACAATTTTTCTCCAGTGCCTGAGGCTGATTTGACTGAAGTGGTCCTTCAGTAGCATTCTGTCATCTGTGTGTTGACCATGACCTTCATGGTTTATTTATAACTAGGAGGTTATGTGTTTCCTTGTTCTAGCACTGGTATTTTAGCATAGTTCTTTACAAAATTTCTTAGTTCTACAAATACCTTGCAAATGTGCAGGCTCCCTTTCTGGATTGTCATGCAGTAAATAATAGGAAACTGTCCTGGACTTTTAGAGAAACATTTCTAGAATATTTTCAATGTCAGATTAGATTGTCATTCACATTGTCTGTTGTTCTGCAAAATCAGACCAATAATGAATGACCCTTACCATCTTTGGACCGTATCACTGAACAATGAGTTCTTAGATGAGGTCTTACTTGAGGTTTTTAATGATCTGGTAAGGAATCTACTCAATTATGTATCATCTGCCAGGGAGTGAATGTGTCTTATAGACACTGTGAAGAGTTAAGAATGAAGAGCAGGATGAGACCTTTAAGAGCTCTGAATTTCAATGGTTGATAAAATGTGAACTAGACATTATTAGTGTTTCAGACTATGTATAGTGTTAATTGCATTTGGAATTTCATCTGGGATTTTTGCAACTGTTTAAACTTACAATATAAATTGAGGAATGATACTTCCTTGAGCAAAAACCCTCAATGAAATTAATGAAATGATTCATGTCGGTAAGGGTAATAAGATGATCTTGCTTTCTAGCTTATTAGTCAGAACAGGATCATTCTATCAACATCAGAGAAAAAGGATATGTCTTCCATCAATAAAACTTGGGCAGATCTACTAGATGAAAGTTATTTGTCTGCACAAGCAAATAACTACAAGTAGCTTCAGAGACATGTGGATTGAGAAGAATGTCTATTAAAAAAAAAAAAAAATCTATGTTGCTGTCCTAGAAACACAGATTTCCTTCCAGATAATGTTTGTAAGTTGTTGGATCATATAATTCTTAAAGTCACTCACAAATTGTTGCCCTTAAGGGTGTTCAGGGAACTGTAGCGGTAAGATCTTCATCTAGCATTTTTCCACATGCAGGTTTTATTGTCACAATATCCTTTATGCAATGCTTCTTGTAAATGCTCTGGATTTGCTTCAGCAATTTTTAAAGCAAACTACTCTTCTAGGTAAACTAAATAAGCTGACAGTATCACTGCTATGATTTATTCTGTGTTCTGCTTCCAAGTTCATCAGTGCAATGACATCTAAATCTTGCTTTTCTATGTATAAAGCATTTCATGATACTATGTCCTTTATAGTGTCCCTAGAGGTGTAACTGCTTATAGACAAATACTTGCTGAAGATCTTAGCACACATTTGGATATTATGCTAGATCCATTCCAGCAGAAAATCAGTTAAAATCAACATTTTAAAGTAGGCTTAAGAAAAGATGGCTTCTTAAAGGCAAGAGTACACACTGAGGCCCTGGTCTGGAAGTCTGCCCTTATTAAACTCTTCACTGGTCAAGTGTCTGAAATTAGTATTTGGAAAGATCTGCTTATTCATATGGTGGATGTGATTAGCAATGCCAATGTAATCTCTTCTTTTGCACACACTGAAGATATAAAAAAACCCCAAACGACAATCCACCAAAAATGCAGAATCAGTTGATCCAGACACATTTATCACAGATGAATGGAAATAACAGGACACAAGTTCAGTAATGAGTGTCATAGTACAAAGTCAAAACTAATTTGTAAAGCTGTTAACACACATAATATTTACTTTTCTATTTAAAAATCTAAAATATTCAAAAGGTGTAAAGGGAAAAGAAGCCAGTAATACTTGATGATTCATTAGTATGAGAAGCATACATGCTCTTGTTAAGACAATTAAGGCTTAGATCACAAACCCTTTGGTTTTATTGATCTGCAGAAATCATAACCCTGGCTCATTTTATACTTAACACTGAAGTGCTCTGAACAAGGGGGAAGATAGGTTAAGCAATTATTCTGTGATATTTGCATTGAATTGATTCTGCAGTTTCAAAACACAGATCAGTGACCAAATGCTGTATTATAATGTGGCCACAGCAAGTGCCATTCATCCTGTACAGAAAGCAAAATAGAAGGCTTTTGTATTAATATATTGAAAATTTTGAAAGATAAAATGACAAATATTTTTTGTGCAGTTTCCTTAGGGAAGAGACATATATATAGATGTTCTGGTATGTTAGACATCTAAACAGTACACTGTGATAGAAGGAAAAGTGTTAGTTACAGAGGGTGTAACTTTACTTCCTTTATAAATCCCCCTGCAGATAAACTGTTGAAATCAGCCATGCAGTCATTAGACTTTCTTTATAAAGGATTTCTGTGTTCTAGTTGCTTTAATGCCATCTACTCTCTATCAGGTACACAAAAAGCTCATAATGGTGACTTACCATGCAGCAGAGACATGCCAGAACCACCATGGGCAGTTCTCTAAAGCCATAGGCTCAAAGTCCAACAGCTGCCAAAAAGAAAAAAAAAAAAAGAACATAATGCTGAGCATCATCAAGAATACAATCGAGAATGGACAGAAAATATATTGTCATTGTGTATGTGTGTGCAGTACTGGTCTCCATATCCACAGGACATAGTGGAGTCAGAAAAAGTACAGAGAACAAATAAAAAGATTAAGGGCATGGTGCAGTTGTCTTGACAGAGAGACAGACTAACTAGCTAGAATCAGGGTTACCTGATAAAACTTGTAGCAGCTTGGATGAAAACAAGAAAGCACTTCTTTATACAAAGGGTAATGACTGTAACTTGATGTCAAAAACAGAGTTGGAGCAAATAACATTCAGGAAGAGATTAAACAAACTGATGGACAAGTAGGTTCAAAAGCAGATACTAAAGGGAATAGGTGGGGATGAATCTTTTATTGTCCCACATTCATTGATTGTGGGTGTTAGGAGAGTATACCACAGTCAGTGACTGGGTGTAGGCTTCTCCTACTGACAATGCTGAACAGTGAGCAAGATGGATTTACAGGTCAGTTCTGGCCAAAAAAACATGTTTGTTTGAGCTATTTTATAGAGAAGGAGACATGTTACTTCCATGAAGAGTCTCCTTAATTATGGAAAACTTTTACATAAATATTTGTGTTTCCTGTTTAAAAATGAATACATTCATTTCAGGAAAATCAGTAACGATAAATTTAAGCCATGTGTAATCAGACTTTAGAACTGTTTTGGGTTATCTTCTACCATTAAAATGACAATTAAATCAGATGAATACTGAAATATAAGTAAAAATATATTACAAAAATTTTAATGTATCCTCTTTTTTTTACTATTATTTTGCCATTCTTAGTAATTTTCCATCTTTAATGTTCACAATATGTTAAAACATGATCGTCAACCTAATGAATTTTAAGCAAACATTGTGGAATATTTCAGGAAGTTTATCTGAAATTCATAATTGCATATTTTTGCTCTGGAACACTGCTTCTAAACGCTTTAATCAGAGTACTAAAAACCAGGATAGTGTTGTCTAGTCAAGACAGTTTCAATGTTTAAAGTTAACTTGTAACATTTTTAAACAATCCAAGTTCTTTTTATTTATAGAAAATATTTGGCTAAGACCAGAGAACAAGACACAGGAGAGAGTACACATTTCAAAACCAGTAAACAGTACCATTGTGTCTCCCAGTTTATTTGTTATGGATTACGAAACTAATTCTAAATGTCTTGTGTTAAAAGAGTTTTGATTAGAGGAAACTTACATTGTCCAAAATGTTTGTCATTAAAATAGGACCTACTTAATTTTAGTTCGTAGCTAAGAATATTCTACACACAGGATAGGGTCTTTACAAATTCAAGAGGTATATTATCTAAAACTTCCAATACTATTCAGACCTGACATTTTAAAACAAGAAAATATGTGCAACTGCTCAGAAAAATGTGAGATACTGTAAAATGTAAAACAAAAATGTAAGAAAAAGGCACTCCCCCACTTCTCTGTAATATCTTTGTAAATCTATCTTGATTTGTGCTTACTTAATTCTTGCTGCAGGATGCACTAATTCTTCAATGCCCTCAGATTACTACTACCTAGTGCTCTTAGCCAGAATCCTAAACTAAATCTTACAGAGATCCAGGTAATTTTAATCATAGCACTAATCAAGTTGTATGTTGTTAGAGATTTACTCATGTGATCAAGTTTTCTTCTAAAGACACATTTTGCAGGAACAGCTTTACAGACAGCAGCTAATGTGTGTCAAACTGACGAGATCTGCAGCTGAAAGTACTAGTCTTCATATTTACTGATACTTTGGGGTTTATTTTTTCCTATGCTTCAGAAGGATGAAGCCACCTTTCTGAAATTTCCCATACACACATAAAGACACATGCACCAGATTTGCCACCCTGTCACTCCCTCAGCAAGACAGGATCACTAAACAGAAAACTATTTAGAATTAAGCAGAAAACTTTTTAGCATTATGACCTTCTCAGTCTCCTACTAGAGATCTTCATGACAAAGTTTTCATTAGTCCTGGTACTTGGGCCACCCTGGGTCTCTCAAAGATTACATGAAACATTAAAGCACTTGTCTAGAGCACAGGTCATCTTCTTGTCTTCATATACAAAATAAAACTTTTCAACAGGTGCACCTGAGAAAGTGTCACTCAGAATAGCCATCAGTCAAGACACCTTGCTTCAAGAATCACAAACACAGGTTCACAAGTTTGTTTCATTTGGTCAGTGTCAGGGCTTGGGGTATTTATATACATGTTGTTCTGACTGGCTCTTAATGCAGGTGAGAAAGGCAGAAACTTCCAACATCAGCAAAGTTTTGCAGAATCACCATTTCTTTAAACTTGAAATGCTTCACCTAACTTTCAAAACCACTGTAAGAAGGGATAGAAAAAATGCAATGAGCACATATCTAGTATCACTTAAAGCAAGAATAAAGGGAGTTATTCAGCAAAATCAGGAAAAAGTGTTATGTCAGGAGAAACAATACATCAAGGAAGCAGGTGACAAATAAACACAAAAGGCTTTGGGGGAGTTAATTTTAATATAGGGGTTTTTTGTGTTCTTTGGAGGAAGCAGTGCCACTTGTTAAAATGTACTCTTTGGGCTAGTCATATCTTGGGAGTTAATAGGGAATTAATCATCTGTATACCAGGGGAGAGTGGTTTGATCAATACCAAGAGTATCATCTTCACTAAGGCAACACATCTAATAAGCACATCTTGAATAAAATTCCTTCATGCATTGACTCATTTTTCTTAAAACATGAAACCAATAAGCATTAGAATCCGTTTGGAGTGAGGGTGATCTCAGCAACACTTCTGACTGGTCTAACCAAAGTGTACCCATCTATACATCCACAGATATGCAATAAGCACTTCTAATGCATTATTAACACACAGTAAAAATAATAATGGATCAAGAATTAATCTTTCATGAGCAATATGAAGGTCTGGTGTTGTGCCTATTAAAAAAAGCAACAAAACAAACAAAACAAACCCAAACCTCACATTTATCTAAATTAACAAAGAGAGTTGGAGACTTCCTTCTTGAGCAAGTTACTAGGAAAAAAATAATCATTATACAATTTGAAACTATTTCACTGTGACAGTAAATACAGTAAATAGTACTGAATAGTTATTATTTTTACAGGACTAAAATAATTGAAGCATTCTAAGAGGGGAGTTATTAGATGTAAAAATTATGATGTAAGTCTTTTAATTCATTATCCCATTTGTCTTTTTCTTTTATTTTTAATAGCTAGACAGAGAGACTTAAATTTGAGTAAAAGACTGACAGCAAAAATCATGCTTTATTTGGTGTATCCAAATGCACTTTACAAATATATATGTGAGTTATACCCTCATGATTTATCTACCCAGTAGCTGGAGAAGTTACCCCATTGATCTAGTTACCCTGGAACCTACAACTTGCTCTAATAAACTGTATTACCCTCTGATTCACCTTCTGCATTATGTAACCACCGGGGAAAAAGAAAGAAGCATGAATATTAAAAGTTTATTAGAGGTTTAGAAATAAGAAAGACAATAAAACTGTAAGAATTTAAGCAACTCTCCTACTTTCATGCCTTGCGAAACTATTTCTACTAATACAGCTTTCTTTGGTGGGAAAGGCTTAGTATAAATGGAAACTCACCACTTCTGCCAGACCTCTGGCACTGACCACCAGCAAAATATTTTTAAAAACTTACAAAAATTTCCATACAACAATTCCCTCATTAATTCCTGAATTTATTCATCCTTGACATAAACTGTATTTACTGAAAGTATACAAACAACATATAGAATCACCAAATGGTTTGATTTGAGAGGGACCTTTAAAGGTCATCTACTCTAATCCCCCTCTGCATTGAGTAGGGACACCTTTAACTAGATCAGGTTGCTCAGAGCCTGACCAGCCTGACCTTGAATGTTTCCAGGGATGGGGAAACCACCCTCTCTGGGCAACCCGTTTCAGTATTTCACCACTATAAAAAATGTCTTCCCTATATCTAAGTCTAAATATACTCTCTTTTTAGTTTAAAAACACTATCCCTAATAAAAAGATTGTCTCCATGGTTCTTATAGGACACTCAAATTACTGAAAGGCCTCAGTAAGTTCTCCCCACGGCCTTTCCTTCTCCACGCTGAACAACCCAAACACTCTCAGCCTTTCTTCATAGGAGAGGTGCTTCCAGTGCTCTGGTCATTTTTGTGGCCTTCCTCTGGACCCACTCCAACATGTTCATGTCTTTCTTGTGATGAGGACTCCAAGGCTGGCCACAGTACTCCAGGTTGGAAATGTGTCAGCAATGTGTGTTTGCAGCCCAGAAGGCCAATCGTACCCTGGGCTGCCTCAAAAGAGGTGTGGCCATGTGTAGGTAGTAGTACAAAGACAGGGAAGCAATAACTTGAAATAATACAGACATAAAATGGGCCTTGTGTCAACAACAGGAAGCAGTCTTGGGAGACTGAAATTTAGGTCTCTGATCCATCACTGGGAGTAATTACTTTGGGTCAACTGCGGTTCTTATCCTTCTGTGCTCACTCTGTTGTGCAAGGACAGGCTCATTTAGCAACCAGTGAAACAACAGCAATTGAGACTTGAGTAAAAAAATGAAATTGTTAATTTAACTGAATGAACTGAATTGTATATTATGGTGATTCATCTGCCTCTATATTAACAGCTGAGGCAATGAAGGAAACTCGGAAGATAGAGTGGACAAGCAAAGGAAGGAACCACTACAACTATTGGAAATGGAAAGCTATTCTTAGTCATGAATCAAAGCCTACAGGTAGTGGAGACAAAGACTTTACACTTACAACATCTCAGGCAGCTCAGATTTGATATACAACATGAAAGGGTTTTATGCTAGAGAAAAAGTGAAGTGAGGATGTCTGGCATGTGTGTGGAGGAAAAAAAAAAGGACTGTTGCTGAGGTTTAATGAAGATACACTTTTGGCAAACTGTAATGGGTGAAAACAGACTTGAAAACCAAATTGTTTTAAGTCCCAGTTTACCATTCCAGAGAAATATGTGCATCAAAACCAAATTACTTCAGTATCTCATTGTATTTTATTGAACTTTTTATTACATAATATTCATATGATCTCCGTGGTAGTGCTGTTCGGGAAATGGGTAAACAGAGATTTTAAAAAAGAAAGTCACAGTATTTGTAAAAACTAAGACAACTTCTGCAAGCATCTAAGTAACACTCCTTGGGTGGGTGATTTATTTATTCCCATCAGACAAATGCCACTAAACCTTTTGTGCTCCACTTCTTCAAACATTTATATTCATCACCATATATTAGTTCTTAAATGTCCAACTGGCCCAAACAAGTTTCTTTAGTGCACTCTTGAGAAGGGCTGGGGTTGGGTTGCACAGGTGGGAGATGCCTGGCTAGCAAGTCAGGGCAACTGCGGTTCATGAGCAATTCAAAGCAGTTTAAGTCCTGTCTCTGTTACAGGACAGGCAGAAAGGCTGTGCTGTGATGGCAGATGCTGACTAAATTGAATCAGCCAGGAAAAAGAGAGCACTTCCATCGATTCTTTCAGGTATGCAGGCATCTGCCATGGCTCACCAGCCTGGGAAGAACAGAGCTTTGTACAGCAAGGAAGACTAACAACACCTACCATCATTAGAATGAGATTTTTTATTTTCAGTGATACCAGGAGGCATCTGTCTGTCCTGCAGGTATAAGTAAGGGAGCACTGTGTCACTTTAAGAGTGACAGGTTATAGAAAGAAGATGCACAAGCCACAGCACACAACTTTAAAGCACAATGCTGAGATAGGACTGTACATTACGCAGCATTATTTGTGGAAATCTGGAAACAGTTTCATACAGTCTCGATATGTAGCTGAATAGAACCACGTAAATCTATTATCCAAGTACAAAAAGTAAAAAAATTAAATGGAAGGAAACAAATAACGGTTGTAAAAACTCTTTTGTTTTTAAATATTTAAGCAGTTAGTAACAAAGAGCAAAATTAAATGTCAGAAGATTATTATCTTGGCAGTGACCCATCTGATAGTGTTTTCAAGCCCACGATCAGTTTCACTATCTTTCGTTGCGCAGAGCTCGGCTTGCCAAGATGAGGTTATTAAGTGCAGTAAATGATGCAATGCCCTTACTGCTCCTGTTTTCTAAGCAAACAGATGATAAATAGTAATTATCATTCACTAATAACTTTGAGTGTGTCTCTTTTTAGATCTTGCATCCTCCATAAACTGATTTTGTACTTACAATAGAATTTTCAAGAAATAGTCAACATAATATGGTCTTGTTATTGCAATATCTTAGCTACTAACCAATTTTCCTGGGTTTTTTTCCCCAATTTTAGATGAAGACTCAGTTATGTAAGTAATGCCATCTTTATGATTAATAATGACCTATATAAACAGGGACTTAACCTCTGCTGGAAAGCAAAAGACACTTAAAATTCAAAATCACTTTTTGGAAAGCTACAGAAACTCCCATGTCTTTTAAAAATGGGACTGAAGTAATTTATTGATCGTTATGCAACAAAGGTAAGAATAAAAAGAAAGAACTCTAATACATTGCTTCAGTATTTACTGTGAGCCATTATTTCTCACTTTTATGGCAAAAATAATTTTTATGTAAATGTAGTCAGGTACAACTTAGTATTTAAAAATAGAATATTATGAAGCCTGGGGCTTAACTTTCACTTTGGCTTTATCAAGGGCAAATGACACTCAGAAGCTGGAAGACTGCAACAGGAGAGAATGAAGAATTTTGATAACTGCCAGAAGTACGTGCACTGTAGAGGAGATCAGGGTCCTGATCAAGCATGCACTGTACATTCAGATCTCGGCAGTTTTGAGAATATTTAGGCCATGTTTCTCTTCGTACCTTGAGGAGTGAACTAAATACCCTTTACTACTTGGAAGAATAAGAGTGTTGGAAAACGTGTTCACTTACACTCTAAATTTACACCCAAAAGTTCAAAAATTTCTCTTTTAACTACTTCTTTTTAAACCTTTGAAGCAAAGCAATAAGGTCAATGCACTTAAGGAAAATACTAAAATGTTACATCTGTTTCAAAGAGAGTAGCTTCCATGCTGATTAAAGTTTCTTTAAAGGCAAGTCCCAAACTCACAGAAAATAAGTCAACATTATTCACTGACAGAAACCGGTTGGGACCCCCCCTCATTGCCAGCATCACAACTTTCTTAATTTATTTCAAGAGCAACCTTTAGTAAGACATGTCAAGATATCCATTTGAAACTTACCCTCCTCATTTTGCAAAACCTGTATGCCTGCATACATAGAAACTATGCACTAAACAAGATCAAAAGACCAACCCAAAAATGTATGTTTGCACCAAGATACTAAGGTGGAATCAAAGAACATATTCCTCCTTGCATCAAATCTCCACTTAGTTATTGACTAGCATTTAATCTCAGATTAAACTTGAGCCTGGTAGACATTCCCTGAACATACTTAAACATTCCAGCTCCAGGCAACACCAAAAAGGTACTTAAAACATTCTCCTTGGCTCACAGAGGTTTAGACCTGAGACCCCCTGAAAGCGTCTCATGGCCTTCAAGCCAACTTTTTCACCCTGTAAGTGAATGCCTGCAAGGGTGTTCACCACCCTCACTTCCAAAGCTGTGTTACTGTGAAGAATGAAGAGAGAACAGTGAGTGAGGACACTGATTTACAGGGTACGCATAACTTTTATCCAATGACAGGATGCTGTGAAAGACTGAAATACAACTTTGGGAATGAACTCAATGCTTCTTCAAGCCAAATTCCCTGACTACTGTGTTACACCGTCAGGCATGCTTTTCGCCCATTCCTAATATAATAATATAATCATTGATTATCTTCTGCAGAGAAGACAATTGAGAAGATGATCTAGTGTCTAGTGTCTGTTCTCTTCTTGAAAAAGAGAATGGCACCACCATGTTATCAGCCTTTGATTGTACTTTAAGAGAATGGTATGAACCTTACTTAATTTTCAAGGGCAAAGCACAGATAGCCTCTTTCAAGGGGAGGTTTCTGAGACTTCTGGTCCTCAAACTGTGTTGCCTTAGAAAGGCAGAATTTGCCATGCAACTTGGTGAAAGGTTAGGTCATTTTCTGGCATGCCAGTTAATCTTTATCCCCACCACCCCTTATCCCTCCTCATATTGCATAGGGCCCCTGACAGCAGATTCCTTATTCTTAGGGCCAGGTGCCTATAAATCTGGCATTGCAGTACCTGGTGCAGCTCATGTCTCATTCACACAGTGGGACAACATGGCAATAACAGATGTTTAATACTATCCAGCTATAAATTAACACACTTATATGCATAATACTTCTGAAAAGGTTTTAGGTGTCTCACCTTAGTTCAGTTCACTCATCTTCAATCATCTGTGTCCAGACTTAGAAGTGATTCTTTTCAGAACCATGTAAATCCTGAGACTAAGAAGCATCAGCTTCTTTGTCCATTATTACTGCATTGCTTTACAGTATGAAATCAGAGTCTGACTTTATTAGATTCTGTCCTTTGCCTCCCATCCCTCCTTCAGAGTGGGAGTGAGTGAGAGCAAGACAGTAATTAAAAAACCCTTAGAAATCAAAAGCATAACATTTCCCTTGGTTAACTTTATGAATTTAGACTTTACCAAGCAGAAAAAATACCTCTTGAAATACAGCCAACATTTGTAATATTAGCTCACGTTCTAACTTCATTTTACTTAAAGGCTCTAACTGCAAGTGTTTGGGGTTTTTTTCCTCCCCAGTTTAAGAAGTTGACTGGTGTATGCTTGTTGCATCAGCATCAGACTAACTTTGCTGAGCTACTGAGTTCCATTACACACACACACACACACACACAAAAGTACAGTATCATCTCATAAAACACTTCCAAGCTTCATCATCTGAGTAAAGATATGACAAGGCTGTTTATCAGTAGGTAATAAGACAGATAATTTAACTGTACAAGCTCTAATTGGTCTAATTCACTAACTGACCTCTCACCACTTGATTCACTAGTACAATTGAGCTCTGATAAAGCCTTTAATTGTAAATTGCACACAGCTGTGAGCTGCTTCTCACGCTGGCACAAAAACACTATCATCGACTGTTTCATCTCTGCGACCTGCTAATTTGGAGCATATGTAACTGTTTTTAATGCTGAAGGCTTGACATACCACAAACAGCAGATGTTGCAGCTGCCCCTGAGACGCTTTATTTAATTCAATTACATCTTTTGGAGATATGTAAAAAAGCTAGGCGAGATGAGAGAGGGCAGGAGAATGTTAAAAATGGAGCCCCTGGTTGAGGCCCAGGTGGCTCGATAGGCAAATGATTGGGTGAATGTCTAAATGATCTTTTTAATTGAGTAGACTGACGGCTAATCAGGGTCATGAAGTGTTATCACACTGATGAGCTGAGTGGAGCCCTGGGCTGCTCTGCAATTAATGCTGCTTTTGTGAAAGGAGAAAAAAGGAAGATAATGTATACCATCTGGCAATTGTTTATGATAAAAGCAGCAGTTTGCTACAAATTCAAGTTAAATGCTATTCATAACATTATTTCTTCTGCTGCTGCGGAGGGCAAGGACATAGAGCCCAGGCCTTTGTCTGACTTTCTCATTCCCTTTCAACAAGCAAAACATTCATTTGCTTCCACGTGTGTTGTTATTAATTATTCGCCTGCTTGTTAATGTATGGCCCAAATGATGCTCTCTTTGAAACACCATGAACAAGTCCAGCAATCTACATTTTGGATGCTTCATGCCAAAGCAACCTATGAGGGAAAAACAAAGCTAAGGCTTCAACTTCTAGCTAAAAGCCAGAGAAAGAAAGTCAGTTGTTGGTGGGTCCCCATTCCATCCCGTCCTGTTTCCTCCCCACCCCCATTTAATTTTAAAGAGCATGAGTTTTTGAAAGACACATTTAAAAGTTCAAAAAAGAGCATGTTTTTGAGAAGGAGGAGGAAAACTGAAGGCTGTGAACACCTATGCAGAGAGTGATGTGCAAAAAAAGTAATCCTGCCAATTGTTCTTTAGATTTTAAATGTGTTGTGAGCTGAAAATAATACTGCTGGGGGCCTGCCTAAGAAGAACATCCAGCAGTCAAATTAGGGCAAATTAAAAAATATATAGTGCCACATCTTACAAGTAGCCAGATAAGAAGATGAAGCCTTGGCTTAGAACTTAGATGTTAAGAGCTTATTTATTGCTTACAGATTAGTGCTGAAAATCAGGGGATTCAGATTTCATTCCCAGCTGTGGCACAAATGTATTTTATATCCTTAAGTGAGCCACTTAACTTGTATGGGCGTTGTCTATCAGTGATCTAAACCAACAGTTCATTCAAAGCAGCAGTCAACTCAAAGTTGATCAAATATCTGTTTTGACTCCTCTTTGCTTTAAAACCTTTAAAGATGTTGCTGAACTGTACTTTAGTAAAAGGAGGCATAGCCTCAAAAGCAAAGGACATTTCAGTATTAGCCTCAATTTAGATCTTAAGACTTTTTGTCAGCTTTCAAGTTCTGTGGAGTACAGACAAATACACCACTTGTTACTTGCTATCAAGTAGTTATTTTCTGTCCTTACTAACCACTGTGTACTGCAGATGTAATATCAGTAATGTTTACATACACCATGTGTTTACATCAACACATAGAAAATAAGAATATGCTGCTTTAAGGATTTCACTCTGCAGTTATGATGATTAAACTGTGCTTCAATCAAACTTCTAGCTGTGGTTAACAGACCTGTGTTGTCAATACACGTTGCAGACTCCTTAGCAATTTCCCACCTTCTCCCTGCTCTTCCAGGTACTGTAATGTTAGGGATGGGATGGGAAGGGAAATCAGACCATGAAGGCACAATTCACAGCAGGATTTTTTTTTATACCACTGAAGAGATCCTCAGCTATAGCTGACCTGACTGACCTGTGCACAGTACTGTGCCACTACCCCAAACTAATACAGGCATGGAAGAGAGTGGCAGTGCAAGTAATCTAGCATACTACAGTCCTTAGCGCAGGTAAACAGTCTAGCAGCAGGCTGACACAACCATACTGCTTCCAGACTTGGATTAGTCTATATACTGTTTTGTAGGCTGGCAATGCCATGCTCCCCTCCACGTGTAGACATACAGAGGGCCTCTCTGTCTCATCCATTAAACTCTGAATTACAGACGCACAATTAAAAGGTTCTAAAATATGTAGTGCAATAAAGGCACATCAAATGTTGATCTGTCCTCAAACTCAGTTCATGGATTTAAATATCCTAAATGAGCCAGCTGACAGGGGGTCAGTGCATCTGTCTGTTTCTCCTTAATTAGAAATCCTTGCTCTATTAAAACAGGTACATACCATCTTGGGAAAAAAAAAAAAAAAAAAAAAATCACTTTCAACAAACCCCTGTATTCTGTGAAAAACCTTCTTAATAGAATTCCCAACTGCATTTCTTCAGCAACAGCTATTCACAAGGCTACTGCATCACTGCTGTAGTGGTAGATACAATGATACAATAGCTTTTTCTGTACTGGACAATTGAAGTAGAATATTGTCCTACTTTATTTTTCAATAACAGAAGAAAGAAAAGATACTAGGAAAAAATGATGTGATAATAATATGTTGTGAACTGTGTTGGAAAGAAGTGCCTGCTGAGGGTGTGTTGACAGCACAGGTAGTTATCAGATATTGGAGCAGACAGCTACTCTTGTTAAGACTATGGAGTCAGACAGAAACGTTATCACTAACACCGTGCTTTAGAAGATAGCTCAAAATAATACTTAAGATAGTCTTTGTGGCACTTTGAAATCATTGTATTAAGCTCAGAATTATGGATGAATGCTGCTTTATTTTAGTTTAATAAAGGTATCCCACTCTTTCTCTCAGACTAGTATTAGACACAATAAAAAAGAAACATTCTTTCAAAGATTTAATATGCTATTTGAGTTCTCTCCTGTAATCACAGTTTCCTATTCTTTTTCTGATTTTTCAGATACAGGCTACTGTAAAATCTTCACACATAAGAAAGAATTTGTGGTAACACTTCTACTTATTTCTGGAAGAGTTGAAGAATCCTGTATTTTATATACATATGAGACAGCATATGAATTCTACTGTTTTAATATTGTTATGATGTGAGACAACTTTTTTCAGGATAGAATCATAGAATCACAGGATGATCCAGGTTGGAAAAGACCTTCAAAATCATTGAGTCCATCCATTAAACCTACTCTACATGTTCACTGCTAAACCATGTCCCTAAGCATTGTATCTGCGGGACTTTTAAACAGGGCCGGGGATGGTGATTCAATCACTTCCCTGGGCAGCCTGTTCCAGTGCTAGACAACCCTTTCAGAGAAAAAATTCTTCCTAATGATCAAACTAAACCTCCCTTGGTGCAACTTGAGGCCATTTCCTCTTGTCCTATCACTTGTAACTTGGGAGAAGAGACCGGCACTCACCTCTCTACAACCTCCTCTCATGTAGTTATAGAAAGCTAAAAAGGTCTCCCACCAGCCTCCTTTTCTTCGGACTAAATTGTCCCAGTTGCCTCAGCCACACGTCCTAAGAATTGTGCTCTAGACAATTCACTGGCTTAGTTGCCCTTCTCTGTACCTGTTCCAGCACCTTGGTGTCTTTCTTGTACTAAGGTGCCCAAAACCGAGCACAGTACTTGAGGTACAGCCTCACCAGTTCCAAGTACAGGGGGACCATCATTTCCCTAGTCCAGCTGGACACACTATTTCTAATACAAGCCAGGATGCTGTTGACCACCTTGTGCACCTGGGCACACTGCTAGTTCACATTCAGCTGACCATTGATCAGTACTCCCACATCACTTTCTGCCGAGTAGCTTTCCAGCCACTCAGCCCCAAGCCTGTAGCATTGCATGGAGATGTTGTGGCCCAAGTGCAGGCCCTGGAACTTGGACTTGTTGAAACTCATATCACTGGCTTTGACCCATCAATCCAGCCTGCCAAGGTCCCTCTGTAGAGCCTTCCTATCCTCAAGCAGATCAACACACCCATCCAACTTGGTGTTGTCTGCAAACTTACTGAGGGTACATTCTATCTCCTCATCAAGATCATCAATAAAGGTATTAAACAGAAGTGGCCCAAATACTGAGCCCTGGGGAGCACCCCTTGTGACTGGCAGCCAGCTGTATTTAACTCCATTCACCACCACTCTTTCAGCCCAGCTGGCCACACAGTGTTTTACCCAGCAAAGTGTACACCCAGCAAAGCCATGAGCAGCATTTTTTTTTTTTTTTCATGAGAATGCTGTGGGAAACAGTGTTAAAAGCTTTACTGGAGTCTAGATAGACAACATCTACAGCCTTTCCCTCATCCACTAAGTCAACTTGTAATAGAAGGAGATCAAGTTTGTCAAGCAGGACTTGCCTTTCATAAACCCATGCTGACTGGGTGTGATCACCTGATTGTCCTGTATATGTGCATGATGGTACTCAAGATGATCTGCTCCATAACCCTCCCCAACACAGAGGTCAGAATTTCACGTCTGTAGTTGACCAGATCCCTCTTTTGACCCTTCTTGTAGATGGGTGTCAAAATTATTACTGGGGCTGCATGAATAACTGAATTTTCATTTTGATAACTGGACCTGAAAAAAAAAAATTATCTTTTTTAGTGAACTAGATAATTTTTCTTGTCTCAAAGAAAGAGTTAGAATGACTCTGTTTTGGCACTGTGAGAAGTCCTCTAGAAATGTAACCCCAAATTTCAGGTCCTGCATCCAGGAATATTTGAATACTTGGTAAAACTATTTCAGTAGAAGAGACTATCTTGAAATATTCTCTTCCAAAAGCTTGATTCAGAGTCCTGTGTTTGCCCAAATAGAGAGAAGCTCTCTGCAGAATGGTAAATATTTTGACTATTGGTCTAAAAAGTTTGACATTAAAAAATGATCTACTTTTCATTTCCCATGATAGGTCCTCATGCATGACACTGTTATCTTAAAAGTGAACTTAAGATGTTGTTCCACCACATCAACTCACCTTTTACCATGCTACAGGTATATCTACTGGAAAGGAATGCAAAAATCTCTTTCAGGAAATTAAGTCACTATACATGGTATCAGTAAAAATATGAACAGAGATTTCCAGAAATTTAGGATTTCATTGTAACAGCATTAACCACTCAAGTTGCTCTTAATGTTGTTTCTTTGAAGGCAAGTACCTTAAACCTTTATAAAAATCACAGCTTGGCACAATGACTTAGAGACTCTGAAGAAAAAAGGATCTGAAAAGTAATGTTACTTTGCCTTCAGTTCAAAATTCAAGCTTTTAGCCATGTTTTCCTACATATTTACCTAAAAACACAAACATCCAAAGTGAACAGGAATGCTAAAGGGTGAGAAAATATTTATTCCAAACTTTTTTCAAGCATCTAACTTATTTCTATGAAAAATATTCTTAAAATACCTATGCCCCTCTGTTTAGTGTAGAC
Source organism: Todiramphus chloris collaris (assembly GCA_025345505.1). Taxonomy (NCBI): domain Eukaryota; kingdom Metazoa; phylum Chordata; class Aves; order Coraciiformes; family Alcedinidae; genus Todiramphus; species Todiramphus chloris. Next base: position 19,117,879 of record JANVCC010000048.1, on the reverse strand, counting down.
ACCTAACTTTAGCCTACTTTAGTCTCCTAAGTAGAATATTATTTATATCAACTACATTAGATTACATGAATGTTCCCCATGGGGTCAAAATCCAAATAGTAATTTTGAAAAACATTGTTTGCTGAGTTTATATGTTCATTGAATGAATTCAAATTGGGTGGAAAAAGGTCAATTATGTTTTGCAATGCAATGCAGTGTACAATTCTAAAATAAATCCATGAATAAAAATATCCAAATGTAAACATGGACTGATATAACTCAGAACATCCTACTTGCTCTTGGAAACATGAGTCTCATACAGTACATATAAACTGTGTCATCATGACAAAAAGCACCCCTGGATCCCAGAGTTTTCTACCGAGTTTAAGCTTATGCTAAAACAAAAAGGAACTATTTTAAAAGGCACAAGAGATAGTTAGATGTCCATAACTCTGGGCAAAGTCAACACCTGAGGTGGTATATTAAATTAAAATCATGGGAAGATTTCCAAAACCTCTAAAAAGAAATAGGCATAATTCAACTACTGATAGCTAAGTGTGGCTCTGTAACCTATTCAAGGCAATTTAAGATTGTTCTGACAAAAAGGCTATTCCCACTACCTCTTGGACATATATTTTACTGTAACTTACTTGTGTTGGAACTAGGCAAAACACCAAGTGGGTTTTTTTGTGGGATTTTGTGTTTTTCTGAGGCGCAGAAAGGCAGGAAGATGTGGAGGAAAGGCAGGAACACTATGACCTTAAATTACTTTTAAAGTTGAAGAAAGCAAAGCAGGAGGTGCACATTGTACTGACTGCTTACATTTAGAGATCAACATTTCCTATGTCTTCTGGCCCTAGTTAGTTCTTCAGAGGGGCAGCTAAGTATGTGTTAGATATACTGATTAGATACTATGCATGTATAATATCTGTTAGATATACTTGAAGACTTCCAGCTATTTCAAAACAATGTAGACACAGATTTGTAAATACTTTTAATTTAATCCTTGGGAATCAAGGTTCTCAATGCAGACATATGGCATTTACTGAAATTCAAAGCACCTAAGTCGTTTAGAAAAAGGGGAGAGGAGACAAAAAGATCTGAAATACTGACAGGAGCCTAATGAAAATTTCAAGCTGCTTCTGTGTCTATCCTCAATTCTCAGATATACTGAAAATTTCTCCAAAGTACCTATTTACATTTCTGTGTGTCATACCTGTTAAAACTGACCTTTATTATATTTTTAAAAAAACCAACCCAACAACAAAATGTTAAAAAAGTTCATTTTGATTTTTATCGTATTCTGCAAGGCACGACAGTACTCAGACTATCATTACCTTACAAGACATCTCTCCCCTCACAATGCAAATGGGAGTTGAAATGTTTCTCCTCATGATTATCAAAACAAGCATATTTGCTTTCAGCTCAACCTGACCTAAATTTTAGTTTCCTTCCATATTATTTTAAAGGATTTTTTTTTTAAAGAAAAAAAATCCAAAAAGGATAAAAACATGTTTCATTTAACCCCAGGCAACATTTTTGCTCCCTCCTACTTTTTATTCAGAACTGCAATCTGACCAGGGCAAAGAACAATCTGGTTGTTTGCATAGAATACACTATTTCAAACAGTTTACAATGAATGACAGCTCAGTTCTAAAATGGCAACTAAATTTTACAAAGTTCTCTTAATAAAATAAAATGTTACAAGTCTTCCTTCCCTGAAGAAAGTGTGTCCATTTGAAATGACTGCTGTTTTAGCACCTCTGTTCTGCCTGCTTTTAAATTCAAAATTCCCAAGTTCAAAATTCCCTTTCATATGCCTTAGACAAAGCTCAGATACAGGTTACTTTTACTTTCTTATCATTTACCAGACGACTTGGGAAATTTTTATTAATACTGTCTGGGAATAAAATTTTAATGTAATAAAACACTACAGTGTATAAATAGAGTGTATACACTGCTAACAAGATTGCAAAGTAGCTCCTATAGGCAATTTACATGTTTAGACAGAAGTTGGAAGTAATCAACACAGCATTTGATTCCAGTTTACCCCAGCATACAAGACTTCCCAGCAATACCTGTTCTCTTTCCAGGAGGGCTGACATTGGATTACAGCAACAGAAACCTGCAATTGGAAAAGTAATAAAATCAAGGTCTCTGGGAATGCAGTTTTCATGAGTCACTTCCAAAAGGGGCTACGGGTGGAGATTACCCATGATAAGGTCCTTCAGGGCCCACTATACATACAACCAGTATGTTGTATGTAGGGAGACATCAGGCCTGAAGCCTGTTCTTGAACTGCAGTATTTCTTGACCAGAAGAAACCAGGAAATACCCACATGCACATCTGGGTTTGTTTCCAGACCACAGAAGTTTAAATAACTTACAAAAAACCCCCAACTTTAACAAAAACAAATGAACTTTTAACAATAAAAAATTTCTGTGAGCTTCTCTTTACATTTACGCTACTTAGTTCTGTCCAGGTGTAATAAAAAATGTCTTGACCTGTATGCAGTTTGAAACAGCAAAGGCTGCAGTGGTAGCACAGCCCTGCTCCCTGCCTTCAGCACCTATCTGGCAAGAGGTTGGCCAGCCACCCTCCCTCCCTCTCCCCTTAGTCATCCTGCAGTCTGGGGATGCATGATTTACAATGGTGAGAGAGAGAGTTCATGCTAATGAACCCTTCTCATCATGCAGCTCTTTATGCCTAATTCATCAGGCACTTTAGAGAGTGATCAACTCATCCACAGCCACACAGTGAATTTTTTAGCTCAAAGCTGGTGCTTGTTCTCTTTTCTGTGCACAACTGTGGTTAAACAGACTGAGTAGATAAGGTATATGTTGATATGATGATATGTTGATAGATGAAATGTTGTGATCACCTCTGCTTACTGACCCACTGCCTGGTGGACTCTTTCCAATATTAACAATATTGAAGTTAAAAAAGAGAAAACGAGCAAACAAAAACAAGAAGAGGAAATTTTAAATAATTCCATGTCTTAATAAGCACTTTTTAGAAAAATATCACCTAGTCCTAATAGAGATTTCCTATACCCTTTCTTATTTTTCTGAAAATTTTTGAGTACTGCACCATCATGACTGCATTTGCGTATGTTCATTCTCTTCTGTCTATCCTATTCCTGCTACCCAGTACCTACCAGTTTGCTGTCTGTTATGTTCTGATTCTGGGATTCTTTGGGAAGAGATTCTGACCATCAGCAAAAAGCTGAAAGTTCTGCCAAATGATACACACACACACACATACATACAGAAAGAGAACAAGTTTTCCTTTGGTTCTCCTTCACTTACTGGCTTTAGACCTCACATATTACTATAGTAGCCCTTGAATGTTCACACTGAATGTTGGAGGCTTAAACATTTCATTTAGTAATTCAGTCTCCTTCCTGTCATGATTAGCAAACTTTAGTAACCGTTCATTAGAAAAAAAAAAGGACATTAAAGCAGAAATCGCCGATCTATTTAGGAAACAAATCTGATTGGCAGTAAATAGAAATAAAAATTATCCTAGTTGTGTATCCTGTATACTCTACAATGAGTCTCTGAAGTACAGTAAGAAACTGGATTTACATTTGGCTTTTGCAGTTCAGCAAAACACTTATCAGATAAATGGAACTAAACTAGGACAAATCTTATAAAATAATATTCCTCTCTTGCAAAAAAAGCAACAGTCCCCCATCCCCCCAACCCTCACAAGGCAACATCAACTTTATCTGTATGAATTGCATTAAGTCTTTTTTTGGGTTTTTCTTGAAATGCTCATATTCCTCAGTTGATTAATATATCCTTTATTGCTGTTGTTACTTCCAAGCACAGTATGGCCACTGCTTTTGGGGAGGAACTCCAGAATGCATACTTCTCTCAGGGTGCAGATCGACCTCTGATGTTTGTACTTTGGCTATTTAGTTCTGATGGACAAGGGAAGGTTTGAGTTCAAAGGTGCTCCTAAATCGCTGCCCCTCCTCTCCTTCTTAATACAAAAGGGTATCTGAGACTACGTGGAAGACAGTCAGGAGAGTTTTGAACCTATCTCACCTGTTTGGGCGCACAAGATACTCACATATATAACTGTGTGGTTTACAACTTCCTATGTGAAAATGCTTTAATACCCTTCTGACACTAATAATTTCAAGAGTTTTTAATTTGATAAAGCACCCGAAGACCAACCTGACTGAGAACTGGGTCCCATTAATGATGTCATGGTCTCACTTGGGTTTCTGAAGATGGATGACATAATCAGAGATGCTAACTACCCTCCCAGAATGTCCACTCACTCCACTTTGGGGTCTGGATACCCAAACTGATCGGCATATTTCTTCCATTTGTTGAGCAGTGCCTGACTTTCCACTGTGTCTGAAATCTATAGTGGAGGCATGAAGATTTAATTGGTATCTTTGCTGAAAGTTTCCCTGAAGTAAATTCCAGATGTTTGAATAAAAAACCAAACAAACATGACCGTAATCCTTTGAAAGGTGAAGTTTCATAGTCCATTCTTCATTTTGAAAGGGTTCGGATTTAGGGAAATAAACCCAAGTGGTCTATGCAAAATGAAATAATTAGTTTCTGTCAGATATTAATTGGGACCTCCCTTTATTGTGCAGTATGACCTAGTAGCTACTCACCTATATGAGTTTTGTTTGTTGGCTTTGTTTGTTTCACTGGAAAGTATATATTAGGCTGTGTTGTCTGTGGTTTAAAGATCCTGATCACATTTAGAAATGCAGGAATCTTCAGTAAGGCATTTCTGAAGATAGATGTAAGAATATAGGGGCCTAATAAGAAAAGCTATTACTAGTTTAAAGTCTCACAGGCCTCTCTCAAAATGTTCCTTAAAACTTGAAATAACTTTATATAATTTTGTCTGCAGAAGATCCAAGCAGAAACACAACTGTTTGCAAAAGTTGAGGAACAGCATTTAAGTCTACTTCGCATCATTTCAGTTCTTTACAAATCTATTACATGAAAAAAATCATAGCTCCAGGGAGCTAAGCTATTGTACCTGAACTAGAAGGTCTGACCCAGATATAGATTGTACTCATTTTGTAAAGACCATCAACTGACAAACATTTGAAAGCGTTCAGGATACCAACAAGAATAATAATATAAAAAAATAAAAATCCATTGGCACAAAAACACATCATAACCTACCTGAGATCTAACAAAGCAGATAGTGTTAGTTCATTGTGAACAGACATTTTCAAGTGTCTTGTAGTTTTTACTTTGTTTTGTAACATGCTCAGTGGAATTCAGAAAAGCACCTGGCTCCCGGATATATGCTTCTTTTAAAGAAAATCTATAAAGTTATGCAATGATTCTGGGCATGTGATCTGGGAATTTAGCGTATCCTCAACAGTCATTAAAGTTTGGGAGAGGGGAATGGGGGTTCTTTACTTTTTTAAAGTTATAAATTATGAAGATTGAGTAGGTTTTTGGACAATGGTGGCTGTGTTTCCTATAGATGAACTATCACAAGTATAACAGCAGAGGTGCAAATGAAAACCAGATCTATAGGATAGTGGGGCAGAGTGCTGGGGAGAACTTAGGAATGTGGGCTAAGGAGGAAGGACCAACATTTTCTTTTTTTGACATCCAGATTTTGGAAATGGAGCTCAATCTGCAAGTTAAACTGCTTCATAGGTTTTACATGTGTAAATCAGAGGCTCACGTGCTAACAGAATACACATGCTCTGATCCCCACGCCAATTTAAACCAGGTGAAGATCGGCCTCATACGTGGAACTATTGCTAATGCAACCTGCTTTGTGCCTACTTTGAACTTCTTTGTGCAACAATCAGCCAGAATCACACTAAAATGAAAAATTACTCTTCATTTCCTTCAATTCAGGGTGAAGCTAAAGGAGTCAGAGGAGTCTTTCCACTGATTTCAATAGGATTTTGTTCAACATTTTTTATAACTACCCAGACTTTGTGTCATGGTGTATAAAGCAACTTAAGTTACAAAATACCTGGTTTTGATGATATTAACATCATTCTTAAAAATAACAGAAAATGAAATTTCTGTAATAAATACCTCTTTTGAGTTTTCCCCTGTGTAACTTCCTTGGTTGCAGTCTAAAGCAAAGCAAGAGCTGTGTGCTTTCTGTGAGCATGATATCAAGCACTACAAATGTTCAGCTTAGAACTGTCAAGCCGCACATAAAATATTGATACCTCACATTGGCAGGGTTAATACAGTGTTATTTTAATTGCAAACACACTGTGGGTGATTAGTCAAACTTGGTGCGTCTTGAATTCTAAGATAAAGATGCCTTCTGGCTGGACCTCCTATGCAATTAGCACTATGACCCTCATGTGCTCTTCTCTGTTATTAATATGATTGGTCTAATATGAGTATTAGAAATCATTCATTAACCTGTTGTGAACCGTCTTAGAAACCATCTTTGAATAATAGACTACATTCCTTTTTCTAAACCCATTTACTAGCAGGGAGAGTGAAAAGGATGAAGACAAGCTTCCTCCATTAGACTGACTGGTATAGTGTTAAGCAGTATATAGTGTATAAAATTATGAGAGAGCAAATTAAATAACAGGGCATATCTGGCTCATTAGTAAAGGATGATCAGGTACTCATTATGTTGAATTTCCACCCTGTTCAGAAAATGAATGCACATGCCAGAACAGAAATATGTTAACTGACCCTGCCTGAAAATAAAGTAATGCACATCTGGAAGCTCAGGAACTCATGCCTTTCTCTCTCCCGTTCCTTGTCCATCTCCCTTTCCTTTTCTCTCTCCCTTTCCTTTTCCCTCTCTCTTTCCTCCTTGCTCACTCACATTCTTTCTTGCACTCTCTCTTTTTCTTTTTTAAACTAATCAATTTAAATTGGAATCTCTTACTTGTTGTTAAAAGTGCATTTGCCTATGCATTAGTTGCTCGAAAATTGCAGACTATTATTAGTATTAGGTGAATAACAGGAAAAAAAAAAAAAAAAAATTTTTGAAAGGAAGCCTGTTCTTCTGTGGGCCAGATCTTCAGCTCATAGGAATCAAGTACTCTGCTGGCTTCAATGGAGTTAAATTGTTTACATGAGTTGAGGGAAACCCCAGTAAAAGAACATTATATACAATAAGCACGATTGGACTGTTAACAGGAACTGAATATAGTTTTGCTGACTTTCCTGTTCAATATTTTGCCTTCACAACACTCTGAATTGAGTATTGTTGCTATGGTCCTATGTGAAAGCTTGATCATTTCAAATTTTTTCTCCATCTCACATAACAGACCCATCAGAGTTCCTGGATTCTGATGTGTGAGGTACCCCTTCTCTGGCCTGAAGACAAGGACACACGTGGTGGGATGGTTGCCTGAGAAGGGCATCAAGGTTTACCTTATCTGATGGTTAAGGTGAGCCCCATCACAGAGGAAGGGTCATGGATTTACTTCACTGAAAGAGGGAAGCAGAGGGTAAGACGAAGGATGCTCCCTGATCTCTGCACTCCATTAGGAAGTACATCCTCCTGGTTTTGTGAAATTCTGTGTGCTTCCTCCCACTTCATAGGCAAGGAGTCAGCTGTGCTCTGCATGCTGTCATGGGCACTACTCGGGACTAGGTGCTGGGATGCTGCCTTGCAAATGTAAAAGGTGTAGGCATGACATGACAGTGGGAGAAAGATCCTTTCCAGGTCCAGTTCACAATGCCTGGGACTTGTCAGGTCAGTGTAAAAGTAAAATAGTCTTCCTGCACAGGAGAAATCATTGTCTGTGTTTCATAACCTGTATTTGTTTCAAGTAGCACTCATAAGTGTGAGTACCCACTAACATAGGACTGAAGTTTTAAAGGGGTTGAGCTTTCCTCAGTGAGTATATACTTAACCTAGATACCTCTGTTGGAAAGGACAGAAGGCAGAAGATTTGCTGACTCATCTCTCTGATGCCCAGCATGATATTTCATTAAGGCATCATATTTTAAATCATGCTTCCAATTTACTTGAATGAGTAGCTCAAAGTGATTGCCTTTTACATCTGAGCAAGAACTACTTGTTAAAGAACTGAACAGTGTGTCATCATCAAATGAGTATTGTGGTGTTTTCATGGAGGTTTCCAGGGCTTCCTAGGAAAAAAAGTCATACCTACTGCTTAAATTAAACATTGAATTGTATGACTTCTGCAGAGGTCAGCTACTAATAATTTGTAATCATCTGCTACCAACCTGGAGATCTGTTCAATTGTTAAGAATTCTAGCAATACCAAAATTACCACTATATTGAATTATTAAAGGTTTGTATCAAAGAATGAGCTTAAGTAGCTTTGGTCTTCTGTAAAAATTCCTCTGATCTTTGGCAATCATAATTTATTTACAGCTTCCATACGTTCTCCCTCTTTCACAAAGAAATAGGGTTTCTTAAGTATGGCCAGGAGGCACTGAATTTTCATATGTAGTACTGTCTCTCATTTAGAACAACGGGGAAGAACTGCTGGCTTGAAAGTTCAGCAGCCAGCTTTTCTATGTGAAAGGTAGGTTATCTAAACATTTTCTTCCCCTGAGAGATATTCACAATATTTATTCTAAAATACAAATATTAGGGCTCTTTGCTCCATGTGAATTATCCTTAGGTATAGTAAATACAGTTCAGGTTAAAATAAAATCAGGTCATAGCAACAGCTAATGTTTACATTTATAAAAAGTACATGTGGAGATTATTGCAGGAAACTGTTCCAGAATTTATTAAAAAGTCCCCCTTTTAGCTGGATAAAGAACATTTTAACATTTGGACTTGAACCCAAGTTGGCTGTAACTGTGTATTGTGGCTTCCATAGAGTACCTCGCTGTTTGATGTGGACATCTTCCCAAAAATTGTGATTGGTTCATTTTGCAGAAGGCCGATTAATACCAAATGTCCTGATTTATAAATTACACAGAACAGGACTTCTTTTTTTTTTTTTTCAGCTTTTATATATCAACTAAAGTCTTGATAATGCCTTAGAGTCAAAGAGAGAGATAGGATCATGTGTCTACCAGTGTTACTTGTCTGTGTCAGACATGTAATTACTTGAAGCATCTGGTCAGCTATAGTGAAAATGGAACAGAGAAAAGAAAGCACAGATCTGATCCACCATTGTAGTTCATACTTAAAACTGCAACAGACTTTTAAATGCTGCATGACACTACTTAATGAAAGGTATATAAAAATAAAGCCTTTGAAAATAACTGACACTAGGTTGTTGCTTTGAACTGATGTCCTTCTGTTGATAATATGTTGAAGTTCACAACTTCACATAGTTGTGATAGGCAGAAAGATCTCATTTTTTTCAGAAACAGGATATAGTAAATGTTCTGAGCAAAATGCTTGCCAAATTTTCCTAGAGCAGTTCTCCATTCTGACAGTTTTTACTTAAAAACACTTGCACACAAGCATATAAAAGTAATGTGATTTTTAATTGCTATTCCTTTCAGTATCTAGAGATCAAACTATATGTGAATGGACAAGAAATGCCCAAAGTATGCTTACTAGTTTAGTAAGATTTAACTGAAGATGCACTCAGAATTTTAGGAGGGTTTGATGGTTCCAGCAGCAAGAAAGGGAGAACCATTAGGAGGCTCACCGGCTATTTAATTAGTGTATAATGTTATTAAACCTGAATAATACAAAATTTTACCAGACTCTTCCTCAGATCTTTCACTAAAATGCTTATGGTTTTGATCCTATAGTTAATTTCTATTTTCTCTCTGTGGTAGGTTTTTCCACTCAGTTGCACAGTCTAGTTAGAAGGGAGGGCTGGTCTTACAACATCTATTGCAATGAACCTGGCCTGCTTATTTTTACTCTATAGCATTTCTTTGGAATAGGTATCAAATATAAATGCATCCAGTTTTCTCTCCCTCTCAAGCAACCTTACGTGAAAGGGTTCACCTGGTTCTTGGAGCAGAAATCCACTTCTCTGAATATTCGTTTCATTGAATCAACAAATCCTGGCATGGACACATAGGAAAGGCACATCATTAACAGGCGAAAGGCTCTGTGTGCTGGTAACTCCAGACGCCCATGTAGCATGCATCTCTATAAACTACTCTCACAGTGAAGTTCTTTCCAAAATTCTCAGTGCTAACCCTGTGTTATTGCAACTGAAATAGAAGCATTTAAATTTATATTGCAAAGAAAGTGTGAATAAAGCTGAACACTCTTGTAAAAAAAAAAAAAACCAAAAAAACCCCCATTGTTTAGATGGAAAAAGCAGCTCTGAATAGCTGAGAACTCTGCTAAATCAACATACTGGCAAAAGTGCTAAACAGAAAGTAACCAGCAAGGATGTAGCGACATTGCATCTAAGAACATCCCCTCAAAGTTAAAGACTTAACAAAGTTATAAATGAAATCTGAAGGTTAGAATGGTAGCACTTTTGAAATGTTATCTGTAATGGCTATTGCACTGTGCTACAGTACTCAACCACAAATTCCATATCTTAGTGCTGAATTATGTATTTAAATCCTCATGGTCATGTATGCAAGAAGTAAAAAATATATAGGTATTTCTTTTAAAATCCTTACAGGAGAATGACTTTCCTGAAGGTAGCTCCCTCAGATGCTCACAGAAAACGGGAAAAACTCTACCTCTTTATTAAAATATGCAGATGAATTCAGTGTTTTTTCTTCTGTTCTGAAGAAATATACTTTTTAATATATGCTGTTATATGATTCCATACAAAGAAGCATATTTTATTTCACAGTATGTAAATATGCTGCATTTATCAAAAGCAATCCTCATCATTTTTTCTTTCATTTGGGAAAATTCAAACATATTTTACAGCTAACTGTGCAATATTATGGTATCCAATACAATTTCATCTGAGGAAAACCAATGAATACAAGTTTTGGGGAAAGCTTTTGAAAAACAGCTGCCCACCTGTTTAGTACAGTGCTTTGTTTACAATCAAGTACTCTGGTTAGCTGAGAATGAAATCAAATCTCCTCTGTCACTTCACCCTGCTTGCAGCTTTAATACAAACAGCCCAGAAATTTGGTGATTCATCAGAGTCCACTTGCATACATGATGAAATACTGTCTATCTGGAAATCAATCCAACACAAAAAAGCAATGATTGGCATAATGGGAAAAGTAATCATGATGTGATCCTCCACTTACACAAAAAAAATTTTGAAGTCCTTAACGGTTTCTTGCAGAAAACCTGTGCAGTCAGTTTGATGTGGGATGCTTTGCACCTTGGTTGTGGTGAGTTTTAGTGGACTATTATTTCTATCCAAAGTAAAAATTTTTGTCCTTGATGAAACTGAGATAATGTTTTTGTTCTTTTATGTGTATATGCCAGTATTAGACTATAGAATAACATCCTGGCAGACAACAGAGAGATCATTTGGAGTTACTCAATTATCCATGTTAACAAAGGCAATGGCATGCAGATTAGGGTGAGGAAATATATTTAGGCTTAAATCCCAATTCTTCTGTGAGCCAGCCATTTTCATTTCTGACAATTTGAGAAAAAAATACTCCAAAACTGGTTCATAACATGTGCTTTAGTCTGACTTCAATTATGATCAACTTATACCAGACTAATTGTGGAAAAACTTTGCACCAGAGCTACATATTTTTTAACTTTATCCTTTGAGATAAAATCTTTGCATCATGATGCAGGTGCTATTGCCATATTACTGGAGGTCACACCATTTTGCTTAAATACAGGTTAGTTACCAAGAGCAGTCTTGCATTCTCAGACTTTTTCTCTGGAGTGTGGGAACTGAGGGTAGTCTTCTTACGTTCTCCAGTGAGCTTTCTATGCTTTAGTTAAGAAGTGCACAGGAGTTTGACACCATCAAACAGAGCCTCGGTAGTCAAAAACTACCTGCATGAAACATTCTCAATACAGGATAAAAGCATCAAATTACTTCTGCATTAGAAGACCCACAAATGTCAGAATTTATCACAGACCCATTAAAGGTATTGATATTTTCAAAGTCTGCTGCTTATGGTCTCTACAAACTTCTCCTACTAATATAATTTCTGCAGAAAAGTTTTATTCATCCATTAAACTGAATGAGCAGGAAGAAAGTCCAAAAAACAGTCTATGACACTCTTTGTAAAATTAATAAGAAGTTCCAGGAACCAAAACAAATTGATAAAAACAACCTAAGTAAAAAAATAATAAATTTAATCCAAGCTTTTGATCATTCTTCAGCTATCCCACTTGGGACTGGGCTTTACCAACACATCTCTCCAGCAGTTACACTGCCAGGCAATACAGAATTACATTTATGATGACAAAGTAAATTATTCAATAAAGAAATTCAGGCTTCAGTAATGTCTTTTTTTCCTCTTAAATTTATGCAGCAGTGTATATTTGCACATTGCTATTTATCTGTCTGTGAGACTTCTGTACGAGTACCTCCTAATTAGATAGCCAAGATCACATTATGATGATGGTGTATCTTCCCTTCTACTTTCTCTCAGTTGATTTAACCTTCTCTTCTTTTCCTTCCTTCTGTAGCTACCCAACAATTATTTTTCTGAACTCTTTTTCTAAATAAATTCCCTTGAACATTCTTACTGCCTTATTCTTAATTTTATTTACTTTCTAGGGAACTGTAAAAAATAAAGCAGAAATAAACTTTTTCTTCCAGTTTGAAAACAGTCATACCTATGATGGTTTACAATTCCTATACCAATAGGCTTCTTAGAATTGTAGCTGCTCTCTGCACAAACTAAACTTCTGCATTTTTCTACTGATACAGCTGAAAACATACCAATCAATCCATCTGGAAGCCAGAAAGTAAAGATCACAATTAGCTGGATGGGTTACTTGAACAGTATGGAAACATGCAGCAGCAGCACAGAAACCAGATAGACTCTTAGGATATAAGTCATTGAGCTGAACTAATGAGAGAAAATATTTAAAAAACAAAGTATGTCAGTCTCCTAAGCATACCTCATTTTATCTTTTTTTGAGAACAGCTTCAAACAGCTATCTTTACCTGGACACGAATTTCACGCAGATATAGCACTACTTAGTAAAATGTTATTTGCACCAGATGAAGTCTTAAGGTTTTCCTGGGGCACTAGAATCAGATAGCTATTCTGAGGCTGCAGCCTCCTGAATTTACTGTGAGACCTCACCATGATGATTTTAAAATCAGCTCAAGCCTTATGGTGTTCCACACACAAGTGAGCATGTAGAAAGTGTGAGTCCATCCTCAATTCCTGGTTTTTAGGGAATGACTGGACTAATTCACTCAGTTTCTAGTCTTCAGATATACCTTCATGTTCTTGAAGAAGCACAAAGGTACCCCATACTTAAATCATACATATGCACCATATGGAGAGCTGGAAGTACTTCAAAGTAGAGAAGGATCACTTTGAAGCTAGTAACCTATCTCTTTTATGGCAAGGTTTAAAACAATAATGCAAAGATCTGTAAATTTCACAGAAACATATGATCAATCACAGAATGTTAGGGCTTGGAAGGGACCTCTGGAGATCATCCAGTCCAGCCTGCCTACCAAAGCAGGATCACCTAGAGCAGGCCACACAGTGATGCACCAGACCTGGCGATGTCACAGCAAGCAGAACATTGGTGGTGGCCCATCCCACAGTGCAGCTGGTGACACAGCCAGCCCCATATGGGCACACACCAAGGCCTGTGCCAAGTAGAAGTGGGCATGTTGGCTCTTCCTTCCTACTTTGTTGCTTCTCCTCTGTGTCACAGACAGACGCACAGAGAGGGATGGGACCAGACCACAGCACACACATACTAGTGATTGAAGGTGACTGGTTTTGGTGTTCATTCTCCCCTCTTGGACAGCTGCAGCCCTGCAGATGAATAGAACCTGACCAAAGCATCCACTACTTGGCTGGAAAGCACCACACCGTTCTACAGGGAACATGAACCCAAGAATAAGGAATGACAAACAGAGTCCCAGGCTATACTGCATTGTGGACCTACAGGCAGCTGGAAACTCCTCTCAGACATAGACAGAGAGATCTCTCCACCACCCGTTATCTCTAAAACCCACCCACCCACCATCTCCAAAGCCCATCCTGGACCTACAGGCAGCTAGAAGCTCCGCACAGCTATAAACAAAGGGACCTCCACACCACCCTCCATCTCCACACTCCGTTGTGGTCCTACAGGCAGCTGGAAGCTTCACTCAGCCACAGACAAAGGTATCTCTCCAACACTCACCATCTCCAAACCCCACCCATCCTCCATCTCTGAAGCCCATCATGGACCAACAGGCAGCTGGAAGCTTCCCGCAAACAAAAAGAAAGACACCTCCACACCACCCTCCATCTCCACATCCTTTTGTGGTCCCATAGGCAGCTGGAAGCTCTCCCCATCTGAGGACAAAGGCAGTACATCGCCACCAAACACCTATGTACCCCATCACCCGCTCCATAACCACAGGCCTACAGGAACCTGGAACCTCTCCAAAGATAAGTACAGAAGCATTTCTGCACCACCCTCCATCTCCATACCCCAGTTACAAGCAGCTGGAAGCTCATCACAGTCACAGACAAAAGAAGCACTGCACCACCAATCATCTCTGCTCTCCACCACCCTCCATCTCCATAACCCAGTACAGTCCTCCATGCAGCTGTAAGCTCTCCACAGCCAAGGACAAAGGGATCTCTGCGCTACTCACCTTCTCCATACCCCATCATGGGCCAACAGGCACCTGGAAGATCCCTACAGCCAAGGACAAAAGCAATTCGGCACTATCCCTCCATCTCCACATGCCATTATGGACCTACTGGCAGCTAGAAGCCCATCAGTCATGGACAAAGGCAAGACCATACCACCAACCATCTCCATATGCCATCACAGACCTACACACAGCTAGAAGTGCCCCATAACCAAGGACAACGTTATTTCCACACCACTCACCATCACGGGCCATGGGAAGCTGGAAGCTTCCTACAGCTGAGGACAAAGGGATCTCCACACCACTCACCTTCTCCATACACCACCATGGACCTACATGCATCTGAAACCAACTCACATTTGATTGAAAAAAAATTAGCAATCACATATATTCTTTCTTTTATTTATTATTGTGTTTCAGAAAAAAAAAGTTTCTCGGATCCCTGCTTAAATTCCAAGATATTGGTCTTTCTTTTTTATTTAATCTCCCAGAAGGAAGGGACTGATGAAATCTCCATTTTAAACCTTTTCCTCATTAGTAAATGGAGATTCCTAAAATAAAATTGTAAATAAAATATAATTCCTTTTCATCTGAAACTTTTAACTTAAAATATAGCATAATTTGTATTTAAAAATCAGAGAATCACAACTCTTATTTCTTGTGATTTATATTTAATAAAAGTTTAATAGTTATTAATAATAAAGGCAATAATATTAATAGCACAACAACCATAAAATAATAAACAATGTAATATTAGTAACATCAGTAACATCAATATTAATAAAATTATGAATGCAATAATATTAATGTACTTAATAATCATTTATTGTTTACAATAATTATTGAAATGTTATTTTTTTAAAAACTAATAAAAAAAAAGAAAAAGGTAAACTAGGGGTAAAAAAACCCAAACAACATTCTAGTTCAATCAGATGTCTCCAGAATGGATGTCTTAATAAGTACCTTGTACTAGTCTCCCCTCATCCAAATAAGGTGAGCAGAATAATCACACTTTGATCCTCTTGGAAGTAATTTTTATTAAAAGATGGGAGAAGGTGAGGATTTCTATAGCAGCAGAAGCGAATGGAAATTATTTTAGGCTTAATTTCAACGGAGGGAGAGAGACCCTCATGGGACGTGAAAGTACAACATTTCAGCCCCATGGTATTCCATCACAGCATTCAGGCAGTCCATCCAGGAGCAATTCCTCTGGAACCCTGCCCAAGTAGAGGCTCATTTCCTACAAAAAGAGAAGAAATGCAGAGGTTCATGTTTTAAAGTTAGCATCATTTGTTCTCCCGGTACTGAGAGACATATTCAAAGCAAACCTAAGGGGAACTTCTGTTAGAGATACACAATATGAACATATGAAATTGAACTTTACAGTGTTAACTGTACCATGAAAAAAATGCTGACAGTCAATATCGGAGACTGAACTAAAATGTATTGAGAAGTAGAAATCTTAGTATGTGTTTATCTGGGTAACTGGAATTTTAGCAATGATTTATTATTTAGAAGTGAAACAGTTAACTGCCTCAGTTTTATATAAGCAGACAAAATTTTTAAAACTTCCATTTTTGCATCAAGGTAAACCTAAGGCTTTTTGATGTTTAAATCATAAAAACAAATAAAACGACATCCTGGAAAAAATTAGGAGTTGGCAGCATCAGATTCTGACTCCAGGTGTTTCCCTGTCTTGGACTTCTGACTTGGATCCCAAGTTTTCCTACCCAAATTACACATCCAAAGCTCTGGAAAAAGAAGTCTGTTAAGTACATCTGTTGCAGAGAAACTTTTTAATTTTGCATAATTTAAAAAGAAAACCACACCTAATCTGAAACAACTTCTTATTACCACACATGTAAACTTCTCAGATATTCAACATGATCTACAAAACTGTTTTTTAAAAACAAACACTCAGATATTCACATCTTTAGACAATGTGAAGAAATAAACCCAGAAAGTGGTAGTTTTCTTCTAGTCATTGCATCACATGATCAAGTACTGCTAAAACTTTAAACTTTGTCTTACTCAGAAACTATAGGTTATACTATCCTTCAGGTATCCTCATTCAACCTTTGGTCCAAAATGAAAATTAACTCTAGTTTGTAAGCACACTTACAATTTTTTGGTTTATTTGAGCAACCAACATGCTATGCACATGAAAAGATACCATTAGCACAGGTGAAAGAGAATACAGCTGATTAACTAAGGTTTCCATCATCACCTGCAGTAGGAGACCCAGATGAAGTCCTCTTCTTCGAAAAATTAAATTAATTCTATGAATCAAAAATTACTTGTCCCAGACATATACCTAAACAGGTCTTCTTGGCAATGTGAGAAAAGCAGAGATGTGACACAGGTTTCTGATATCTGACATCAGCTGACACATTACTACATAATTGTGATAGAGTTCTTTATTCTCCTACTATTCATTAAAAATATTATCTTGGCACTAAACAGTCTTCTCCAAATCTCTTAGTGGTATTACTATCTTAAATTAAAAATATTGATCTTGACAAATAAAAAGGAGTTGAAGAAAGATTGCTCACTAGAAGTGTCCCAGTCAGGTTCAATTCTGAGTCAATGTTGATGGGTTTGCATAGTTTGAAATGTTTAAATCTGCCTATCTTAGCATAAACAGTTTGCTATGTATATTTTCAAGCATGTCTAAAGCAATAAGAGTTATCTGAATATACTATCAGATTCCAGAATGGATAAAATGATCTAAGTTGTTACAGCAAGTAGCACATACTGAGAAGGCAGTATTGCTACCAAGTTTTACAAAACATGATCATCCTTTATGAATTCCAAGTATCATATACAGATAACAAAAATTAAACCTTTGGTTGCAGGAATTATGCCAAAATAATCTCTGAAGCCAAAAAGCGAGGAAGGTGACAAGGCACTGATATCTCCCCAATCAGTTTTCAAGGGCCACAAATAGGTATATTAGAAAGCAACTGTAACCATTAGAAGACACAAATAGTTGAGTAGATCAGAAAGAACTTGTAAGAAAAACCTTTGCATATTGATTCTTAGTTCTGTATTAATAAATAATCTAAAAAAAAGATTTAATTCCAGCTACTGTATTATTTTAAATTATAAATAAGTTGAAGGGTTTACAGCCCAAGAAATACGTGTCTTAGTTCTGAAACATCTATCATTTTCATTTTCCACTATGTGTGAATTTTTTGGCTTGAAAAGAAAGTCTCACAATGTTAGGTGGTAAAAATAGGGAAAAAAATAAATGAATGTAGGGAGAGGGAGGATTATTTATTTTTGTAGTTCTATGTGTGAATGCTTAGCTCTGTGCTGCTGCTTCTACAACTTAAAAAGAGCAAAAAGAACTTTAAAAGCACTCATGTCTATAGCACTAAACTAATCATCCATGTACTTCAGGATCACTTGCTATGACAGTACCATACTACTCTCTTACCAGGGAATAGGCTATCTGGCTATTAATTTTTTTTTCTTCAGATTTATTGTTCTAGCCTCAATTATATTGTGATGAGATCTCATGAGCACAACAACAGTTTAAATTTTGAGTATGTGCTGTTGAACAACAGCCCACAATAAAGAAATAAGGCATAAACCTGCAGAATTAGTCTCCATGTAAAATAGTCGTACAGCTCATCCAAAAGGCTTCCTTGTTGACATGTTGTTCCCCTGCTCTGTGGGCAAGTAGGTACCTGACACAGTTAAGGCTTTTTGAAGATTTTATTATGATGTTACTGTTAATTTAGACATTCTCCTTATTGATTTGCAGCATTGCTTATGATAGAGAGTGTAATTTCTTCTCTGCTAGATCCTGGGAAACTTCCATTTACCTCAGCAGAGCAGTACAGAACATTCACACAGCAATGTGGTACCTGGCAGAGTTCAGCTAACAGGTCCGGAGGAAAATCACTACTTGGAGGCCTATTTTCTTATCTACCAATGTGTAGCAAGAGACCAGCATTTCAAACATATGTTCATGACATAATTTACTTTAGGTAAGTAAAAAGACAAAGGCATTTTAGGTATGTAGCTTACTCAGAAAGGACTATTCACTTACAATAACTAGCTTTGCTAGTGCAGTTTTAATAGTTTCATATTTTTATACAAATAACTTGGCTAATAGATATGAAAGGTATTTATTTTATCTTCAGTTGGCTTTCTTTCCTAGGATTAGTATAACATGACAGATGGTTGATGTCATCTTTACTTGGAAGAACTCAGCTGGCAATAATAGCATGGTACATTTCTGGGGATTTGCAGTACTGTATGTCATGAAGCGGTTTTCAACCAAAGAGAGTCCAAAAGGGAATTCCCAGAAGTAAATATCTGCCTATGATATCCTACTGCGTCTTGTTGATGCATCACAAACAGAAGGAAGCATAGAGTCTTTATGAAGCTCCATAAATATTTACAATATTGTTGAAAATACGTTGGAATTGCTACAGATTGCAAATGGTATGGGCCCCCTTGGAACTGTATCTTTAATTTTGCTGTTGAATGAGAATAACAAAAACTGGTTCTTTATATATATCAAAATCTGTTATGTATATATTTGAAGTTCAGTGATTTTTGTCACATTTGACATTTGTGTATAGTAGAGTGAAAGCATTAATATTATTAGAATGTAGATACCCTGGTTGATTGTTTTTCATTTTGTTAATGCTTGCTGTGATGAGTAGACTAATGTCAGGGTCGGAGGGTTAAAGTTAATGAGAGCTTTCTGTTGCACCACTGATTAATGGTGGATACTGTAGTGAGAGATTTTCGGATTCCTCCCATATAAAAACAGTGAAGGTAAAAATGGACTGATGTCAACTTAAACATTTTGACTACCTACCAAAATGTTTCTAAACCTTCTGTCATAATTACATCTAGGCCTGAGAAAAACTGTGAGAAAGTATATAAAAATATATAAATTGTATCAGATGCTTGTAATGATGTAAATTAAAGCTTGCTTTATAAATTCACACTTTCTCCATCTGCACTAGGCTAAACTGTAATAGATTTTATATTCTTCTACCTTAAATGCATGTTGAAGAGCAGCTTTTTCTATCTATAGAAAAATAGAACATATTACAGCATAACACACGTTTTAATATTAGAAAAAGGATTCTTGAAATAGCTGATTTTATAATTAGAGTTTAAATAGGTTGACTCTAGTTGCTGTCTGTCTCTTCTTAATCCAAGACCAGGCTTTACTGACTGTATTCCAAGGACAGAGGGCATTTGCTAACATGCATAAAGCTCCAACTCTTCTTGAAGAAAATATGTAAAAAATGCAAGAAAGCAGACCAATGCCCATAGCAAAATGAGCAAATATTTTTGACAATCATTTCTCACTTTAATGCTTTTTCCCACTCTATGTCACAATGAGAAGGTAAAATGAGGCTGGAAGATACTGAAAAGATGCATGTTAAAAAACCTGAAAGACTAACTCCTACCAGACACTCCGAAATTAGCTTTATTTTTAAAAGTGTCATCTTGTCAAACAAAATATATATTAAAAAAAAAAAAGTAAAAAATAAAAAAATATTCCAAGAGCTTTTCAAAAATATATGGGTTTTTTTAGCAAAGAATATCATGTAGCAGGTAGACTATGAGAAAACCTAACGACTTAAGACAAATGTCTTTGTCTGTCATATTAACCTATCTTTATATACCTGAGAAATGCACAAATAAAATATGACCATGACATTTATATGAATATTTTTATTCCTTTTCCATTTTTTATTAGGAAATAAAATTAAATGGCTGCATGTGCCATGGTTAAGAGAAGCTAAATCTTGATCCATCACCTGAACATTATGGCCAATGAATGATAATTGACCTATGATACCTATTAGTACCAATGTAGGCTTTGCCCATTACATGAACAAATTTGAAACAGGCCAGACTTATAATAGGCAGCATAAAGCTGTCAAGTTCTACTGTAGTTACATTGATGATGCACTGAAGAGACCCTATCACACCTTGCAACATGGAAAATAGTAGGCTGGTAGGATTTTTAATGTTTTTCTTTTGTGGTACATTGTACTTCTTTCCTAAGTATGATTAAATAATCATAAGAACTCCTCTAAGGGCTAATCTGCGTTATTTCCCAGATTTTCACCTTGGGGACATATTGTCCCTTGTCACTGAAACCTCAGGGACAGAAGGGTACGCCACAGGGTGGCACAGCAGGAAGCTGAGATACTGATGAAACAGTGTTCAGTTAATGAAGGCATGGCCCATGGCCTCTGCTGGTATGCCATATGTTTGAAGAAATGCTAATGACTACAATTCAAATACCTTTTTCATCTTAACTATATGTAAATGTGTTTATAAATGCTCTCTTATAAATATACTATCACATTTTTAAAAGCTAAGTGCTAATGTTGCTTTCAACATCTATAATACACAATAATTAAAACTTTAGTAATTCTGCTTAATTATACCTTATGGGAAACTGTACAGTAATTTATAGAAATTAAGCAGAAAAACAAAGATCAACAGAAATAAAGCAGCAGTGAAAGAACTGAATAATAAATCACTCAGATCATTAATTTACAAAAACAAGATCATTGTGGAAAGACAACTTAGGGCCCAACACTCAAACAGCTGAGATCTGCAAGGGGAAGATCAGTTAAAAAACTGAAGGCATTCCATTATAAAACTCCTTCAGCAAGTTGAAGTAGTTGAGACGTTTTTGAACTGTCAGATCATTTAACAAAAAAACCCAACAAAAAACAGAACTTAAGATTTGAGAGGAAAAATTGGGGGGGTGGCGGAGGGTGGGATTTTAATTCAGCAGTGGCTCTTTTCTCTTTGCTTTACCATTGTGAAAACCCTGTAACACTGCAGGTGATCATTAGCCACAAATGGCATTTTGCAGTGATTCATCTCCTCCACAAGTGGCCAAAACAACTTCTCCATTTCAACAGCAGAAGTGCTATTCAGGAAGAGCAGTTGGTGACCAGGTTAGACGACACGGGACACTACTATTTTTGCTGCAAGACAGGACACCCTGTTGCAGTCATAACTATTCCAAAGAAAATCCCTCAAGATCCAGGTTAAAACATGGTGGTACTGCTAATCTGTGAATCTACTACTCACTGTTGCTTATCTTCACGTAAGTTAGAGACCTGACTCATCCATATGCAAATTCTGCCTAACACCTACTATAGAATTTAATAAAGTTAAGATGAAGAAGGGCCAACAATTTTTAAATCTGTGAGCCTTCTTACTCACACAGGCAAACCCATGAAACTTAAGCAACAGCTACCTCCATGCTGTAATCAAAAATCCAGTTCAAGCAACAAGGAAAGTAAACTAAAAATTTTAACAGCTGCCCGAGGGATTGTTAGGACACTCTGGCTATAAGATAGAACACCTATATCAAGCTGTTTTTACTGATTACTTATTTTCTCTTGCATCTTAAGGATGGAAGGAATTACAGGAATGAGCTTTACTTGTCTAGTTTCAGCCCGAACTGTCCTATACAATTGCTACACCCCCAGTGGAAGATATTTTCTGCTTCCTTCTCGCTGAAAAAGTGACAAAAAATTGACCTTAAAAAATAAAGGTATGAACTGAAAAACTACACTATTTTGTGGTCATCTTACTTATAAATTAGGCAACTGTTTGAAAAAATAATTCCTGAGTAACCATATATTGTGGAGCAGTCCATGGGAACAAAATGCCAGCTTGTGCGTGTCTGGTTTATACAGTGAAACACTGGAACCTACTTTACAGTCAAGGCACTGAATGCCCTAACTTACATTAAAAAGAATTAGAAAGCATAGTGCACAGGTGATACCTTGGAGGAAAAAAATCAAACAACAAAAACCAAAACCAAAACAACAAAATCACAATATCTCAGCATCTTGGTGGAAAGTTCTATAGGCTGAGGCTAACCTCTTTATTAATTCTGCAATTTCTCCAAGGTGAATTTATCTTCGGCTGCCTCAGCCAAAGGCAGCTTTCTGCCCTGTGCCCCCTTCAGCCAGGCAAGACTGTCAGTCAGTCAAGAATTTGGCCCTACATATTTGACACATAGGCTCTGAATGTCTTATTTTTTAACCATTTATACTGACTGGTCTGTTGAGGTGTCAGTCTCTTCTGAAAGGCTGGTGAGGCATGGGCCTTTTGTTGTTCCTTCATACAGAAGAAAATTTCACACTCTGGCTGTACATCATTTTTTATTGACAAAAATGTAAACTATGGAGGACAGGGTAATGGACTAGAAAGTGTGTCCTCAGCTTAGCAAGTCAGCTCCAGCTTGGAGAGTAGAGAATTATTTTGGCACTTAGCACTTGCTTACTACCCTGTGTGAAGAATATGAGTAAAATGATTTTATGTACTTTTCATTACCACAGTTAACAAACTCCAGCTCTCTAAAGGAAAAATCATTCCTTTGCTCCTGTTTTACACACAAGGACGTACGGCAGAAGAGGCAAACGTTTTCATTTCTAAAAAAGTAGAGGTGGCCAACCCAGGGATTTTGACAAGAATCAGAAAACTTTTGATAGCTGACCCTCAGGTTCAGATGCAATAGATATTTAAACACTAAAAATAGGATTTATGTAGAACTTACCTGCTTCAGGGCAAAACTATTAAGCTGGAAGCTTCCATTCAACATGATCCAACAATGTCTGAGTGCAGCCCAGAAAGCCAAATGTATGCCTGTAGGATTCTCAAACATCTAGATATTAATAAAAAAATCCTTTCTGCTTGATTTGTCTTAAAAAAGTAGACTAGTCACAGAAGTATTCTTTATTACTGTCTCTCTAGATAAGAAATTTGATTGTGTCATTTCTTCCTTACCTTTATCACTTACAGGCCATGTTTTCAGGCCTTCTTCCATGGTATATATTGAGCTTTCAGTACTCTTTGGATCTGTCTATATGCCTGCATTTTTCATCACTAACACCCTTCAGAAATCAGAAGCCGCCTTCCTTTTGAGGGATGATGGCTAGTAAAGTTGAAGTTTGAATACCAAATCACATGGGCAATATGACCACTGGAAAATACGTCTGGAAAAAAATCCACTGAATTGGTGGGAGCTTTTCAATTTGATAATATGGTTAAAGACATATGCAAGCTTACGTCTGCACAATCAGTACAGCTAGACCAACTGTTCATGTTTTGGAAAAATTATTAAGAGAGTTGATTAAAACTGGAATTTCACAGAAAAATTTGGTCTTTCAGAAAAAAATTTGACCAAATAGGTCTGAAGTATATAATTTGAAGTTTCTTACAGAACCTTTTTTTTTTTTTTTTTTTCCTGGGTGGGTGTGGGAGGGGGAGAATACAGAAATGTTTCAAAAATACTTCATTTCTCAGGTATGGATTACCATAGTGACTGGTGAATCTCAAACTGAAACATAATTTTGAAACAAACAGCAACATTATACTTCAATAAATGTAGAGAGACTATTAAAATGCTTTGTTTCAAATCAGAAAACACCTTCTGAGCAGATTTAATCAAAATTGATACTTTCCTTTAAAAAGTTAAATTTTGTCAAAATGCTGTTTCCTGACAGCTGCAGCTATAACTTATATTTAGACGCTTCCAAAACATTTTAATTTTTAGGTTGTTATACAGATACTTCCAGTGCTAGAAACGAATATTGTGAACACTGAAGGCTTAGAATAGCCTTTTCAAAGTGGGATCAAAAGCTTTAAAATGTTGCACATGGATACGGCTGGGAAATTATTTCCTGAGATAAAAAAACATTTTAAAAATGTTTGGGAAACATTGCTTTCCCTAAATCTATACAAAGAACTGAAGTCTCAAGCACTTGCTAAGGAAAAATACCGTATCACATCCTGCTGATTATTTGGTTGTGATGTATTTTGTATATTTACTTACACCTAACATAAAAGATGAACTCTGGGGTGAGTGGACTTCAGTAAGGGAGGCTGGTGGCTGCTGAATACCACTTATTTACATCAGAAGAGCTGTCAAAAGAGGAAAGAACATAGAATAAGAAGATAGAAAGCAAAATATATAAGGACTTCTTTCTCTTTCCCCCTCTCATTTTGAATTTTTTTTTTAATGTAGGAGATGCTGAAGGTATTTTTTAAAGGCATTTTCATGCCACCATTCCTTGGAGTCATAGAACACACAGTATGTACCATTGCTAAGCCATAGTTCATTTCACTAGAGGTATCCAGAAAGCTAATTATCTCCCGAGAACTTGCTATAATTTTAAGGGTTATGCACAAGATGTTAACTAATCACACAGCTCCCAGATATTTGTAACATGCAGTGTGACTCTGAGGTTGCATTTAAATGAGAGACAGGCATGACTACTGATGTGTTGTTTGTTAGTGCTGCACAGCAAGCAAAATGCTACATTACACAGTGCCAAATTCACAATACTTCATTGGTTATGCTTCAGAGATAACAGAAAGCATACAACACTTAATCAGTGTTCAGTGTTCCACAGGCTATATTAAATAATAATAATAATAATAAACTGAGAAGTACTTCAGGAAAAAATAGACTGCAAAATTAATTACAAATTGCAAATATCATGCAAATGAATGCAAACAAGAAAACCAAAATGTGTATTTTCCTACCAAACATGGACCCTATTTGGAAATTCCAGGCTCCCTGGGAAATGAGAGGTCACAGGTCAGGCCTTACATTATCTATTTTGGTTCAAAACTATAAAAATTTAAGTATGTCCAAATATAAAATGCAAGACTTCTGTCCTTAAGTTGTTTACATGGTTTCTGTTGGTAAACACACTCAGAACATATTCTCAGTTTAGAACTGTTACTTTTTAATAAATACTGAATCAAAACTCCTGTAAACATGTATCAGACTTTACACCTATTTTCACAAATGGGCAGCAAATAAAATACGGCCTATTAACTTTGAAAACAATAATGCTGATGCCTCTGGAAGCTATCAATAATGCTGTTGAGTGTTCTTCCCACTGTGTGAATACAAGTAAAGAGAACCAAGTAGTCATTTTACAACAAATCCTCACTTCTAAAAGCTGTAATTTAATGCAATCATTCAGTCAATAACCAAAAGTTAATATACATGTTTTCTAATGTATGGATAAAATATCTATAAAAGATATTTTATATATATATAAAGATAACAAAAAAAGAAAAAGAATTAGAAAATAATAGTATAGCATTCCTTCAAGAACAGTATACTATTTATGTATATATTTATGCTTTGTCATTCATAGTTTGAAAAAATTATGATAGGTAAGTGTGATAGATAGCTGTTACATCTAAACTTCTGATGTGAATTATTTAATTAATTGTTTCCATTTTATGCTACAACAGAAAGCACATTTCAGTAGGTCCATACATATTTTAATAGGTGCATCTTTTAAATTTAGGTTTATGTCATCACCAGACTAAATTAGAGACTAGATAATTAATATTTAACTTCTGTTAAAGCATCTTGACACATGTAGGCTTAACCACTGCCCTTCACTTAAGACAGCCCCATGAAACATCTATTTGTAAATTTCCATTTAATTTTAAAGCAAATGAAACACCAACATAACATCACAGGGAAAATAAACAGCAACAATTCAAAGAAACTAGTGTTTTGGCAACCCAGAGAAATCCTGTTTATGAATGTTGTAGAATTTATTCCCTCCTGATAGAAGAGTTGAGGGGAAAAAGAAGGAACCTCAGATGAACTAGGAGAAAATGTACAGAGATTTATTTTCAGGGCACATAACAATTGATGTGGATTTCCAATTGAAGCTCAGTGGATTTAAAAAAAAAAAAAAAAAGAAAAATTCCAGGAAGCTGTGGTATTTTCCATAGAAATTGAATCTTGCCTTGAAGCAAGAAGCAGCTGTTACTGAGAAATATGGAAATAATTTACCATAAGAGGCAAATTCATGAAAAAAAATGATATTCTAATTTGGTTCGTGGTACTGAATTGTTTTTAAAAAAGGTCAGAAAAACAAAAGACATTGACAAAAATTCAGGATATCAGAGATACATGCTGAGACTGTAGGGGAAAAAAACATTAAAAGATCACTTATTTAACTAGAAGGCCAGAGTGGAGGGTCTCAGGTGTTCAATGGAACCTGCCTTCGAGATCAGAGGGGTCTGCTTTAAAGTAAAGAGATAAGAGTTGCAGGCCCAAAGGATAAAAAAGGTGTTTACACTCAAAGATAAAACTACAAATCAGAAATGTTGAAGAACATAACAAGTCCAGGATCAAAACCAGAATCTCAAAATTTACTACTTCTACTTAAGAATTTGTGCCTACTTAACCTAGGTTTCTAATTTTCCTTTGAAAAATTAACTGGAGAAGCTCAGGTAGCCAAAACAAAAAGGATGAACTGATCAGTGGCTTGTATTTCATTATGTCCAAGAACTGCATCCTATCCCAGAAAAAGGACTTTAATTTTCAGTCTTAAGACATCAGGCAAAAGAAAAAAAAAAAAAAATCCACAGAAATAAAGTCTTATTCAATGGCAATATTTTTGCTAGCTCTAGTACTCAGTCTGAAAAAGTCATTTTGGGGAATAATTAACTTTAAACCCGCCTCTCCCCAAAACAGAGACTTTCAGTATGTTATTTAAAGTCCACAGGCCAAATTGTCTATCAATTAACTCTGACTTTGGAGAATCAGCAAAAATGCAGCTGCAAAGAGTAGAGCTTTGCTAGGATGAAAATTTCTTTCCAGCTATGTAGTTTTGAAAGAGCCTAGCCTTTTAAGGTCCCATTTTTGAGAAAAGACAATGATGAACTCTGCATTTCTACTACTAACCAGTCTACACTAATGTTTAAGTACTTGCTAAAACTCACATCATTGAAATCTAAACACAGTTTAAAAATTTCATTAATAAGTGCCTATATATACACAGAACAGTTTTTCATGTTTTTTTAGTTGTGATGACTTCACAATCCATTTTCAAGCTTTTACACATGAAGAGCCATTAAATTCAAGAAAAAAGCATTACTTGCTTAAAATTTCCATATCCAAGTAACTCTATAATCTTTGCTTTCATGCAACTTTTCCCTGACTTTTTTTTTTTTATAAATCTAATCTAGGTCACCACATCATGTCAGAGCATTCCTGTATCATACATAATTTGCCTGAAACCTTTTGGTTTCTGATGACTACAGTACTGGATTATATCCTTTTATCTGTGCCTTCCTTTTGATCATTTCTTCTCAGTTCTCTATACATATAACAGTTGAATGCCATACTAAAATGGGTACAGAAGATGGAGTAAAACAGATTAAAAAATGCATGTGCAAGAGATGAGATCAGAAAGGTTCAATGGGAGAGTTCAGTGTGCAAAAGAAGCTCAGAATTTTGGATAATTACCTAAATTTTATTCTGAAAACATTTAAATCTCATTTTCAGAAAGAGCTCAAGCTCAGCAAGACCCGTAATGGAATTATCACTTCCTAATTCCCTCAAAAAGTTTGGAGTGGAGTCAAAATTAAACTGTGGGTGACAGATCAAATGTGTAATTTTTGTTTTGGATGTCTACAGTAAATTAATTAAATGATCATAATAGTGGTAACTTCTCTCTGAAAGACTAAGCTGATACCTTACAGGGTAAAGTTGATGTCTACTATGAAATTGTGCAACAGGAGAGAAAACTTAAAATGGCAAACCACCAGAGCAACTGACTGACAAATAGGTATCCACATTTGTCAGATTGCTGAAAACTGTGGAAGGAACTAATAGGGAACATCAAGAAAAACATGCGACAAGGTTGAGTGACATTCCACATTTGGGTGGCTAAAGAGCAAATCTGTAAGAAAAACAGAATGATCGCCTGGAGTGCAAAGATCCTGTCAACATGAAAACAAGTTAAACAAACACTTTTACTCTCTTAATTCATATTGAAGAGTGTGTCACCATGATGTAACTGAACTCTTTAAAATCAAATCAATCAATCTCTGTAGCACTTTGTGAAAGAGCAAGAAGCAGAAAATAGAAACTTGACAGACCAATCTACCTTTGCCCTGATGTTAACTTGTCAACATTTATAACCCCAGAAGTATAAATCAGACAATATATAAAATATTCTTACAGCAGTGACAGCTGCTGTCCTTTTTCTCTCAATGAATGCAAAACTTACTGGATTGGTTTCATTATTAATATAATTATTAGTACTATCACTTTAAAAAAAGGTCTCCCTAAAATAATCTTCGAGACATAGATAAAAACTGCTGTAAATCCAAAAGAAAAAAACACTAATGCTTTGAAGTACAGGGGCTGGTCTTTTCCCACCACTACCAGATAAACAACAACCTTGTCATTAGTAAAGATGGCTTTGAATAGAAGCACAGTCCCTCTCTGCTGGGGTCCAGAACTTCCCAGAATTGTGATTATGGCTGAACAGAAACTACATCCAGTGTACTGAAATGACACTCCAGTCCTTCTGGATGATGAAACCTTGAAAGAACCTCAAAACCAATGGTACACTACCATTCAGGGAAGGAGTGATACTGCTGACAGCTCTGCTTCAGAAGTGATGTCCTTCCTGGGCACTGCACATTGGAAGAGACATGAAACAAATCAAACTGTTCTTTGTTCCCCTTCCAGAACTCAGTAAACACTGAACAACAAATGTAAAAAGTTCCCTTATTTTAATAAAACAAAATCCTTCAGTAACTTTTGATGAATTCTGATGCTTTGAAAAGTCAAGAGCAAACTGGAAAAACCCACAAACACAGCTTGCCTCACTGTAGTGTGGACGAAGGATGGAGTAAAGAGTCTTATTGCCTTACAAATCCTTCAGTGTTACTGGCTGAGTGGGCCTGAAAATAACAGAAATCTATCAACTCCCAAAGCAGGCTGGGGCCTTTCAGATCTTTCAGGACCTTTCAGGTCCTCTGGGAGCTCAGTAAAACCTTTCACTGCTATAACCTGGAGCATTTGCTTCATTTCTCTTCCTGCAGACTGCAGTTGTATGTTTTAAGGCTTTAGGCACTTCAGACCGACTTGTGGATCTGTTTCCATTTTGATGAGCTACTGTTTGTTGTCCAAGCATTGAGGTGAATAAAAGGTTTACAGTTTAGCTGGCAGTATACGTAAAGGGGTCTTTTTTAGAGCCTCAGAAAAATGAGTGAATTAGATTATTATGTCTTTAGAGGTGAAAAGAGCTAAAGCAATTGAAGGAGAGAGAGTGTCTAGGCATGGTAAAGAGCAATGTCACTTGGAAGCAGGACTAGCATTTTACAATGTCTAAACAATTTGTTGAGGAGGCTGGTAAGAAGCGTGAAAAGAGACAAATTTAGAAGGATAATTACAGGGGATAAAGATGAAACATTAGCTGTCAAACTGCACAAAGTATTTTTAATGAGCATTATCAGATGCTTCAAATATTACACAGAACAGACAAAATGAAAATGCACGTGTGTGCATGTAAAGGACCCTAACCCATGAGACTAAGAAAGGGATTGAGTGATAGGGTATATAATATACACTGATTATTATTTGATACAGTTCTTTTGCAGAAGACAGAAATGAAAGCCACATGTGTAGTCTGCGGGGTAAAACTTTATGCAATTATCCAAACATACCTGAATTGCTGGTCTAGAAAATGCGCTGAACGCCTCATCTAGGATTTGTCAGGTGGTTCTTCAGTACACGGACAATGCATTTCCTTAGTGGTAGTTTCTTAGTGACTGTTTCCACCTCTGCTCCCTGCACCTTCCAATTAAATCACAGGCTGTGAAAAGAAAATGGAGCTAAAATAAAACAGCAGTCCTTCAGTAGCTAGAAATAATGTTTTCCTTTATCTACACACAGTGAATGGGGAAAAGTAAATAATAAATGCTCTTGCTCCCATATGTGTCATATTGTTCTCGTAGCGTGGGACAAACAGAAGGCAGAATAACCTGTTGCATAGCAGGGTTGGGGCAAACCAGGTGGATCTGAAGCCATACACAGCAGATAGCTTTGCTGTCTAGAACTGCCTGTATTTCAGTCCCCCACTCCAACTCACCATTGTCTGTGATTCACATATAATTTTGTTGTCTCCTTCATTCTTTCAGAGTTAAGAGGTTATCTGAAAGTATATTTGGGGACAATTAACAAATATGAACATCAGCATTCTGAATGGCCACAATATTCTGCACAAATAATTGGCAAATTCCTTCCTTGGTTATTTTCAAACAATGAAAAACAATCCAGCAATTATTTGCCAGAAGAAAAAGGAAACAAATACATACAAATTCTTGGTATGGGACTGAGCAAATGAAAAGATGCAAACATATGTGATTAATTTTTCAGGTTGAAACACTTATTTAAGATGTCTGCTATAATTAAGATTGTGAAAACTTAAAGATCTTTTACATACTTTACACATTTTCAGCTAATCGGAACTGTTTCTTTGTTGGCTGTTTTATGTGAATGCTGAATAGCAGTCCCTTCTTGTAGCTTTTTTTCCTACAGCAACTACTGAAGTCTTCATTTACACTTCACAAATTATCCTTAGCAGCAGGTAGGAAGCAATCAGCAAGGTGTAGCTGGCAATAGGTCTATTTTCATTACAACACAGAGAAGCCAGGGGACATGACATTTGTCCAACATAGTCAGGGAGGACTCTATTAGGAAAATCGACTTTGGAGCACTGTATTCTTGCTGAGAAGACATTGAAAGAGGGAATATGTTGGTTTTGGTTTGGGATTTTTTGTTGTATTTTTTTCTTTCTTTTTCTCATTACGGTAATGAAAAGACAGAAACAAGAAATAATTTAAATCCTTTAAAAAACTTCATACAATGCCGTCAAATGCATATCCTTCTTCTGCTCTTGAGTACTCTGAGAATTTCACAGAATCACAGAACTGGTCATGTTAGAAAAGACCTACGAGATCATTGAGTCCAAGCTCAACCTAACCCTGCTACCCTAACTCTAGCAAGACACCATTAAACCATGTCCCCGAGCACCACATCCAAACAATTTTTAAAAACATTTAGGGATGGTGACTCAACCATTTCCCTGGACAGCCTGTTCCAGTGTTTACCAACCCTTTCTGTAAAGAAGTTTTTCCTGATATACAACCTAAACCTACCCTGGCACAATTTGAGGCCATTTCCCCTTGTCCTGTCACCTGTCACCAGTGAGAAGGGACCAACCCCGCCCTCACTACAACCTCCTTTCAGGTATTTGCAGAGAGCAATAAGGTCTCCCCTCACCCTTCTTATCCTCAGACTAAACAGCCCCAGCTCCCTCAGTCACTCCTCATAGGGTATGTTTTCCAAACCCTTCACCAGCCTTGTGGCCCTCCTTTGGGGCTTCTCCAGCACTTCAATGTTCTTTCTGTTTTGAGGTGCCCAAAATTGAACACAGTACTTGAGGTGGGGCCTCACCAGTGCCAAGTACAGGGGAAGGATTACTTCCCTAGTCCTGCTGGTCACATAATTACTGATATAAGCCAGGATGCCATTGGTCTTCTTGGTCACCTGGGCACACTGCTGGCTCATATTCAACTGACTGTCAATAGATACACCAAGGTCATTTTCTGCCAGGCATCTTTCCAGCCACTCTTCCCCAAGCCTGCAGCATTGCATGGGGTGGTTGTGACCAAAATTCAGGACCCAACACTTGACCTATTGAAACTCATACAGTTGGCCTTGGCCCATAGATCCAGCCTGTCCAGGTCCCTATGTAGAGCCTTACTACCCTCCAGCAGATCAACACTCCCTCCCAATTTGGTGTTATCCGCAAACTTACTGAGGGTGCATCCAATCCCCTCATCAAGATCATTGATAAAGATGTTAAACCAGAGTGGCCCAGTACTGAGCCCTGAGGGGCACGACTCGTGACTGACCGCCAACTGGACTTAACTCCATTGACCACAACTCTCTGGGTCCAGCCATCCAGCCAGTGTTTCACCCAGCAGAGTATATGCCCATCTAAGCCATGGGCAGCCAGCTTATCCATGAGGATGTTGTGGGGGACAGTGTCAAAAGCTTCATTGAAGTCCAGGTAGACTACATCAACAGCCTTTCCCTCATCCACTAAGCAGGTCACCTTGTGATAAAACGAGATCAGCTTTGTCAAGCAGGATCTGCCTTTCATGAACCCATGCTGACTGGTTGACCTTTAATTGTTCTATGATGGCTCTCGAGATCATCTGTTCCATAACAGAAGTTATCTGTTCCATAACCTTCCCTAATAAGAATTAAGAATTTTCAGAGTACATCTCTGTGAAATAATTTCACAATGACTCATTAGTTAAACTATCAGTAACAAACTTGGAGGAGGAAAGTATGAGGATTTGGGGGATAAAAGAGAATCACAGATAATGGGATTATATTATGCTGGATACACTTTTCAAGAAATAGCAGAATAACATGGGGTAGGACGGAAATGGACAAACTCATAACTGTCTAACTTTAGGTACCAAATTGACATACACGAATTCAGAACCCAAATATCCATGAGTATCCCTAGAAGGTGATTTCCATCCTTCAAAGTTCTTAATTATCTTTTGAAGGTGACCGTCTCTCCTCTTGAACAACGGCAGGAATTTTCCCCATCATATTTTATTATTTCTTGTTTTGGTTTTCCTTTGAGTAATCACTCTGGTGCCTCCCTTCAGTAAGCAGGAATGTTGTATACTTTAAAGTATTTACTGAATGTCTTACAAGGAAATTTTTTTTTTTTAACTGTAAATACGAAGAACTCCATTAAGCAAATGAATGCCCAGAAGGCTGTATTTTGTTTCCTTTTTAAATAATATATTTGGTTGCTACTGGCCTTGGAAATAAACTTCCTACTTTACCATAAAGTAGGAATAAAAGCATCTTGTTAAGTTTCAGAGTAGTAACTCTTTCTTTCATTCATAGTCAAGCAAAATTCCTGATATAGTAAACACTGTAAACTCAGACTTGAATATAGGCTACAGTCTCTAGCTTAAGGTATTAAACACAGAGACATCTTGAGAAATTCTTATATATGCATACCTTAAATGTAATCCTCTTAAGAACATTAATATTTACATATATTTACCTGAATAAAATCCCTAAAATATAGCTGAATAGATTCCTTTTGCCGTGATGGGGAAATGCAACATCAGATTGCTTGCTCAAGAAGTCTGTAGCACAGCAGGATGTTGAACTTTTCTCTTCTGAGTCCTAGGTTAGCATTTGAACCACAGGAGGAGCATGCTACCACCTTCACTAGATCAAACCTTTCATTGAAAATGGAAAGGAAAACATTAGTTCTCATCTCTTTACACACCATCCACCTCTCTCAGAACCTGAGCAAGAGGACTTCATCAAGCTTTTCAAGGGAATTCTCTCTTGTGGCCTTTTTGTGGGCTATGGAATCCCAGGCATGTGACACTTAACACACACGTATAAAGTAAATGAACACTGTGTGCACAAGCTAAGTTCTATCAAAAGCATTTTTCTAAGCATTTTTAGAAATTTTAGAAAAAGAGTATTCTCAGATATTTTTTCTTTGTTGGGTAGTAGACGACACACTTTGCAGAGGGCATTTGATTTCCATTTCAAGCTCTCTCAAATGCCACCTAAGGCTAACTGTGCACTGCAGAAATTCATGCTGTGCAATATCGGACAATTAAACCTCAAAGCTGAAACAGGCCTCAGACACACTGTCTCCATGTGTATTCCAAACAACAAAGAGAAGTCAAGTTCAATTTTCACCTTTTTTAAAATTGATCTCTTTATACATGTATTTTCCTTTAATTA
Source organism: Todiramphus chloris collaris (assembly GCA_025345505.1). Taxonomy (NCBI): domain Eukaryota; kingdom Metazoa; phylum Chordata; class Aves; order Coraciiformes; family Alcedinidae; genus Todiramphus; species Todiramphus chloris. The sequence continues at coordinate 19,083,613 of JANVCC010000048.1, read as the reverse complement.
TCTTTTATCACAATTAATCTTACTGCCTAAGGTTTCACATGGTTTTCTTAGTAACAAGCAGGTATCACTCACAGCACTTTGCAAAGAAGATCAAACAAGAATGGTGCATAATTGCCATCTCTTGATCTTCATTTTGCTCCTATCTCCAGACTACACTAGCTCTTTATGGGTCTATGGAGATACTTCAACAGTATAAGATTCCTAGAGGATAAAGCTTCTTGCCATAGCTACACAGCAAAAGATTCCTTCACATGTTCCAATAATATACAGTTGATATTTCACAGGCTAAATTTACCAAATCTAGAGGTCACAGTCAAAAGCCTTGAAAATAAGGAAATTAAGTATGACTGTTTTGAAATTAAGTGGATTTTTTAAATTGCTTCAGTCACAGACCAAGATTACATGTAGGGAACTTCAGCAGCTTCATTCCCTGAAGAACGTTCACCGTGTTCAAGAATGTCCAGCTTAACCTCAAATACTCATTAGTACAGGATATGTGATATCTTCTGTGCAATCTTTGTTGCATGGAACAAGGACAAATAGTAAGAACAACTGTGTAAGTCAAAAAAGTTTTTAGCTGAACACCGAATTTTCCAGTTAATGATTTTCTTGTAGCACTGTATTAATGTAACTCTGTGAAATGAACCAATGGCAGAAACCATAACTACAGCTAAACCTGCTAACCTTCATTTCTGTTTAATTCCCAGGAGGAAAGGATTTTATTCTGCACTCCATGTCAACTGACTCAGGTTAAAAGCTTCTTTATATTCTTGAGTAGGTGCAGCAAATTTAGCTCTTTGCTCTCATATTTGTTGTGATGTATGTCTCTGCTGCACTACAATATACCCTTTGTTGTACCAGTTTAAATATCATCCATACATGAAAGGCAGTGAAATTATATCAGCAAGTCTTTTCTGAAAGCATGTGGTGTTGGAACAAAATGAAAGCAGCAAATAAATCCATCCAGCTCCTCTCCAGTTTTCTAAAACTTTCTGAAGTTCTGGGAGGTGGGAGAGAAATGCAATTAAAACAATTCGCTAAGTGCTTTATTTGCCACCTGCCATTTGTTGAATACCTGCTGCTAAAAATGAGGATTTTTACTTGCAGATTTGCCCTTATAGACTAGAATTATGAAAGTTCATGAGTGCTCCAGGAGCCACATGAGGATAAATATAGATTCAATCAAATCAAATAAAATTTAGCAATAAAGAGGTAAAAAGCAAATTACTTTTAGCCTGTCCCAAGGATATTTTTGTTTAACAGAACCAGGACAGTTTATGAAGGCAGTTTTGTAACAAACATAGAAAACCTTGAACTCATCGCTTCTGTTTCTTTGTCTACTATACAAATGCAAGCTATTACAATTTCCAAAAGTTATTTCATCCAAAAGTTAGCTTACATTCAGAGATGCTTATAGTTATCTTCATTAAACCTTTTAACCATTAAATCTGTCACCTTTTAGGCTATTTGCTAAGAAGGTGGTCAATATATTTGTGATGTAAGTGTGCATGACCTATTCCTGTCCTTTATACCAACATACTCATTGGCCAATTTCAGTGCATACGACAGAAGCAGAGATCTCAGGGGAGTTGCAGGTGTGTCTACATTAGTGCTTTATATTAGATCACCCCTGCACTTCTGAATTGAGTGTCTCAGCTGTTCCTCTTTACCATGCTGTAAGTTGCATAATAGATTTGGCTACTTCTGAACAAAACTGAGACAGAGATGGAGGTCCAGGAGAGCTCCCACTTCATGGGGTTGGACAAGACCTAACCTGAGATAACTAATGTTCCTACATCCCACTCCATTATTTGTAGTGTCTTCATGAGATGCTTGAGACAGGTCTTTTACCTTACATTACATATTTGCTCTTGCTGTGTTGCACTAATAGTGTAAGTTATTACATGTTTGTGCAGAGAGAACCTTGTATTGCACAGCATAATAATATTGCATATTGCTAAAAAGCAAATCCCTCACTAGACTTCGAAAATGAGAGAGAGGAAGGGGGAAGAGAAATCCTTTCCATTACTTCTATTACTTAAGGATCTCCTTGTGAAGAATCAGTTGGTACAATAGTAAGGTGATATGTATGTGCAAACCCAAGGTACCTAGGAATGCAAGATTTGAACACTGAGTCCAATTGTACACTACTGGTACCAGAAACTAAGTATTATATTAAAATTTTCTATTTAAATGTAGCTTTTTCCTTCTTGCTATTTGCCTCATAATGTAACTACAGAGAAAAGTTGTATGTCCTCATGATGTATTTTTGTTTTAATTAGAGAGCTTTTATAACTAATTCTCATACTACTTATTAAAATTCACCTTATCCTACTGATTAAAGATGATGGAAGAGCTGTTACGTAAAGCGTATCTGTATGACATAAATCCACATGATCAGATAGGATAAAAAAATGGTCTGTAACTGCTGAAGTTACAGTGTGTTACACAGTGACTATTCGTCTGACCTCATATGTTAGATCACGGAATAGATTCAAATTCAGAAGCCAAATACACAATGTCTGCTACTTTGAGACTGTAGTATAATGTAGCCCCAAAGCTTATTTACACTGAAAAGGCAATTCAACTTCAGTAGGCAATTTTCATTGCTTTTAGAACTGTCTTCTTGCAGAGCGAAAAATACAGTCATGATCTGTACCACAGTTATGGTGTGTGAAACAGATGACTTCTGTGTACATTTATAAATGCATAGGAACTGTTCTTGGTATACACAAAAATCCATTGCTTTTTGAGAATATTAAACACAGGCATCGTGTGTAGACAGCCATACTACTGTGGATTTCATATATAACTTCACCTGAACGCTTTCACATTTTAAGACCTCGAAACCTGAGGTTGAAAATACTGGCAACAGGTCTCTGTCACCAGTTACAAACAAGGAGTTTGAAAAAAAACCCTGTTAATTAGTTAAGTGAAGTTTATAATCTAATTTATGTTTATTTTATGTTAGTATTCTTACAAACCAACTGATTACACTTAATTTATAATGTCAGCATTTACAATGCCGATAAAAATAGAGCTTTATCCTATAACATTGGGCAGAGTTTCATTTCAGTAAACCAGGGAGATGCAACATTTTCAAGTCAGCAAGTATTTCCTAGTAAAAACAAGGTCATTATAAAGTCATTCTTTCAACAGACTGATGGGAGGCAAATCTAAAATGACCCTCTAAGGATTTTAACAAATACGTTTAGGGTTTAAAATACATTAACTTCAAATGGAACTGAAAAACAGTAATTTCTGTAATTAAATACCTCAGGTCCTTGTTTAACTCAGTTTTTAAATCTTCCACACTGTATGCTACATGAAAACGAATATAAAGACACAGAATTATTGTTAATGTACCAGTAAAATGTTAACTGCTTTTATATAGACCACACCAAGGATATCAATATAAAAAGAAATGCATAATAAATATTTTAATGCTAGAAGTTTCTTTTAAACTTAAAAAAGAAACCCAACACAAAAAAGAAAAAAACAACTATGTAAAAAGTTGGTTTTTTTCCCCTCTAATGAAACGAGCTCTTTACATATAAATTATATTGTAATAACAGAGCTCCCTGGTGGAAAAGAGTTCCTTCTCCTGCTGGCAAAAATTAAAATAATCACAGATGGCTAATGATCAAAAATACTGACTGACAGCTCTGAAGTACAAGGCAATAGATAATATTCTCAGAGCTACAATTTATTTATACTCAGAACTGGCTTTAGGCACCCACGAAATATGTGTTCATGGTGTCCTATTATAAAAGAGATCCTTTAGCCACTACTGCAGTTTCTGTTGGCATGGTTTTTCCTTAAAACTAAATTTATCTCCATAATAACTTCACCAATGTACTTATTATACCATTATTTTTGTTTGCATTATACTTAAAATGTGTATTTTCAGTTCTTAGAAATACTGTCTTATACTTCAGAGTTAATATACCGCACAAGTTAGTCAGTGCAAAGAAAGTGTCCTGAAACATCTTAGTTTCTCATATTTGAATGATGGTGCACAAAATGTTTTGTTTCGTTGTTACTGTACAAAAATATGTAAGGAATTAGGTCTTGTTCCCACTTACATAAGTTGAAATGTTTAGCTGATTCAGTCAGAAGGTAGATGAGATTATAGGTAAGTCTGATTTTCTGAATTTTTCCTGATTTCTCATTTTATGGCCCCCTTGAAAAGTGTGATAAACATTTTGTAGAGCAAAAACCTATCTCCCATTTCAAAACACTTGCTGTGTTGTAGGCTTGTGATAGCTATAACTTTTCAGTACACATCCAACTTGCAACATCAAATATTTTCTAAGAGAATGTCTATCTTTTTGAAGTGTCATTTCTAGCTCCTGTAACGCAAATGAAAAGCTGGAGAGATATTCCTGACCTATTTAAAAGGTTTAGTAATAGGAATCCAAGTTTTAAATACCCCCAAATATTAGTCTAGGGTATTAGCAACATTTCCTATGAAAAATCACATGGGATTGGATACACAGAAATGTTTCTGCTTCTTCATGCATTTAACTTTCAGGTATCTATGAGCAGATGGCACAAAAAGGGCAAAGCTTCTTTGAACTTCAATACTGACCTTTTTTTTTTTTTTTTTTTTTTTTTTAAATAAGAAAAAAAAAAAAAAAAAAAAAAAAAGGGGGAGAGAGAATACAAGTTAATACTTATGGAAAAGCTACATAAAATTACACATCTCACTGAACACCAGAGAATCCAGAAGGAAGAAAACTTGATATTCCAAAACTGTGGGGGAAACGTACAGTCAGAATTTGCACTTGCTTAGACTCTGCAGTTCATCTCCACAAGCACCACAACCCAGGCTTCATTAATTGCAGAGGTCTCAGAAATACTTAGTAAATGCTTAATAAACCTTTTAAACTAAGCATGAGTTTTGGACACCAGCTAATGATTTTGTTCTGACAGTAGTAGCCTTGCTGATATGATGTGTAGTCTCATACTGTAATACTGGTTTACATTCTAAAATCTGACTGGACCCCTGCTATATGAGCTGAAAGCTCTGGATATAAGATGTACCATTTATCAATGCAGCTACTGTTATGCCAGGATAGTGTAAATTTACAATGGAAGGCATATAGTTGGAGTAATAATTAATGTAGGAACTTTTCCCCATGCAGAAAGTATTATTGTAGATATATTTAAGCTTCTTCTTAAAAAGGAATTATTTCAGCAAATAAGTTGTATTAGTTTATCTAAACACAAGTGCAATTCTTAAGTAATAGATAGTCTGTGACTCACTAGCATTCCAGCAGTCACAAACTCTTCCTCTGCTAGCTAGCTCGATAACGACTTCTTAGGGTGAAAACTGGTATAGTATCTTACATTATGCAACACAGAAATCAGTCATTAAAAAAAAAAAAAAAAAAAAAGGAGAGAGGGGGAAAAAAAAATGTTTTTCAATAAATAAGGTGTTAGGAGCTACAAGATCTTCACAAAACAGCACTTTTCAAGAGCATGTATTCATACTACCCCTTTTGAAATTCAGTTACAGCTAAGTGAACCATCACAAGTAAACTATTTCACTGAACAGAACAACAATAAACCAAAACGAGTAGAAGTACTAAAAGCATGCCTGAGGCAACAGAAACTTTGGTGTTAATTTCCATTTCTTTCAAGTGCATTTGATGAATGATGTGACAAAAGAATCCTAATTAAAGTCGAAATCCTGAATACTAAATAAATTAGAAGTGCCACTACATTCATCTTCTACAATGATAATACTGCCACTTCTGCTTCTTTTCTGTGCCCCTTTGCTTACATCTGTAGCAGTAACTCAGCAAAGGGCACTGCCAGCACAGATGGGGGAATTGATACTGGTCTCCCAAACAGACAGACAATAGGACAGACTGCTTTGTTTCCCTTCACTGCCTTCAATTTACTCAGAGAAAACCTATCAGGAGCACTCAAAGTTTTTTTAGGTATGTATTTTTCCTCTTAAATGACTTAAAACTTGTCAAGCAACACTTTACTCTCTGGTCTTTTGTAGCACCAGACAAGTTGCCATGTTTATGGCCATTAATTTTTTATTTCTTTTATTGCTGGAGAATCATTAAGTACATATACACTTAGGGTAATATATAATCCTAATGGGCTGGAAAGCAACACTGAAGGGATGAAATTCTATGGCTTGTGTCACACAAGCCAGGCAAGACAATCATAAATGACCTTAAAATCTATGAATCTTTCAAGGAGCTGCCCCATTCAATAAGCAGACTAGAACATGAATTATGACTCCTGAGAGACATCCTTTCCCTGGTCCCCTTTTGTTCCAGGGAGCAACTCTGAAATACTTTAGGATTAAGTTTATTATCTCAGTGAGACCAAGCAGTAGGCTTGTCTTTTTCCATTCTTTTTCCATTCCTCATAGAAAGAGGGCTGGTGGAGGAGGCCCCTCTATTCCCACCACAACTACACTCAAAATCTGCCAATGCAAACAGAAGTGATGCCTCAGTGTCTCCAAGTCCTATTTGTACTGTCTAAGGCCTGTGACAAGAGAAGACCTAAAAACAGTCTGTAGTCAATCAAGAACACAAAAGGAGTCATACAGTCTGATGTCCCAACTTTGTCAGTGACTTACAGTGGATGCCTGTTAGAAAACGTGTAAAAACATGACAAGCGTGTAATGTCCCCAAATTATTCTCCCAGACTACATAAATTTATAGAAAATTCTGATTTAGAGTTCATGCCTTTATATGTAATGGCCCATGATGTACTGTACATACCCACATAACTTTTCTGACATGGTAAAATAATGCAACCCTAACATAGGAGAATAACCCTACAATAGCAAAGGACGTGCAATGATACCAAGCTTCTTGTCTCTTCTTAAACCATGCAGTTTCTTTGTATTTTCTAAATGACAAAACAACTCTCCTTTGCCCTTTTCCTTTGAGGTTTTAAACAAATTTTGATATTTGTTCCATGAAATTAATTCTTTTAAAAGAGTTATCTTAATGAAAATGATAGATCACTTGCTTGTATCTGTCTTACATATTTTAAGAACTGACTTTACTCCTAATCTAGGCAGTGAAATTGTAATGGGCTACAGTTTTTAAACTAGAAGTAAAATTGCAGCTTGTGTACACTCAGTATATAATTTCCAGAATTCTTGTCAGCATGTGAATTTTTTTTTCTCCATTTCTCTCTTTTCTCTCTTTCTCCTGTGAATTTTGGATTGATATTTTAGAAAGGATTTTTCTTGGTTCTAACTGTGATAATGATCATTTCAGTGATCACAGTAGATTGTTGGGCTAATTATTCTATATATATAGGTATATATAGATTCAATATATATTGCCTAAGTAGGATAGACATGCTGAGACACATACTGTCTCTCATATTATTTATTCAAGTGCCTATCTTACACATGCAAAATTCAATATTTGCAGCACACGCTCTTGAATTTTAATTTTGTATTCAGCTACTAACAGTGAAATATTTTATTTCAACTTCACTTCGGAAAAAGAAAATTTTCACTGCATCTTTAGAAATACACAAGAGAACTAATTACCTTACTATTTAGTTCTCACACAGTTCCCTGTGATACATGCATGCAACGTGTATGACTGAAAAATACTTGCAGTTTGTAAATCAATTATCACACTTAGATTTTTCCATATTTTTTAATTACTTCATGTTTACGTATTGCATAGATGGTTTCAGAAGTTAAGCAAGAGAGAACTGAAAAGAAATTACTGGAACTTGAGAATTTAGTAATTCAGGTACACGCCTTGTAACAAATAGGTGAACAGAAGCAAGGACTTCTCAAAACAAATACAAGATGAAGTTTGAGATTTAACTTACCTTTTTTCATGTGGTGTTGTATAGTCTACTACATAGTTTAAGGAAGGCACTGTAAGCTTTTCTTTGCCAGGGCTAAACTGGATTGCATTTGGTCTTCACCATCACTTTGACTTAATTATTATTGACCTTGATCCTTTCTGCTGTGATCCCTAGGGATTAAGTGTCCAAAGGTTATCAACTTACACACATGTATATGACTTGTCATCTCTGAATTCTTAATAATTGATTGTCGAACCACTTTTGCACAATGTACCTTGCTTTTTTGGCAGAACAAGTGCCCTTTCTTACCTTAATGTTCAGCTGTTCTTTGGGGTATGTGAGTGTCAACCAGCATGATAAAGCATAAAATTACAAGTTTGTCAGTAATGACCCAGTTGGTAGCACTCAGAAGCTTTTTCAAGTTCTTGTGATGTTTTTTTGTTTTGTTTTTTTTTTCCTGGGACTAGTAAAAATTATAGCATGAAGAACTGTCATTTTGAGAAATCTAGATTTAACTGTGAATTTCAAAGGAAATTATCCTCTTACAGAGCTACAGAAGAAAAGGGTATTCTGCTCAGTGTTTTCAAAATTGCAAATGACCTGAAGTGAGTTGTAAAACCACTATTTGGCCAAAAACAGTATTCTGCACAAAATCTCTGATCTGAGATTTATGTATCCCATAAACATACATAGGGAATTTTTTTAAGCATGTTCTTTTAAAAAGCTTTTGTTAATTTGAAAGGTTAGGAAGTGTTTCTGAAGAGTTGTAGTTTTGCCACAGTCTCAGCTACAATTATTGTTGGGGTTCTTTGGGATTTTTTTGGGGTTTTTTAATTGTTTTTTTTGTTTTTTTAAATAAAAGTTTATAAACTACCCTGTCATCAGTAGTTTTATGGAAAGATAGTTGTCTTGAGCTACTGAATTCATGTTTAGATCACTGCTGGTAAAGTCCAGATTACATACAAGTAGTGGTCTTGCATGTTGACAAAGTTTAGAAAGTGAGGTTAACTGAACACTGTCATTTGTTACATTCATAGCACACACCGTAACAATAGGTTGCTTAAGAAAGGTTGATTTGTTTTTGAAATGATGAAGTCTTGGAGACACAAAGGAGCATCTTTTTTTTTACAAGACAATGCTTTCTGGATCTATAGTGTGCTAGTCACCACAAGATAAACCTGTAATGTACCAGGCAGAGTAAACTGTTGTTGTGTAATGTTTCACTATCCCTTTACAGACTTAAAACAACTTTTATCACAATAAGGGGAAATTTGGGTCTTTTATCAACTAGTTCAACAAAGCAATCCATTTAAATAATGTGTTTGGAACTGTAGTCTACTGAGATAATCAGTAGCTTATTAACCTTAATCATAACAACACATTATCACTATTTGGTTTCATGTTGACTCATTTGCAGAACAATGGGGAAGAGCACACTCAGCACATAAGACTGTTCCTAGTTCTTGGCACTGCATAAATACAGTGACCCTCACTTGAAATGTCAGAGAGTAAAGAAAAAGCTGCATCATATTATGAAGGAAGAGAGTAGGGGAAAAGAGGATCATATAATCAGAGAGTTAGTTAAAAAGTAAACACTTGTTAAACCTCTGGACAAAGTGTGATCATCATCAAACAGATACCTAGAGCACAGAATAAAGGTCAGTTACCTTTTATCATGTTTGTGTAGCTTCAGTTAAACTAACAAGCAGCAGCATGTGCTTAAGGTCATAGTTAAACACTTCTGCCTTGATAAATGAGCTGTGTATTCAGTGCTTCCCTTTCAAGAGCATGGCCATATTGGAACTCTGATCTACAAGAAAAAGACAGACATCAGAAAAAGAAGCAATTTACCCAGGGACAGAAATCAGTCATTTCACATGACAGAAGGAACTAAGTCAATATAATAAAATAATAATAACTCAAAACATGGAAAAAACCAATGAAACAGCTCACTTCAATTTTGGAGAATGAAAATGCAGATTTTTTTTTTTTTCTCCATATTTGTCAACACTTCCAAAAATGCTCTGCCTTGAATTATTTCAACATTAAAGGTACATTTCCTCATAGTTGCACTAGAATTTCTTGTGGAAATTCTTGTGGAATCTAGTTCTGATGAACTTATTATTTCATCTGAATGACACAGATAAACCTACTACTCAGGAAGAAATATGGCCCTAAGATTTACAAGAGATTTAGATGGCACAGACTCCATCCTGAACGGAATGAAGGTGGATGAATAAACTGCACCTCTTAACACAACATACCATTTTATATAACACTCCTATCAAATTCATTCAAAAAAGGAAGTTTTAGAGGAACTGAGTAATTTCTTAGATAGTGTAGGGCTACAACATTTTCAGTGCTAAAAAGCGAATACTAGAAAAACTTCAGTAAATATCTGAATAATATTCTAACATAAAAAATTCAGTAAGTTTTAGGTTCTGTATTGTGACAATAACTTTATTACAACTGCTGACAAAGTAAAATTCAGGCAACAACAGCTCAAAATTTATTAGAACCAGTTCTGCTATAATAAACTGAAGAAATATGAACTACTTGACCTTCTGCCTTTTCACTGAAATATGCTATGCCACTATCTGTCTTTAAATGTACACTGTAGCTTAATGCTTATTGAGTCACAGGATAGCAAATTTTGTTGCATGATTTGCACTCCGCAGAAACATGTGCAAACTTCAATTGGACATCGTGTACACATAGAGTAAGATTCTGATACAGGGTCAACTTCTTATGTTTTTTGGTTGTAGCTGTTTACATGATGGAGAGAATGATAATAGTATGTTTATGCTTTAACAGCAGTTCAAAAACTGCTATAAGTCACAGTAGAAAAGTGAATACTACTAACACAGGTAGGTAGGGCTGATACAGCCATGAGGGCTAAAAGAAAAGGTCATTAGACATTGTTTTTATTAGATCAACTCATAAAGTTGAAAATAATAGTACAGCAAAGCTGTGGGGACCATCTCTTCTTCAGATATCAAACAGAAGCAGCAAGACATAATATATCAAAACAATTCTATAAAAAATGGAAGAAGTAAAACATAGGTTTTGTTCTTTTTCTTCTTAGTTTTTAATATTGAACTGGAATAAAACAAAATAAAATTTAAAAAAAAAATTAAAAAAAAGGGGAGGAGATTTTCCTAAAATATCAAATCAGCTTCAAATGCTGCAGTCCACATTCTGGTATTTGAAGAGTTGAAAACATTACAGAGAGCATTTCACCAGGAACTTATTTGGCATGGAGCATAATGATTTTGCAATGCAATTTTTAAATGAGGATGAAGTAAAATAGAATGAGAGACATAACCTTACAGTAAAACTAGGAGAAGTAACTGAGACTGATGAAAAAGATCAAATCTGAGCATGATAGGCAACTATGAAGTTAAAATAAAGCACCAGCCAATTATTCTTCACCAAAACAGCAAGGTTTGGGAGAGAGAGAATTACCTCAGTGCGTCCTCTATATTTCAATGATACAGATTCACAATTCTCTACATGAAATTTTTTGCTATTTGTCTCATGAATGGTGCAGTTAATAAGGGCTCTACAAAAAAGAAAAAACTACTCCACATTTTCCTGCTAGCATCAAAGCTCTCTGCCTGAGAGAGTAAGTGTGCTTTTTTCGTACATGTTGCTGCCCTATCAGTCCTAGACTACAATCATGATATTGCTGTAAAGTATTTGGTAAAAATTTGCAGTGATTTGGATTCTGAATCTGCTAGGGACAGGGCAGAATAAAAAACCAAGCCAGTAATTCACACAGGCCATGGGATAAGATTGAGACAGAAATGTCACAAATACACTATATATGAAAAGCCAATGATCCCACAACAAATTTTAGTTTATTCCAGATAAATAATCTTGTATATTCAGAGTTCTAAAAGCAAATACATGTATTTTTGTTTTCAAAATGTTTAGCAGTACTGCTTATAAAGAAGAAGAGATTCACATTATTTAAAACTATCTTTTTAATTTCACAGCAGTGGTAAAATTTGCAACTAATTTTATAAGGCTGTAGAATTTGAATTTTACTGAAACAAATTGTGCCACAAGTAGATTCCACTATTAATGTACTTGTATTGGTCTGATCTGAAATGCAGTAAATGTGTCTGACTGTGCTTTACTCCAGGCAAATATTGCCCATAAGCTTAAGTGACTATTTGAGACTATCTAAATAGCAAGCAGTAAGTATAAAGCCTGGAAATACCTTTCTGGGTGTTATTTGGTATGTAACAGTGACCAACTATGAAAACATTTAAGTATGAAAACAAAAGCTTATCCTTTTGCCTGAATCTTAGTCTTTTACCTTTACTTTGCTTATGCAGTTGAACAATATCAGTTCATGATAAAATGACAACACAGTTTCAATTAACAAAGACATTATGGTTTTACTCAATGTTTATGTTGATACCTTAAGTATCATCCACACTGCTATGTAGTGACAAGACCAAATGCACTTTGGCTTAGTTTCAGTATAAAAATTAGGTGTTGATTTCATTACCACTCTGGCAATATATTTGAAAGCGTGCTAATGAGTATTAATGTCATATGCTTAGCCAAAAGAATTCATGAAGTCAGAATGTTATTTTATCTGCTTTAAAGCATTAGTAAGAAGGAGTTGAATGTGTATTTTGGTAAGTATTTTATATCCTGATAGCAAACAGTTGTATACAACTGAAAAATCTACCTACTTTACACACAGAACTTAAACTGTATTTTGCTGAAACAGTAAAGCTGGTAACAAAAGTAACTGAATTCCCATAGAATCTATAAATAAAGAGACAAAACCAGAAACAATTATATTATTCAACTAAAGAATTTTCCAGTTCTCATGATCAACATTCTTGAGTTTTTATTTGCCTAATTTAAGAAACCTCAACCTGTCTGAACAATCAATTTCAGGGAAATCACTATGAAATTTTTACATTTCCTTCAATAGAATGTTTTACATTTTTTTCCTGACATTTTTTTTTCAATTCCGTAAGAGACTGAATTCATCAAGGAATTAGATGAGAAATGGAAGCTTCTGTTTCAGAAAACAGAATGGCAGCTTGACAACAGAAACCAGATGCCAATTATTTGCCAGTGTCTGCAGTAGAACAAAACATTTTATGACATTTACTTTGCCTTCGCAAAGATGACATTGATTTCAAAGTATCAGTCAGTAGATTCTGAAAGGAGACTCTGTATGATCTAGGATTGCAATTAATTTCTTACACTTTTCTAAAGATGACAAGATGAATAATACTTCATATAGAGTAGCAACAAAGTTAGCTTTATTAGCAACATCTGGAATAATACTGTCTTACACTGTAAAACCAGTGTTGCTTAATAACATAAGTGAAAACAGAATTTGCACTACTTGGACTTAGCAGTCACAAAACAGGTTTTCTTTTGTCACACATTGAACAGGGAAGATTTCAAGCTGTGCAATAGAAAATAAAACCAATTATTTGTCACTCTATTACCTCTTTATTTGGCCTGAGTACATATTTGTAAGGTGGGATAGTCTTCAGTGTGTGCCATCCAAGGAATAATGGAGTTGGTGCCACTCTATTTACCTTTAACAGATGAACTTAGTATTTATTAATGGTAAAAATTAAGTCAGGCCAGCAGCAAATAATTCTCTTAAGCTAGACTGAGACTCAAAACTTTTAGTTTAATTCTGTAATAACATTTTTTATCTAACACTTTAGTTACGTGGTTACACTGACAAAATGCGGCATACTGTTTGTGGCATACCTTATCAGGATGAGACAATGCTTTCTAGAAGTGGAAATTATACTGGTAGTAGGAAACTATGTCTGTATCATTCTGGCAGACTTTTCTTGCACTGTCTTAGATTAAGGGCAACAAATATCCATCTGAAGGAGTATCAGATCAGTGCTAGCAACAGAAGGTAATGCAATTGAACGGTTACTTTTTACAGAGGGCTGTGTGCAAATGCATGAGAAATAATTAGAAAAAAATACTTGCTGTTTATTTACATCCAGTTTTTAAAAGAATTACATATCATATTACTGTAATTTCATACAGGGAACAGCTGCTACCTGTGGCAAAACTGTAATATCTTATGTGCTCCCTTAACTGGAGAGTTCATTTTAATACTGCAATCAGCAGCCTACCAAACACTGTACTTCACATCAACCTTCCTAGGCCTGATTCATAAAAGAGATGTCTATGAAGGCCTTTCTAACCATATTGTCTGTGTCTTCATTTCAACTTGTAGTTTTGGAGTCTACAGCGGGTCTTTTATTGATCTGTCAGTGACTGCCACTTAAATGTGTGCAGCTTCAGTTCATTTTCCTCTTTCCACTCTTTCCTCCAAAATACTAATAACTTCAAAGTATTACTACATCCCACATATATCATACCTCAACCATCTCTCTAACACAGTACCCAATGATAAGAATAAATCACCAGTGTCATTGAAAAAACTACTAGCACAAAGTCTGGTGCTCACATTAACAGTTACTGTTTTGGTAGATGTGTTTCAGAGGTACCTCTGAGATTTTAGCATGGTTTCCTCAGGACCAATATACATTATAAAATGACTCATGAAACAGAACAAGCTAGCAGTGATGAAATAAGATTGAGGATTACATCATTGCAGCACAGTGCCTAAACCCTGTTAGTTGCTATTTCACAGGGTCAAAAATTTTCTGCAGTTTTAATTCTTTTTTCTTTTTCTTTTTTTACTTAGTGACTGAAATCTGAAAAATATACTTTCTGGAGTTTTTTGTTTTTTTTTTCCTCTCTGACCTTACTTGCTCTCCCATGAAAATAATAAACTTTACAGATATTTTCTGCAAAGAAATTACAAACACAATTATATTGACATTTTTGGCAATAAAACATTCACTTAATCATGTTAAACGTGTTGAGTCATGACTTTACTAAGAACAGAACTTTTTGTGAAAAAAGAAAACACAACAAAACCAGTTGCTTTTCTACTCATCAAGAATTCAGATTATAAAGAATTACTCACTCTTCAATTAGAACATTTCTTGAAGACTGAGCAAGGGCTAAGCAAGACTGAAATCATCCCTGGATGGTGATGAGCCCGTACATTGAGGAAAACAGGCTGAGAGGTGGAGGAAGACAATGATGTCATGGGGAATGTGCTGTACTTCTGTGGCCCAACAGTACATCTTTTATTCCTGTGAACAATTCCACTGATTTCAGGTGAATAGTCCTGCGGGATTAAGCCACTGATGATTAGGAAGTGTTTGAAAACAAGGCCAAAGCCCTCATCTTATTTCAAGTCTCAAAGACAGAGTAGTTTCTACCTAACCTAATAGATCAGAACCTTGACTTGCTCATTAGCTGAAAACCTCTGCCCTCCTTATTAGGCCCAATTCTCTCAGATGAACTGTCAGATGGAAACTGCTGCACTTGTACACAGGACAAATTCCATGTCATTAAGGGAACAGGTGTTTAATGATTTTGGATGCATCAAGTTTACCCAGCTTCTTAAAAGGTCTCTTCTCATATATAATAAATAGTGGCTGCAACATGAAGGATCATTTGCAGCAAAGGCTGGCACTTCCCAGTCCATCAAACCACCAGCTTTACATACTCACATGGTGAATGTATTCAGGGAGCTTGTACTGGGTTCTTAAAACAGTGTTTAGGATTGTTATTACTAATACTGATGAGGCAGTAATTCAACCTCTACTGAGAGCAATAGGAGCTTTAACCAAGTAAGGTCCACAACGAATTTAGGGTTTGGATCATTAACTGTAATATACAGCTCTCACACAAGAAAGGTTATGAATACTTTAGAAGCTTTATTTCAAGTAAAAATTGATAAACCAAGAATGTTTTAAATCATGAATACATGCAAGTAGCATTTTACGTCACAAAAATATGTACAGATGCAAAATCAAGGTTTAACACAGTGAAAACCCAGTATTCCATTGAATTCACAGAAGCCATATTTTACACTGGACTTTAGCACATTTTCTTACCTAATTTTATCCCAATTGCCTTATTTTCCATTGTGGAATCAGAGCAGAATCTTGGCAGAATGGAGCCTGTCAAGTTACATGACAAGCTACCATAAAGTAAAGGGAAGAGGAAGTAAAAATTCCTGTACTGGGATAGACTTACTTTGAAAAATTTTTGCATGATTAAAAAAATAGGAAATTTTTCCAAACAAAATTAAGCCAACTGTATTTTAAAAACTAAATCTCAGTCAAAGAGAAATGAAGGGTTGTCATGTTTCTGTTACAGTTACTCATCTTGGATGTTAATCAGGCTTTTCTGTTAGCATGAGGGATCTTTGCTGCCAACAGGAAGTGGAGCTACATAAAGAAGTCCAGCAAATTTATCCCAAAAGAACAAGTTTCCCTCTCTAATGAAGATTATTTTCTCCTCTATTACTCTGTCATGTTCAAATTACAGTTAATTCAGGATAACATTAACTAGGTGCTCTCCATGCAAGGAAAATTGTGCTATGAAGTGAAGAAACAATCTTCTTTTTAACAGGACACCATCCAGGTACAGTTAGAAGTTTTGAAGGTGACTAACTGAGGTTGCATACAAATGAAGTGCAATGCACATCCATCTCTCAGCTGCTTCATGCAAAGCCTTGCTGCTTAATTCAAGCTGCTAACAACATTTTAGCCAAGTCCCTTTGGTCTTGGGTGATTGAGTGTGATTGGGTGACTGGGTGAGGTGTCCCAGGTATCTTCTGATCTGCCAGATTGACCATAGAGGAAGCCAGAAACGACAAATATTTCAGCCACCACAGTGAGAGTCATTGATATTTACCTGCCAAGAACTCACTGAGTTCTCTGACTCCAAGAGAGTACCTTACTGAAATTCTAATACAGGAGATTTCACAAAGGCTAAGTGACATTTTAGACACTCTAGGGGTTTTGATACTTCCCCACAATAATGGCAGATGCAACACAAGATCTAACAGGAGAAAGTGATAAAATGGCATCATAGACCTACATTTATGCATCTTAAATCTGTACCCTTGCATCATGTCAGGTGACAGAGTGGGTCGGAATCTCATGTGCTTGGTGAGGGATGTATTCTCATGCATCAAGTTATATCAAGGAACACTTCCCAGATCTCACAATGAAAGAATAATTTTGGTAGTAGGCCAGTCATCACTTTGCCAATAATGCATGTTAATTTAACCGACTTACCGTGAGCATATGGCCCCACAATATAGGGCTGAACAGTCGGCTTTCTGAGAAACACCAATAGAAAAAGCATAGAATCATAATATGGCATGGATTGAAACAGACCTTAAAGATCACCTAGTTCCATGGGCAGGGACACCTTTCATGGTTCCTCAAAGCCCTGTCCAATCTGGCCTTGGAACAGCTGCAACCACAACCTCTCTGTTCCAGTGTCTCAAAACCCTCAGAGTGAAAAATTTCTTCCTTCCTTACATCTATTCTAAATCTACTTTTCAGTTTAAAGATATTACATCTCATTCTATCACAACATGCCCTTGTAAAATGTTTTATGAAAGGCAGGTCCTGCCTGAGTAACCTGATATCCTTCTACAACAATGTGACCCGCCTAGTGCATGAGGGAAGAGCTGTGGACATTGTCTGCCTAGACTTTAGTAAAGCCTTTGACACTGTCTCTCACAGCAGAAACTTATGGCACAAGGCTTGGATAAATACACTCTGCACCGAATAAAAAACTGTCTGGATGGCTGGGCCAAAAGAGTGGTAGTGAACAGAGATAAATCTGGCTGCCATCCAGTCACAAGGGATGTTCCCCGTGGTTCAGTACTGGGGCTTGTTCTGTTTAATATCTTTATTAATGATCTGGATGAGGGGATTGAGCGTACCCTCAGTAAATTTGCAGATGACACCAAGTTAGGTGGGTGTCTTGATCTGCTAGAGGGTAGGGAAGCTTTACAGTGGGATCAGTGGGCCAAGGTTAATTGCATGGGGTTCAATAAGGCCAAGTGCCAGGTCCTGCGCTTGGGTCAGAACAACCCCATGGCAAGCTACAGACCTGGGGATGTGTGGTTGGAAAGCTGCAAGTTGGAAAAGGACTTGGGGTTATTGATCGATAGTCAAATAAATACAAGTCAGCAGTGTGAGCTGATGGCCAAGAAGGCCAATGGCACCCTGGCTTGTATTAGGAACACTGTGGCCAGCAGGAACAGGGAGGTGATCGTCACCTGGTACTTAGCACTGGTGAGGCCACACTTTTGCAGTCAGTTCTGGGCCTCTCACTATGAGGAGGACATAGAAGTGCTGGAGTGTGCCCAGAAAAGGGCAACAAGGCTCATGAAGGGCCTAAAGCACAAGTCCTGTGAGGAGTGACTGAGGGAGCTGGGGTTGTTTAGTCTGGAGAAGAGGAGGCTGAGGGGAGACCTTATCACTCTCTACAACTACCCAAAAGGAAGTTGGAGCAAGGAGGAGGAGAGCCTCTTCTCCCTGGTGATGTGTGACAGGACCAGAGTGAATGGCTGCAAGCTGTGCCAGGGGAGGTTTATGCTGGATGTTAGGAAACATGTCTTCAGTGAAAGGGTTATCAAACATTGCAATGGTCTGCCCAGGGCAGTGGTTGGAGTCGCTATCCCTGGAGGTGTTTAAATGGTGAGTGGACCTGGTGCTTAGGGACATGGTTTGGTGGTGAGCTTGCAGTGTTGTATCGAAGGTAGGACTGGATGATCTTGAAGGTCTCTTCCAACCAAACACACTCTGTGATTCTGCCATTCTATCCAAAAAAGAATATTCCTGACCCATTTTTCATTGCAATAGTTCTAATTTCAAGATTCTCATAAAATTAGAGAAAGAAAAATAAGTAGATATTTCATTATTTAACTTCCTAAGTGAAATTTTCTTCTTTCCTTTTTAAACAAGAAAAGTTAATATTTTCAGGATGCATTTGACCTGAAGTGTACTTTGCCAGATCAATAAATTATTATAATCATAGGCCAAACATGAGTCTTCACTCAGAGTCTTGTAAATTACGGTAGAAGAGCAGTACCTTCTACTTTGTTGATGGTGCTTCACCTCCAGTTGAAGACAACTTTTACACAACACCTCTTAATAAGAGGCCAGCATTATCACTCACACATCTTCCATAAGCAATATGTTCCATGACAAGGAGAAGAAAAAGGAAATCTCAATTGATAGAAATCATTAAGAGCAATCCCATTTGTAACTTCACCAGTGTGACTATTTGTGTTTGCCAGTCAGGGGAGGTAAGCAACAGTTGCTTCCTCATCCCTTCCAGTATGGCACCGAATAGAGTTTTCTTTCAACTACGGCACTGATATTAAGAAACAAGTTGAGAGATCAGTTTTGTCATATCCCCTCTATGCCAGTATTTTATTTATAGTACTCTGCTATGCCACTATTTTATTTATGGTATTAAATATATAAAGAGATTATAATGCAGCAAAAAAGGCTATTACAGGGGGAAAAAAAAACAAAACAACAAACAACACCAAAAAACACTATGAAGCTGTTTTGTCCAAGAGCCGTGCTTATGAACAAGGCCACCTGGATTAACACATGCTGACATTCAACCATATACTGAAGTGAGACCTTTTCATTTTTTTATTTTTTTTTTTATTCAGATATTCTATCTGTGTCCCACACTAGTGCACAAAATATAGGACAATACTTTCTAAGGAATGAACATAAATCAGATCTTATCTTTTAGGAGAGAACAGTGTTCTGAGTTTTGTTTTGAAATCAGGCCCTTGAATATCATTGCTGCCTGGAAGTACATTAGTATTAAACAGAGCGTTTATCCCACAAGTTATTATGTAACCATTGTAAATAATATATAAATACTTCAACTTTATCTTAGCTTAGCACTACATTTGGTACTGAACTCATTTTATTAACACTTTTTATTGGAATGGTTAGTCAATCAATCCCCTCACCTTCTCCTTAAGGCAGTCAGCTCCTCCTAGTGGCTACTTGCAACCCGCAACAACAGTCTCCAGGTTTTTCTGCGTTTGTCCTTGGGCTTCGCTAAGCAGAGTGGTGAAGGTGGAGCTGTAAACTACTCTTCTTCCTTAAAATATAGAACAGAATGGGGAAATACTTTGTCATTCAAAGTTATTGATGGGAAAAGTAAACCAAAACAAATATGCCTGCATTATTACTTGCATTAAAGCTTCTCCTACTTTTCAAAGCCTGAATCTTATGAGTCACACGAATGGGAGCTGCAAGAGTCTATATTACTCAGTTACTTGCATTTCCGTCTCTTCTACATCAATACTTTTTGTAAAGATGAGCAGTAAAAGCCAAAACATTCTACAGACTGAAGGCTGAAAGCCTGAAAAAAATATTTGTAGAAATATCTTTCCTTTTTAGATCTCTCCTTCCCTTAGTTTCAGCAACACCGTTCACACAAGTAGTTTTGAACGTGTTTGCACACTTGTCAGAGAGGATCACTCAGCTAGGAATGCATTTCTGACAATCTGCCTGGTTTTCCTTCCTCACTTTTACTGCCTAACTGGCTGATTCTGCCATGACATTTCACCTGTTGAAACTGCCCAGTGAAACTTTTGAACCGCACCCGACATTGTCACTACAGTTGTCACTTCTCCTTTCTTACACCTGAACGATGTAAAAAAAAAAAAAACCCACAGAAAAAAACAGTCTCTCCCTCTCTCTCTCTCTCCTTGTATCTTTATAGCAGACTTGGGGAATGTCCAAATAAAAATACAGCTGTTGAACTGCAAAATATCAGTGCAATAGAAGAATGGCTGACAGAGCGATACCCATATTTATTATAACTTAGTTAACCTAGTTAACCCTTGACATGTAAATCTGCTTTCAGAAAAAAAAAAAATTAAAGATTTGAGAGAAAGAACCTAAGTAAAATCCACTGGAAACGAACTATCAATTGCATGGCAGGATGCTATCCACCCAGTTTTCAGCAAAGGGCAGAACATCTGCTGCCACTGCTCAAGTTACTGCATGCCATCAGCAATTTCCAGAGTTCAGATCCCCATATTAAGGCAGTACTCTCAGTTAAAGATGTGCTATTGGTCACCATTTTCAAGTACCACAAAAAGTCTCAATTTTTGAGAAGCAAGCATTTAATGCTGTGAGAGAAATAAGGCATTGTGCATCATGCCAGGCACCTACAGAGAGAGCCAAACCAAATCAATAGCTAGGATCTTAGCAGGAGGTTAAGAACCTACACACAGCACAGCAAGCAGATAAGACAAGTTTAATTTCTCATATAAACACAGAATGCACTGAAAAAAGCCTACAGGCATTGAATCTTTTAGGATCAGTGTAATGAGCTTACTCAACTATTTTATATTGAAAGATACAGACTTCTATGCCAAAGCACATAGGCAATAATTATCAAATACATTTCTGTGTCTAACCACTAGGGAGGAGAAAATTGAAGGTACTACCTTTAGATCAATAGAAGAACACCACAAAGGCTTTTTGAACCTTCTACTGATGATTTTTGGGAAAAAATGGGAGGTATCTTGTGGCCTGAGGCAGGTTGCTAGAGTTCCTAAATTCACATGGATTCGTGCTGTCTTCTACAACTATCAACATGTAGACGTGGTCCAGGGTTTTATTGTTATACACAAATTTCCAAGACTGCAATTTTAATTTGTTCTGTACGTATGAAAGTGATCTAACCAATAAATCTCTCTGTAGTTGACTGCTGAAGATGGCTTCAAGCCAATGCTGAAGAACACTCACCTTAAAGTAACCCTTTTTTATTTAGGTAACAGCTTATTTTTGATTGGAAAAATTATTATTCGTTATTATACTGGTGCCTTAATCTAAACTGAGATCAGGGACTTACTACATTAAGTAACTCCCATAAAAACACTAAGGAACAGTCATTAAAAAAAATTGTTTGTAACTTACATAGGCAAGACAGATTCAAATGAAACACATTCCACTTTCCACTGGAAACTGAGATTCAGGAAACTTGGGTTGATTGAAAAATTTTTATTCTTTTCTTTATCAAAAGACTTTTAATCTATTCAGGATTATTAATTATATTCCTAGAGTTACTTGAAACAAGGACAACTTGCATTATTCAGTGTTTTAAGATTATAAAGTGTAAGAATGAAGTGTCTTAAAAAATACATCCCACGTTTCAATGAAAAATCTTAAATTTTGTAGTTCTCCAGAAATTTCACAACCTGCACATGTTTTGACTCCTGGTTATCAAATGAAGCCTTTCATTAGTGTCATTGAGGAAAAATAATTGAATGATCAGACTTACTCTTTCAGAAAATACAGAACATATGAAGATCATGCATATGGATACTTCCAGAAACTGGATGCATAGACCATTAGCTTGTTAAGCTCCTGAATATTATTTTTAATTCCATTGTGGGCTCTGAAGCCAGCTTTTGATCCCCTGCTGCCTGGATAGTTCAGCTGTTCTTTGCTGGGGGGAGAAAAAAGAAAAAGTAAAAAAGTAGACCAAACTAAGCAAAATTAATTCTGTAGCTGTCAGGAAAGCCTATAATGTATTCTGCTCAGTCCTGAAGTCAGGACAATTTCTAAAATAGCAGAACAGCAACTGACTCAGAACCCGATCTAAAGCTCCCTGAATTCAATAGAAATTCTTTCAGTGAGTCTAATGGGCTTTGGGTCATGGCCTCATGCATTAAACTAATTTATATAGAAAAAAATCTATTTCCTTTTACTTTCAATTAATCAGGGGACTGGGTGTGACCTGTTGGTGGAATGGTAAATAATACAGAGAACAGGTCAGTTGTACAGAGTGACTTGGATCACTTGGAGAGGTCAGTTCAAACATAGGTTTTAATGCAGCCAAGTGCAAGTTCTTCTATCTAGAAACAAGAAATATTTGTAGGATGAGAAAAGATACTGTTGAAAGCAATGATTCTGTCTCAAGATTGATAACAAATGACTATAACAGTAGATGACCATCTGAACCTGATTTCCTCCTGTAAGCTAACATGATCCTTAATTGATTTGCAAGCAAGGGAACATGATAAAAGTGGTAAGGCAGCATTAATGGCACCATTACTGTAATTCTGTGTCCAGAATTAATATCTATAATTCTAAAAGGATATCAACAAATTGGAAGCAATTCTGGAAAGATGCAATGATGCAGTCTTCAAAATATGCCTCATTGTGAGAGATGGAAAAAGCACAAATGACCTGGAGATAACTTTTGCAATGATTATGTGGAAAAAATACTTCTGATAATAAGTAGGAGTTTCATCTGGCAGGAAAAGGTGTAACAAGATCCAAAGTGAATCTAAACAAAATTTGACTAGGAGCAAAGGGAGGATTTAAAACAATGAGAACAACTAACTTTTGGAATAAAAGAGATATTACAATTACCCAGCACTGTATAATTTAAAACTTTTTTTGTCATCATCTTTTACCTGAAAAGAATTGTGTTTTGTTAAAGAAATTAATGGATGACATTCTTTGACTTGAGGTATGCTGGCCTTGATATAAGAACCAGAGGTACAAAAGAGCAAGTTGTACAAGGAGTTTAGGAATGAATGATCTTGAAGCTGGTGCATATGGGGTGTTACAGGTGTCAGGCTGCTGATTTCATTTGAGAAGTATGACTAACAGACAACCTGGTATGTTGTCTGTAGGTACGTGTAGAAATGAGGAGCTGATTTAACCTGAGTCCATTCGGGGTATGTGTTTGAGCACTGACATATTTAACAGGCACTTTTATGTACAGTATATCAATGGGATCATTCTGGTATGGATATTTTGGTTATTCTGTTGGTCTTTATTAATCCCCTGTAAGTAGAGCATGGTTAAGAAGGGTATGCCCATATGCACATCAATGGGTATAGTACATATATTCTATGTATTCCCTGAGTTAATGTAATACAATGGGATAGATAGGTTAAGGTTGAAGGTGGTTACAGATACCTATAATGTATTTTCACTTTAAAATCTATGACTTTTACAACATAAGAAAGATGAATACATGATAGTTATTTGCTGAACCACATGTGGCATCTTTTCCAGGTGGAGTTTCAGAGATGGCCTGTCTGCCTGAGACCATACTGATGATGTCATTAGGTTTGGAATCCACCATGGATGTTACAATCCCTTATGTGTTAAGCTTAGTGAATCCAATTTCAGTAACGAATGCCAGATCTTATACTCCGGTTGCAGTTGCTTCCCACCACCCTAAGTCCCTGTAGCTTGAGCAGCCAGGTAGTAAGACACAAAGATGCAGCAGATGCAGAGGACTGAGCAATCTATGCACTTCTATGTGCAGAAGTTTGCTCTGCTTTATTAAGAGGTGAAAACTTTATATGGCGTGGACTAGAGCCACAGAATTAACAGTCCGTTTAGGCACCAAATACATAAGAATCCCAGCAGGAGTTTATGCCTAGGGCACCTCACAGGGTCTGTGCCCTGGGACAGTACTCAACACCATTGAGGCCCAGCCTAGGGGACTACTGAATCTAATCCTCTACCAGCTCCTACCAATTGTGAAAAAAAAAAACAAAACCCATAAATCCTGTCCCAACCGCTTGGTGCAGTGGACACACCATGTCACATCCAGCATGTAGCGTGGTGTTCCCACTACAAAGACTCATCACAGTGCAGTGTCTGTTGTCAGGACATGCCACTAATACCCTGGAATTTTTGCTATTGAGATGATGGGGAAGAACCAGCAGCATTTTTGTATGCCTGATGCACATTCACTGCTTTGCTGCTAAGGTGCACAGACCTAACATCTCAACAGAGAAAGGGCAACTAATAGTTGCCACCATCACTACTCAAACAGCTGTGTATTTATTTCCCCTGGTAAGGATATCAAGCCCAGGTAGGAACTACGAAAGTCGTAGTTATTCCTACCACAGTCAGATATTTCTGCTCTATTTTACCAAACCTTCTCCTATAAATCATGATGAATCAGACAGTGATGGACAAATAAAAAGCTAAAACCACTAAACACAGAAGAAAATCCAAAGGACACTTAATAAAACTCTTTGATTTGCTATTTCAACTTTTAATATACTCTATCATAATTAATTTTAATGATCTTAAGCTAAATTAAAAGCAACGGGTAGCACTGCATGGAAGGAAAAGTGTAAGGACACCTTAATGGAGCCACCCAACATAGTGCCCTGTAGGCAACCATAACTTAATTTAAAAGCACACTTGATATGCAGCAATACACACAAGTAAAATGGTAGGTGATCCTCAAAACAGAATAAGAAGTAGCTGTTGTATCCATCCGCAGCCACAGTAAATCTGTATGAACTTGATGCTTTTCATTAAGCAATCAATAACATATTTTATTAGTTCCAAGACACTGCATACAGCCCACTAGAAGAAATCTCACTCCACAGTTTTGAGTGTGAATACCACAATTAAACACAGAAAAAATAAATTAGTTTTTCTGAAATCTGGAGGGTTTTGAGTTGTAAAAGTCCAATTACAAATTAGCAAGCTGTGAATAATCAGATTTTTAAAAAAACCCACAGTTTCAAAGCTGCATGAGTTTTACTTGTAAAATCTTTAAACTTTATGAAGCTAAACAGTAATTGGTGGCAAACGAGACCACCAATGATAGCTAACAGAATCACTGTTTTCACCTCTAGTTTTGGAAGTAATACCTGACCTTTTGGGAGCACCACAATCTTTCTGCAAAATGTCTGTAATATACACAAATAATGAGAAACCTGTGTGCAATTCCAGGGTACTAACAAAAGTATCTGTGTTTGAAAACATCTGATCTTCCATTCTCCTTCCAGTACAGCAATGGACTAGCTTTTCAAATGTGCTCAACCACCTGCTTCCACTAAGAAGGGGAGGCATCTACTCTTACTGTTTGGAAATCTGGTTTACAATGCTAGACTGGAGATAACCACATCTTAAAACTCACGCAGATCTTGATGCTGAGGACTTCTGAAAACCTTTCTGGCTATGTATCAGCATACTCATATCAACTAGAGTGTATATGTTTCATATGGATAAGATGCATCTCTTCATCATATCTGTAATTCAATCTTGACATGGTAATTTTTAAGTTCCAAGAAGGAGATAATTTTATGTATCACTCTCCTTTTAGCATGTAAGAATGTAAAAATCAAACATAGTGAATTTTTCATTCAGTTGCAAACTCTCACTGAAGTGAATGACCCTTTAAAAAATGTTAGGAAGCCAGGCCACTCAGAATGAGAGGCACATTTCAATCTGGTTGCATCGGAAATACTCAAGAGTAAGAGTGAATAGCGAGGAATGTGTTTTCAGGCTTACAGAGCACCTGTATTCTCAGGGACTAACTGAAATGGTGAGAAAATCAACCCAACACAGTGACAGCATAAAAATAAGGAGAAAAACAAAAAGTGTTCCTAGGACATCACAGTCTATTAATTGAATCCTGTAAGAGCTGTTCAGGTAGAACCTTACATATGCACTGACTAAAGGATGACTATTCAGAGACTTAATGACTACTTTCAGGAATAAATGACTGCAGATGTAAGCCTGTAAAAACAGGGAAAACCTCCTATATTGAGCCACTACAAACAAAAGAAAGGATTGCCCAACAGACAGGACATTTGTTAAAGACTTAGAAGGCTTGGGTTTATATTTTGATTCAACCATAAACTTTGAACAAAGTTGAAGGCACGGGACTTACTGTTTAATAATAAAATACATCTAAACTCTCTTCTCTTCCACAGCTATTGTCCAAACTATTTACTGGGAACAGTCCTTGGTCCAAGCTATCTTCCAAACCACGCTTGACAGTTGTCTGGGAAAGTATTAGATGATTTAGTTGAAAACTGTGCTAAGGAGCATGCTAATAATAGCTAATATTTCTGGTCAGTTGAATGCTGTTTCTTAAGCCTGTATCCCATCTCTATTTAATATACTGTTGTAACTAAATCCATTGTGAATATGTGAAAAATGCAAGAAAGAACACTCTTTATTGTGCATTACTCTAGTACTATGGGCAAGAAACTTCTGCAAAAACAAAAAAAAACTTTCTATAATATAAATAATCAGTGATGCAGTCATGCAACCATAAGTACAAGAACTTCTCTTAGACTCTATTCTTCCAATCACAAGCTCTGTCTGAATTACATGACATAAACATAGTCAGGCAGATGTGAACCTGATACTGATACATGTGCATTAAACCAAAGCACAAAAGTCCACAATTATATATCACATGGCCATTCCCAGATTGGTAGATTTTGTGTTCTTTGGGAAAAGTGATGTATGTTTCAAACACACATAATTTCACACTGGGTAGCCAATGTCTTCATATACTTGTCTTCAAACTATGGTCTGTTTCAAGAATCACAGTGCAAATCCCATTTACTAGGACTGGGAGGAACTCAATCTCTCTGGACCTGGGCCAGCAAAAGTTTTGTAATATAATTTTAGGACCAACTTCTTGAATGTGCTACTTGTGTCCAAATTTTTAGCAAAAATGTAAATGCAGCGAGCAGTCCACAATGATATAAGTGATATTTATCATTTCTGAAAAAAAATAATAAAAAAATAATGCTCACTTGATTTAGAGACTTGATAGATGTAATTCCACTTAAGAGCTATTCAGACTTACACTGGTATAATGTTTAGGTAATTTGTCACACCTCTAATCCATATCCGCAGAACAGAAATATGGTTTGAACATTACTGTTTTTACAACTAGTTTTCTTTACAAACTTAGCTGATATTGCAGACAGAATCCATGCAGTGCAAATTATCCTCTGTTTCAGAGACATCAGATTTAAAATGAAGTTCATTTTCTTGCATAAATAGGATACAATATAAACAAAGGTTCTTAGACAACTCAACATCGAGACAGAAAAATACTTTCAATCTGTGCTAGTTAGCATAAAACAACATTATGTTTCCCTGAATGGCTATACTAAACATTTAACAAAAAAAGTCTACATTTAGAAGCCATAATTTGACTGGTTTCAGTTGCAAAGCCTTCTGATTACTACTATTAAAAAACTTATCATGATTCATGCCCATTTCTGAAGAAACAAGCTGCCTGGGAACAAAAAAACAAACAATAAATTGTATATTTTTCATTAAATTATGTTTTTCCTATGAATTTAGAGGATTTTAAAAGCTTTTAAAATAGAAATGATTTTTAATTTCAAATTAATTCCCACTGTGCAGACTATTATTTTTATTTAGCCAGCAAAATGGAGAGAAAAAGAAGTAAAATAAAACCAGGGCTAAAATATATATAAAAAAAAAAAAAAGGCAGCAGATTAATGTATCATTATAAAATAAATATTTTTAGGACTATTTTCCAGTAAGAGAAGACTCTTAAATGAATGATTCTACAATTGTGATGAAAAGCCAGGTGAAACTAAAAGTGCTCATGTAAAATTTTTCTGTAAAACTACTTTATGGGGAAAAAAAGAACAGAAATCAAAACAAACAAGCAAACACACCCCACCCTCCCACCCCAAAATCCTCAAGAAAACAGAAAAGCAACACTACAAAGAAACAAATACATTCTCCAGTATAGCACACTAATTTCTGGTGACACTCTGCAGGTATCCAGTTATGTAGCTTTAGGATCACAGAAATGAGGTGGTTGGAAGAGGGAAAGCTCATGAGGTCTCTTACCCAACTTCCTGCTCAAATCAGGCCCAGCTATAAGTTCAGACAAGGTAGCTTGATGTTTTTATCTAAGCGCTTCTTGAAAACCTCCAAGGACAGAGCCTATCAGAAAGGATACTGTAGTGTCATAAATCAGCTGCTTCTTTCTAATCATGAGATGCAAATACACACACAGACACACAGAGATGGGTTTTCACAGTGGGCCAGTTGCTTCTATTTTCATATTACAGACCGATTAAGCATAGCTCACAGTTTAGCTCATGATTCTTAGGTCAGCCTTAGTCAAATGCTACATATCAATACCCACAGTTACCTGCAGGCTCCACTTTCTAAAGGCTTGGTACCTAGTGTTGATTCAGATGTGATAGGCTGGAGTGAGCTCTAGCTGCAGTGTGATTCCATAGCAGGACATTATTTAACCTGGTTTTGGGTTTATATAATGTACTTATCAGCTATGTAAGTATCATGCCCTGTCCTGTTGGTCCATCATGGACACTTTCAGCTGTTGTACATTGAAACATCCCAATATTTTGGGTGCATTTTACCTGGATTGTGGGACCATGAGCAAGTTTTTCTTCCAAAGGTAAGAACATGCTATCTCCAGATGTCAACAGTTATTACCTTAGTATTCAAGGACTGCCTCTTTTTCTTGCATGCAAGAGTAAACATAATCATATGTGGAACATATCCAGCTTTGGGCTGGGGAAGAATCATGTCTAATACTTGAGTAAATCCTAGACAACAGCTTGGAAAGGAACCAACTCAGCCTCATGGCTTACACAGTATAATTACCACTCTGAAGCTCATAAATGATATGATCTCCAATTGACATTTTCAAATTAGTTTTAGTATGTATAACAACCTATTTTAATATATGCTAAGAGCTGGTTTGTTCTCTGTGAAACTTTCAGCTGGACAAAGTTGTAATTTTCAAGTTTTATCTAGTCCATTTTACATCCATAAATGGTGACATGAGAAATGTAATGAACTATATGCAGTAGTTTTATGGCAGCATTACACTTCATCAGTCTTCTCATATTGTTACATTTCTTGGGATTATGTGTATATATGTGTGTGTGTATATATATATATATATTTTGCTCATCCCAGTCCATCATCTGCTTAAGAAAAGATTAATGATAAGAAGTACTGTAGGTGTCATTTCTCAGGTAGGTAACATGGGTATTAATATTAAATTTAATTTACTCATTGCCGAATCAGCAGCCTTTATTAACACAGCACAGTTATGTTAAGAGAACAAAGTATGGATTGTATTCCCTGGCAATATGAAGAGTTCAGGAAATGGAAAGTGCTTCAATCATATATAACACAGAGTATTGTTAGTGCAGAAGCCTTGCATCAATTTCAGTGACCCATTTACTGGTTATTCTTTCATTGTTTCAAAGGCATTATGAATTAGAGCTCTGCATTTTAAATAGCATCAAATACATGAAATAGAACCCCTGTGCCTCAGTTAACCTAAAACAAGTTTCTGAAAGCAAGAGAGACAGATTTAATGGATGTGATGTCATTACACTATATCATACATGCCAGAAAGAAAGAACAGAGTATAATAGGGTATCAGGGCAACATAGGAAAACCATTTTTTTAGCTATTTAAAGCTTCAGAAAAATGAGCCAAACCTGTGAGGAAGAGGCTGAAGTGTATGTAGTAATGCATCAAGATACTTCAGTTTTTCCATCATCTTTAGCATTCTGTGTTAAAAAATCGGATGCTGTTCCAAAAATACCTGGAAAATGCTTCTGCTTTAAATGCTTCTGCAACCTGATACTGTATCCACTGAAGTTCACAAGGAAATCTTCAGTTACTTCATTACATTTTTCTGCTCCCCCTGCTAACTGGTTTCAATGGAAATACATGTTCAGTTGCAACAAATGTTTGCACTCTTGCTTGCACTCTTCCTGCACTTCTGGAAATTATTACGGCCCTAGATTTAACTCAAACTGCAAATACAGGAAGGACTATGTGATTCATATGGTCTCTGTACAAGTTCCACGAAACCACAGGGAGACTTCCATTGATTTCAGTAGGAACTTACTAGATGATAATGGGTTTATGATGTCTCAACTGGACAATTTTTAATCTAGTGGTTATTTTTTCCTTTACTTACTTTCATTCTAAAGCAAAACAGATTCAATATCAGGTGTTGGAGTCCAATATAAGGCACCAGGGATATGCTCTTAGGTAGAGGAATCTATGTGTTATGAGGTTTTAAGTTCTTCATGAAAATCAGACAGATTGATAAACTGCTCCAAACAGATAAGAGAATTAAGCCTGACAGCTAAAAAGTCCTGTCAGCATTCAAACAGAGCACCCAGGAAAAGGCTATCTGCCTTTTGAGAACAGAAGCAGTAACTCTGAAGACCGAGGAAAGAGTCTGAAATCTCTGCTACTGCTACTGACAAGAACGCTTTCGTTTTGCCAGATGAGTCCAACTTAGCTTTCATTGTCATTTCCATTATCGAATGATCTCCATTCTGAAAAGGGATAACTAGTTATTGATTCAAATGTCAGCAGCTTAAATGCTATTAGGCAGGAGCAGCATCAAAAAGGAAGGCCACTGCATCAACAATAATGTACACTCCCATTCTGCAGCACTGCATCTTCTACTCTGTCTAGGCAGGCTTATGGCTCAGCATAACTGTAGATCTCAAACATTCATATATTTATCCTCACAAACCCTCTGCTATTCCTCTTACCCTTATTTTAGAAGCAGCCAGACATACCTAGGACACAGACTGCAGTGGAGCATAGGATTTCCTGAGTTAGCTTTTTCTATCATATTGGTACCATGAGCGGCCGTGTAGCTGCAGCAGTATAGAAGCTGGTGCAGGTCAATATGCCCTTAGAAGAAAGAAGGACACAAGATACTTCAAGTGCCTGCATTAACTCTTGTAAAGCTAATTCAAGTACAAAATCACAGTGGAGCTAGAACTGAACTGAAGCCCCCACATCAAATGTTTGGGCAGTTCTTTTGTGCTGTGATTACCTTGAGATGTCCACACAGAATTGTTATGTGTTATTTCCTCTTATCCCCAGACTAGCTAGTAGTGCACAAAAGTAAGCACTGAGGAACAAGTAATAACACACATGCTTCTCTCTAAACAGCTAACAGCATATTATTACACAACAAGATACACATATAATAAATAAGAAGGTTGACTGACAAAATATAGGAATAAATATCTTTTATGCACATGTTTCTGGGGACTCCTAGAAACCAGCCCTCATGTTTTGGTCTCCAGGAGATTAATAAGTATCTAAGTATTACTCTGAATTCCTTAGACACCCACTCACATGACCAGGACACTGAGCTGTCTACAAGCCTCCTATTTCATCTCTAATTCAAAAGATAACTTCCTGGAAACTCTGAAGGGAAAACAGTGAGGCATTTCCTTCCTTATTTCCTCTTTGAACCACCTCCTATGGATTGTACCAGTGAAAGGCAAAATCTAGAACTAATTTCCTGCAAAGTATATCTTTAACTTCACTATAAAGTATTGAACAATACTTTTTTTTTTTTGCAGAATATAGCCCTATTAGGAGATAATAAAAACTACCAGACTTATGCCTCATAAAATAGGAGTGTTTCTATCAGAACCAAAAGACTATGTTTCTCTTACAGCAATCAGAAGGGTTGAAAGTAAAAATTTTTTCTTCATTTTTTGGCCA
The DNA here is from genome assembly GCA_025345505.1 of Todiramphus chloris collaris. NCBI lineage: Eukaryota > Metazoa > Chordata > Aves > Coraciiformes > Alcedinidae > Todiramphus > Todiramphus chloris. The sequence continues at coordinate 19,051,541 of JANVCC010000048.1, read as the reverse complement.
TCTAGTCCATCTCCCGAATAAGGGCTTCTTTTGTGCTGCTGAGCACAAAAGTGCATCTGGAAAATGTCAACTAATGTATTTCAAAGTTATTATGTGAAAATAAACCCCCTGAATATATTTTTTTCTGAAACCTTCCAAGAGAATTCACTTCCGAGACCTGGCTTGAGAATGAGCAGGAGATATTTTTCAGCCCAAAATAATTTTATGAGAAAGGTTTAAATGTTTGGAAAGTATGTTGGAACTGTAATTTCTCCCTTAACCAATAGCCTCAGTGATGGATTACATGACCGATAGAGTGAATCTATGTGTATACACATGTACACACATCATTTCACTTGTTTACCTTTGGATCAAAAATAGAATGTTACAACATTTGTTTTATCATTTTTGATCCCCCTGAGGCACTGTGACATTTGGTACATTTATTTTTCCTGTTAAGAGATGTTTCTTTAATTCTTTGAAGCAGGTGGAGGAAATATTTAGCAGAATGTTTGCACTATGACAACTATACATCGGAGTGGGGGGGTTGTGGAGTCTGCTTGAACATGCACAGAAAGCCAGAAGTTCATTACATTTCTTTCTTCTACACAGCCCACTATACAAGCTAGAGAGAATCTCTGCCCCCAGTGGAATTAATAACAAATCTATAGATTTCAAAGGGGCCACAGGCATCCTGACATTAAATTTGATTCAGCACCAAAGTCAGGTGTGAGTATATATATAAAAAAAAATGAGCAGCCTTCTTGCTGCCCAGCTTTGAACACTTCAGCCTGACGTCACAACTTGATGTTCTCTCTCATAATCAACTGAAAAAGGAAAATTCCTCCCAAATTCATTTCAGGGGATCAAAAGTAAAAGCACTCCCCCCTTCCCTTACTCCTTATTAGTTTATGTCAGGAAAATTAAAGGTCCCTTATGCATCCAGAAAATAGCTACCTAAGTATAAAAACAAGTTTAAAACTCTTCTCTGTGCTTTGGATGTCTGTGCTCTTGTTTGGACATATTTTATGATTCATAGTATGCAGAACAAACTGACACATACAGGTGACCTCCTAAGCTCTAGTATCCTCCCTCCAAAACTGTACAAAACTGAAAGAGCTGCATTAAAACATGTCTGTGTATGACAGGCAGGGCATGCCAACGTAAGTCAGTCAAGGAAAACCTGAGAAAGTCAACTTTAATTCTGTTAGAGAGGTACTGTTAAAAGGATGTGGTAGAATGCTGTAACTCACAGGTCTGAGTCACACGGCTACATCTGAATCCAGACATACTCTCTTTTACTGTTCTGTAATGAAAGTTTATGAATACTTTTTCTGTCTTTTAGCAGATGGGACTTCTGTGTAACTGTATACCTTAAACTCCTAAGGCATGTATCAGGATGACAGTGGAAAGAGACTTATCTCTATCTTGCATCTTATCTATTGACCCAAGGCAGCTCTCATCTATTGACTGTTTTCAGCAAACCCTATTTTGGAGGGAAAAACTCCAAATTTAAATCCACTTGGTGCAGGACAAAGCTCTAAATGTCATATAAGGGGTTTTCATGAACTGTTCTACTTCATAGGCCAGTGAATGCAGCACAGCTCTCCTAAGTCTCAGATGGGTATTCTGGCCACTAAAAAAAAAATATATATATATATACACACACATATATATTCTGTGGTCAGTGAACATGCAAATACTTATATGGGGGCTTCAAAACCTCTCATATGAGAGAATGCCATATAAAATCAGCAACTACACCATGACACACAGGATATCTACTCCTTTCAGAAAAAGGTGGAATTTGGATTTCCAGCTTCTGGGAAAGTTATTTGAATCTCTGTTAAGTGAAAGGGTAACTTTATTTCCACCAGTAACACAGCATGTCTGTAAACACGCTTTTCACTTTGGATATCCTAATACAAATGTCATGGTTAGCCCAACCTGAAATAATTCAGTTTCTGATTTGAATAAGGAAGCACAGAGACACTTTTATTTGATCTGAACCAGTTACGACTTTTTGTTGGATTCTTCAGACACAAAAACAGTTTGAATATTCAGCCAATTTGCTACTTAAATTTGTTGTTTGAATCATCATTACCAATAGGATCTTTGTCCAGCTAGATGGCTAGCAAGTAGATGGTTAACTGGGTGATGCTGTTTTTCAAGCATACACATATATAGGGAAGCCAAGACATGTAGCATAGGCACCCACAGAAAACCAGTTCATATTATCTATAATGGATGATGGAATTTGCAGCTCTTCATAATCCATCCAAATTTTTTTGCCAGTAGTATTTGCGGGTATAGTACTTTGCTGTTGTTTACCACTGAGATGATTTGCATCAGAAGTTACTGGTTAACAATAGTAAAGTTGGTGCAATATCCTATATTAATAATTTAGTCTATTCAAGGTATTGTGTCACCCATACTAAAGAAGTAAAAGTCATAATTTGCAAGTTATCTAGTTCTTAGCAGGATCAGCTAGAACGCCAGTGGTCTACTCTATTTCATGGAAGTCTCTATATTGTATCAGGTATTATATCACTCACATAAGCTGATAAAAATGTTTCCCTTGAATTTTGAACTTTTTGCAGAATACACACTGGAAAAGTGGTTTGATTTCATGAAAGAAAAGTATTTCCTTCTTCCTGGGTAGAGTTGGCTTCTGTTTTATAGCTCACTGGCAGCAACAAAATTTCCTCTGGATACTAACATACATTCATTCTCCTTGCTACTGAAAGGACAGAAGCTGGAAATTTGCTTTCTGTTTTAGCTACACATCTGTCTTTCTTCAGGAAAACAAACTAAAAATCAAATAACAAAAAAAAACCCAAAAACAAAAAAAAAAAAAACCCTAAAAAAAAAAAAAAAAACAAACCAAACCCAAAACTGAACTGTTTTTGGAAGGCCTCACTTTTAATTATTTTTGTTAACTTATTTTGTCACCATCAAAAATCTTTACCTAGTATGGCCCAAAATTCTGGTATGTCTGCTCTGTTTTCAAATAGCATTGAACAAAATGACATATTTGAGTCATAGTATCATGGAGGCTGTGAGGTAACAAGATGACAAGACAAAAAGTCAGAAACCTGAATTCTGTCAGCAGCTTTGCCAATGACCAGTCTGTGATTCTGGACCACTCATGCTTTTTTTCTTTGGTCTTCCACACAATGCTTACTCTTCTGCTTAAAAAATAAGCCAGTGGACTGGGAATGTACAGTCTTCTGATGGATACAAGTGCACACTCTTTAGCACAATGGGGCTCTGATCTCATTTGAGTCCTTTAGACAAGATAGTACTACAAATAAATCATATTAATAACATTCTTATTTGCAGTTAAGATTAAACCTAAAGTTACCTTATTGGAGTGTCATCCTGGTTCCTGTGATATTTGTCTGAAACTTTCTTCTTACACTATAACAAATGTGCTTCAACTCCATTGGTCAGCTTCTTCCTCTAATGCAGACAGCTTAATGGATTTTTCTTAAGCCCAGTACAGCTTGATTCTTAGTATTAATTTCAACTTCAGGTTATTGTGCAAATTATGTCCTAGCTGGAAATTGAACCACGCTGACCACTGAAAAAGAAAAGCCTAATATATGACCTGTATTAGACAAATTTGCCCAGCCAGCAAAGTACAGTTGGATTGATTTTCACCATCATCAGGAGACAGTTTGTTAGACAAGTTCTCCACCCAGTGGCTACAATTGTTCATGAGATCAAGGACATGATCCTCAGTATATTATAGAAATGCTGGAGATGAAAATCCTGCATATATACCTCAGTTGACTCAAAGGAAGGCAGGCAAAAGGATGTTTCCTTCATTTAGAACTTAGAAGTCTGTAAAACATTTAAGTCATTTAAAACCAAAAAAAAAAAATAGAGTTAAGAAGTACAATTGATGTACCTTTTGCTCCCCTGAAATCTAAAAACTACAGTAGCATTTTCTACATGTTCAGCTTTTTAGAATAATTTATCAATGTGGGCTGGGAACTGTAGGGGTTTTGGTTTTGTTTGCTCATTTGCTTTCAGCACAAAATTGTGAGTCAAGCATTCAATTTCCAACCTGCGGTCAGTATTTTAAAGTTTTCCTGAAAGTTATATGCAACAGGACTTAGCATTGGACAATAATTGCTTTATAGTTACAAAATATACAGACTGTAATGCAAGTAATTGGTCTCCTCTTAGGTATAGAAAGTCTTTTCACTGCGAACTCTCAAGTGTTACACAAGGTTAAGGCTGTGTAAATTAGCTACGTCTAGATAAATTTGGGAAGTAGTAGTAGTAGCTTGGAAGGTTTTTTCAGTTGTTGTTTTTCAGTAGTATTTATAAAATACAGTCTGAACAAATAAACAAAAACGTCAGTTCACCTTTCTCCCCCAGTTCTCACAGGACTTGGCACATAAGATGCCATTCTACTGTGCTCTGTCAGAACTGGAGTTTACTTTTGCAAACAAGTTTTAGCTTTTTCATTTTTTCATTGTGATAGGACGAGGGACAATGGATTCAAGGTAGATAGCAGGAAGTTCCAACTCAACATGAAAGAGTTGTAGAGCATTGGAATAGACTCCCCAGAGATGCTGTCGAGTCTTCTCCTCTGGAGACTTTCAAGACCTGTCTGGTTGGATTACTGTGTGATCTGCTCTAGTTTTGTCCTGCTCTGGCAGGGGGGTTGGACTTGATGACCTTCGGAGGTCCCTTCCAACCCCTAACATTCTGTAATTTGAGACAGAAAGCACACTTATATAAAAAATAATGTGAATTAAGTATCACAGAATACAAGAGAGGAAATTAAAATTTACAATTAGGATTTTCTCCTATGAGTTTAACAAATAAGAGCACTGAACTATATAACCTAGAAGGAAATATTTAAATACAATTTATTCTCAAAATATTGTTGTTTTCCTTGCATGTCTATATCATGCATTGTAAGATTAATCTCTTGGGTAGTAAAAGTCTCTTCTTTTTCTGTTTTGTGCTACTTCTCATCCAGTCATGGAAATATTTCTGCAATTTCTAGCTCCCCTAAAACCAAACCTGAATCTGAATTCTCCCTCTTTTTTTTTCTTGTTAAACACTGCTGTGTTTTCCCAAAGCTTCTTCTATCAAGTACAGTTTGGGTACTTATTCTATTTATGATTAAAAATGAAAATAAATAAAATCTGAAATGGAAAAGTGGTTTATAAAGCACAGTGATATTTTCATAGAATCATAGAATAATTTAGGTTGGAAAAGACCCTCAAGATCATTGAGTCCAACTTTTAACCTAACACTACCAAAGAATGGAATTGTTTCTATACAGCACTGACATACAACCCTCTCCACCTAAATTCTCCTTTCCTGAGTTCCACTCCTCTCATATATATAAAATTCAAAATTGTTCTCTTTTCTGCATATTTTTTGTTACCATTTTTGATACATAAAGGGGTAGGAGGGAGGGAGTAATGTGGGGATGGGGAGAGTAATTAAACATTTGGATGTCTCTGCAAGTTAAAAAGTTCAGACAGTTTAGAAAAAGCAGCTAGCATTTAATTTTCTGTGTGGAATTATCCCTTCTACCTTTTTATTCATACTTTTTAATAACATAAACAGTGGACAGGAATCTTACAGCACAGAGAGATTATGCCACAGTTTAGGGTCAAGGCAGCCCCTCAGACCTATAACAGGCACTCTCTGTTAACCCCCCTCCCTCCCCAGAGGCGAAGAGAAAGGGAATAAGGGAGAAAGACTGTGCAATTAGAAAAGGAAACTAGAACAGCTTTCATGAAAATGAAAATAATAATAATTAAAATGGAATATATATAAATATATACACATCAGACAGGAGCTGTGTTCAGGAGCTAGATTCTGGTACCAGATTCAGGAACACACAGATTGGGAACAAAGGCAGAACAGAGAGAGACCTCCTCAGATGATCTGAGGAAGAAACTTGAAGAGGCCCTGAGCCAAGCTGAGCAAAGCTGGCGAAGTGGGTCAAGAGGGCAAGACCCTCCTGATTCTTCAGCTTTATATCGAATATAAATATATGGGATGGAATTCCTCCTTGGTCAGTTTGGGGTCACCTGTCCTGTCCCCTCCTCCCTGCAGGTGTGGCCTTTCACTTTCTGCACCCCCCAATGTGGTGCACAAGATCCAGGAGTGGCCTTGGTCTGCACACCAATCCTTGGTAGTGACTCTAAACATGGGGTGTTATCACTGCTAGAAGCAGACACTGTCTGTGAGAACAGGCTGCTAACTTCAGACAGTGCTGTTAGTTAGAAGAACTGAGCTGAAAAGTAAAAATCACTGAACAGAATTAGTTGTGTTCTCACTCAAACCAGGACAGATTACCATAAAAAAAGAAAAGTAGTCTTAATTCAAATCTCCTTCTCACTTTTCTATAAGAATCTAAATTATGATTAATTTCATGCAAGTAGTTTAGAGTCTTTCAAATAATCAGAAAAGAAGCGCAGAAACCGGGAAGCTGGACTTACCGTTCAGGGAGAACCAGCCCCGGGCCGATGGGTTCCCGTCCCCGCTGACCAGCCTCGGGAGGAGGGAGCCTCTCCCTGCAGAGGGAAGCGCAGGGAATTGCCAACTCTTAGCCAACCTCACCACCTCGTGGCAGTGCAGGGGAAGGTTTTGGTCTAGTGGCTGCAACCAAATCCCACGAGAAAATTGTGATGAAGCACAAATTCTCTGAAATATTACTACGCTGGCATTAGGGCCGTATCATTGCACAGAGTCTGCACTTCAGTGCAGTCCAAAACCATACCGCCATTGCAATAAAAGCAGCGTACTTACACTGTCTGCCCCTTCCTTCTGTATCCTCCATGTCTTTGACAGTTAGTAACAGGTCACATTCATTCCTTGCGAGGACCAGCAAAGCTACTTGACATTCAGATGTCTTTCCTAATTTAACTCCAGGTGACAGAGGACTCCACCTGCCTGATACAAATAACTGACTGGGCCTTACTTGGTATCTTCCCTCCTACTACGTATTTGCTTCAGTACAAATACATAGATGCCAGCCACATGGCCAGTCAGGAAAAAACCTGAAAATTATACTGTCTAACTTCTTTTAAAAAAATAATAGTGTTTGAGGCAAAAGATTTAGTAACAAGGCCTCTGATATCAGAAATCAGATTTCATCGTTAAACTTCTCTTTTTAAGTAAGTACTGGTCATTCAGGGCTTTTGAATTCAATCCTGTATTTCAATTTATGTCTCAAAAAACATAGGGTCATGATGTCTAGCAATGATTTGCAGTGTGCAACATCAAAGAAGACACTGTATTGTTATAAACCAGTATTCAAAGACACAACCAAGTCATCACAAAGAAAATTCTCTAAGACCTGTATGACACATTATTCAACTTACAGTCAAATTTGGTGCAACACTAAGCCTCTACCCATAATGAACAGCTGTAATACCAATTTGTATATTTTTTATTTACCCTGCAAAGCCTAATTCGTTGAGATATGGCTTTACAAGATGAAACACATTTGTATTTCCATCTACTCTGCTGCTTAAGAACTAAGTTACTGCCCAGATTATCACTGATCCTGACACAGTTAGATGGACATGATATTAAAGCTTCATACTTACGATTCTAAACTACGAAATCCAGCATGATTTCCTGAAGTTTTGGCTGTGTTCAAACCCAAAATATAAACTTCTACATTCAAGTTTTTGTTTCTGTGCAAAAGAGATTTCCCCCAGGTAAAAAGCTGCATTTCCCCTAAACTCCAAAGGATTTCTGTCTATCTCATAAATTTATGCATTTTATTTTCTACTTTTGTTTTCTTAATTGACAGTTGCTGTTTTGGCCTTTGAGAGGTCTGAAGAGTGGACTACTTGCCTCTGCAAATACCAGTTATTTTCTATGTAGTGACTTTATGTAGTATGCACCAGCAGAGACATTGGCTGTGCCACCTTCATTTTCAAAGTAAGGGTTTCTAGTGGTGCAGAGCTCCAATTTAATAATGTTTTCAACTGATCTCTCCTGGTTTTGCAACAGGTAGCAACAGAAACATTCGCTTGACAGATGTGCTAGAAGTTAGCCACTTGCAGAACATCTTAATTAGAACAACTTAATTAGGGACAACTTAATTAGGAACAACTTAATTAGAACAACTTAATTAGGGAGTGGTATGGTCCAAGAAACTGCAGAGGAATTAACTTTTTCAGACCACAAATCAAGCCAAGTGCTAGAAGTTAGCCACTTGCAGAACATCTTAATTAGCAAGGGGGGAAAAATGCAGTCTTGGAAGTGAGGACCATCACCTCTCCATAATCTTTTATTACTTAGAATTTCAGACATGCACCTTTCCTTTGCTTGAGCAGATCCTCAAATTTATTCTTGCAGAGATTTTTCTGTTAATAACTCCCACCTTATTATGACTATCAAAGCAAAGGTGTAGTCCTCATTCTCATAGTTACACAGTATGCAGGGTTAGCTGAAAAGCCTTAAGCTAAAATCTCGATAAGAAGAGAAGGTTACCTGTCCTGAAAACAGCACATCAGATTAAAACATCTGCAATGAAAGTGGATATTTCATTTCTATTTTTGTCCATTTTTGTTTACTGACTGCACTTGTTAAAAGTTTTTGTGAGCCATGTTAATACTTTCATGTTCATATGTGTCTGACCAGTAATGCTGATAACCTCCTGGTGTCACTATGGCTCTACTGCAATTCGGCTCCCTGTGCAAAGCCCTCAAGAGAGATTAAAAACTCCATGTTTGAATATAACAAATACAGTAGTTAGAGGTCAGGACTTCATTATGCTAGATGAGCTTCTTAGCAGCATTAAACAGATTATTTCTTTACACACAGACCTTTTGCAAAAACGCTTCTTCTACCCACACTCTTTGTACTATTGCCACAGTTTTGCTCATGAAGGCGATACCTTGATAGTTTTGTCTGTACAATACAGCCTCTAGTGGGCATGTAATTATTCTAGACAAAAAATATGCTATTTGCCACTGTATTTAATTCACTTAATGTGCAAGAATGGCACTAGCAGTAAAAGAAATGTTTGCACCCGTGCTAAGCCAGCTACTAGTGTTCATCCACTTTCACCACAGACCCAGTCAGTCAAAAGCAGCAGCAGCTGAATCAAGCTGTCCTGAGGTATCGCTTCTCTTTCACTCAAACAGCAACATCCATCAAATTATGAGTCTCACTCATCAGTCACTTCCTAAACTGTGATCATTTATGCACAAATATCAATTAAGCAGCATAGAGCAGAACACAGGAGGGCATGACAGATTCTGTTCATCAGTAGAAAAGCTGACTTGAATTGTCCTACAACTTACCATGTGACCAGATTTCTACTTATCCTGTTAGCAAGGGAGTATTCAGGACATGTTCTCTCTTCTGTTTCTTACCTTGTCCAGTCTCTCTAGTAAAATGAATTTATCCCTTGTCCCTTTACAGCAAATTGGGAAGCAAATAATAGAGGGTTGAAGGGGTGTTCTTGAACTTTAATTGAAAGGTGAGAAGGAAGATAGCTATGTGGAAAAGGAGGTAGCTATATGGGAAGTAGATGGAGATACTGAAATGTGAACATAAATAATTCTAGTAATTGAGGGAGAAAGAAAAGGGATTGGCTTCCATTCTCCTCCTTGAAACCTTGAACCCACCCTAAATCTGGAGCTAGACAGTCAGGGCCGAGTATGTTCATTTGGATTTCAAAGGAAGTAAAATTTGCTTGTTCATCTGAACTAATCCTCCACAATTATAGGGATTTTTCCTCCCTACATAACTCACAGTTAGTTAGCCTAGACTTCTGTCAAAACTGCAGGCTGCTTAAGTTGATGTTACAGACAATATACCTTATACAGAAAAGTTCATACTTGCAAATGTAAGGAAAGTTACAGTTAACTGACAAGTGGCTCGTGGGAGAGAAGTGATTTAGGGATTGAAACTGATAGAAGTGTAGGTAGGACCAGTGGGATAGACACAATTGAGGTTGGAAGGAATTTAGAGCTCCCATGTATTTAAACTGGAATTATAGGAACTGAGCTCTTCTGAAATTCTTTATAATCTGAATTACATTTTCTGTCTCATACTCACTGTCTACATTTGCTTGTAGTTCTGGAAACTCATCCACATAATTCTAGGACTGCTTATTTAGTTTACCTAAAGTGCCCTTTTATCATTTAAGCTAAACATAGTTTCAAATCTGCTCAAAGTGAAATTAATTTCTCATTTCCAACCATAAAAAAACCATCCAATCCAAAGGCCTACCCACCACTCAAGTGGAATCTCCAAATTTCTATATTCATCATTCATGCATAGTTTTTAAATGAACAATGTAAGAAATCTGACCATCACTGGTACAACCTTTCTCCATCAACCTCTAAATGATTGTCAGTGAAATTACAGAATTGTCAGAGATTCCAGCACAAGCAACCAGATTATTATTGGAGAGAGATATGTGGCAATACAGTGCTGAGGCTTCAGCACTAATTATAATATAAGCACAAGTAATGGTATTGCAGAAATTAATATAGCACAGAAACTGCTTGCCCTGTGAAGGTTGTGGATCTTCCTTTAATTTCCATCTCTTTCACTAACCAGCAGGGTCACCTTTAGTATATTGTGTTGACACCTCACATTTGTCACCCCAATCCTTGCAATTATAAAAATGTGCTTTATAATACCCTTCGAGTTCATCAGTAGAAATAGTAGATATAGTCTTTTCTATGGTCTTCCTCCATCATCTCTTGCTCCTAGCTCTCAGAAAAGGCACTATGGCTTACATTTATTTCACTGAAAGGGATCGAAGGGTGAGAACTATAGAAGATATGTGGAAATTGAATATATTTCACCCACTTTAATGTAATGTTTCGCCTTAAGAAAAGTGTTTACTGTCCCTACCAGATCCTTAGCCCTCAAATCTGATCTACCTCAGGTGGTCATAATATTATCCAGGATAGAATAGATGTATCTAAGGAATCTGGAGGGAAAATATCTTTGTATTAGGCCGAGAAGCATTGTCTATAGAGACCTTTTAAAAAGCAACTTCCCATTAAGCAGTTGGTTATTTTCCTTTTTGTATCTTCACCTTTAGCTGTGTAGAATTATAAGGAAAAAGTCCTGTGTGAGATTTTAAACAATTAATACTACCCTTTCTAGAGAGTCTGGGATTAACCATCACGCCTGTTGTAATTTGTTTTCCTTTGAGGAAAATAAGGCAAGAAGTATGCTAAATAGAAGAAAAGGAGACTCAGAGATTATGAAGGTCCTCTTTCTAGAGTCAGTGGCTTGGTGTGGGCTCTGTCCTCTGGTATGGACAGAAGTGCAGGAGGGACAGAAAAGCCATGTAGCCTGCACTATGTCAAAGCTGCTTTGAAGCTTGATCCACACCACTCAGTCACAAGATGCCCTCTTGATTAATTAACCTAGACCTTAGCTAGGGTAGGTAAAAGAGGGAAAAAACACAACCTCCCCTCAGTTAAAAAAAAGGAACAAAAGTGGAAGAACAAATGAAACATCATATCAAGGGTGTCATATCTTTCATATATCAGCTGTTCTTTAAATCTTTTTTTTTTTTTGTCTAAATAGATTTGATACCTGATTCCTCTTTTCAGCTTGGTGGTAGTTATCCTTAGCTGAGTTGCATCCAGGGAGTGGTATGGTCCAAGAAACTGCAGAGGAATTAACTTTTTCAGACCACAAATCAAGCCAAGGTGGGAGAAGACAACTCAAAAGACAGAAAAATGAAGTACTGTGTTCTGGTACTGTGTTAATTCTTATTTCTAGCATACTAATTCTTGTCTATCCAGTTCAAGTTCTACGCTTCCCTTAACTGCTTGAAACGTTCAACTCAATTTATGGACTATATTAATAGGTGTTTTATTTGAACATGGTGTGCTACTTTCCTATTGAATTTTTGCTGAGTTGCATAAACAACTTCATATAAAACAGGCTAAGCTGGACTTCTACTGCATTGGAAATCAGGAGCACAGACTCTAGCCATAAAGATGAGTGTCCATGCAAACCCACAAATCCACCAGCCTTGCTTCTATGTACGCTTAGGTCCAATGCAATTCCACCAGACTGAGGATGATTTGGGAATCTTCAATACCCTTGTTCTCAGGATTATGTTTCAGAACGCCCAGATATTTTTCTTTTCAGATACTGTGTCTCATTTCACTCCTGAAAATAAAAATGTCTCTAATAATCTTTAAAAGGGGAATTCAAAGATTTCAAGAGATTTTTCGAAGTCGAGGGCTATAAAGATAATAGCTAAGTGCATTTTTACTTTTTCTATGATGTTGATCTATTTTAAGCATCAAAGCTGTAATGTAGCTGGAGGATAACTACATGTTACAGTGAAAATATTGGCTTTCAAAATCTGAGCAGTAGCTCTTCCCTCTCCTGTATAGACAGGGTTGCTATAAATAAAACATCTTTTGCCACTGCAGCATTTCTTTCAGCGTAAAGAAAGCTCACATGAAATTTTTACTGCAGCTTGGATAGTGTCAAAGCTCTGGCATAGTCTTCCAAATGAGTAATTTCATTATAATTAATCCACAAGGGATGTGCTTACTCCAGAAATTCTGGCCTTTTGATCTCAAAGAATATAACACCGTTGTACTATAGATGCCTCAAAGGCTACAGTGCTTAAATAATACAGTCCTTATGTCTACTGCCTCTTTAAAATCTAAAGATTTGAAAGGTCAGTACTCCGAAGTATTGGAAGACATAAAAATAGCCTGAATAGTATATAATAGTAAAAGGATTTTTATAACTGTGTGCTAAAAATACATACACATGGAAATATAAGAACTGATTTAAGGTTATTATTCAGATCAAAACATATCAGGTATTTTGTAAAAATGCACACCTCCTTTTCACAACCACAGGATGAATATGTTTATTTTAAGCAGCTACACAGAGAACTGCAGTAACCGATTTGACACTATCATATTTATCCTCTTATAAATGTGGCTATTATCTGACCATAAAACTTATTACAGGAAATAGAATTATTGCTCCTAAGTCAGAGAGCTCTGAAGTTCAAGATTTTTAGAATGAAAAAATTTGTAGGCTGACTTAGCTCCTTTAAATTACTAAAATGTTTCAGAATTATAATGCATTCTAAAAAAGTACACCTCTCTGTCCTCAGTGTAGGGGGCTTTGTTTTTATTTTGTCTTTTTTGAAGAGGTGGGGCAAACTCCAAAGCCAATACTTCAGTTAAAATGAAAGACACTAACTAGAAACAGTGCTTACAAGTCTCCTAGATGTCAACTTTTTTGAAACCTTGTGCATAGATTTAACCTCTAAATCTGTTGTGTTCTTTCGGGGACATCTGGATTTTATTGGTTTATTTCTTTTATTCTGATGGTTGTTAGTGATATACAATGAAAGGAACACATTTTATTAGTCTCCTGCACACTGTTCACTATTACACACTAATAATTCACTATTGCATACTAATAATGAAGCTTTCTGGTTTTGCTATATTGAAAATACTTTATCATGCTTTTCTTAACATAAGTAAACTGGAGTAAACTGATACAACTCAAGTAAACAGCAATACGAGAAGGCAACAATATCTTTAATGAAAAAGAAAGAAAACATATCTGTCTTGTATCCCTTTTACAGAGTCAGAAATAACTTTGCATTTTCCAAGCTTTGCTTTGGTTTGTTTGTTTTTTTTAATTATTTTTAAGTGCTTTTTTTGGTCTCCACTTGGGGGAAAAAACTACAAATGCTTTATCCCGAAAGCAGAAATCAGCAGTGCCAACAAGAGATCATTTGCCTTCCCCCGTAGTCCTGACACACTGGACTGTTTCCAAAATCTGCTGGGAGAAGTAACACTGAGGGGGCACACTAGACAGGAGCTATTTTGCCTCCCTGAGCTGAGGCATGGATTGCTCTGTGTATCATGTGCATTTTTTTCCATATTGCCTGTATCTCCTTTCCCTTGACTGCTCTCGCCTATATGCTAAAGACATACATTACATTCAGCACGGTAAAAACAATTAAATGTTTGGTATTCCCTTTGCCTCAGATTTGGTACCTTGGTGCCATGGGTTTAACTTGTACCCCACCTCTGCTCATCTATCTTCCAAGGATACTCTCAGTAGTTTAAAATTCAATCCATCTTGAATTATTCATGCTTAGTGCATAGATGACTACTATATAATTCACTGGTCTAGTCAAACAACGTTGTCTTAGAGCAGTAGGGAAAGAAGGTCAGACTTACATACAACTCCTCATGCTCAGTACATAGAGCACAGGGAGAGCACACACCTTAGGACAGTACAACATGAACTGCTGCTTGCACCCAGATAGTAGGAGAGTAAGGTATTATCCGTGACCTTACCCCTCCCCTGAAAGAAGATTTTTTGGTTTTCTGTGGGCACGAAACTGTGCATAGTGTCCAAAAAGGGCCAGTCTGGCCCAAAAGGTATTGGACTGACAACCTATCGTGCCAAACTCCTTTTCATCAAAAAAAAAAAAAAAAAAAAAAAAAAAAATATATTCACTGAGGCAAGAGAATACAGGCAGTAGCACTGCCAATATCCCCCTCATGACTTGTCTATTTGCCATGACTCTGGACTGCAGAAATCATCTCCAGGGTTCAAAGAATAGCTCCAACTCACAGCACATTAATCCTCTGATGAAATTAAAAGTAACCATTACAGTTTACTATGTCATTATCTAATTAAGCAGGCATCTTTAGAGAAAAGGGCCCTTTCAGTTAGCTCAAATACAGAAATCTAATGAATGCAAGCACTATCTGGTATCCCAGTCTTTTCTCCCTAACGAGGATACTGTTGTAGCAGATTTACAAGTACTTCCAGAATGAGGTTTGTAGTAGAAATGTGAATGTAACTTTACACGCTGCTATATAAAAATCCACTCATAAAAATTGGTACTTGTACATTCAAGGTTCATTTATTTTAAAGAAACTCCTTGAAATATTGCTTCCAGTAAAAGAAGCAGGAAGTAAAATACCTCCTAAAGGGCTCAGTCTGTCACAATACACAAAATAAATAGCAAAGATGTGGCCTGGGAGTTGAAAAGATCCAGATTTCAATAATGAGGTCTGTTGTCTGCTCACCATTTATAGTGGGGGAAACTACAAGGCTCAATGGGACAGCAAACAAGTAAGCACCCTGTCAGAACAATACAACAATCCTTTCTTCATCTCATTAAGACTATAGCAGCCAGACTATAGGTAGTGTCATATTTGCCTACATCCTTACCATATTCTCCACTCCAATATGTCCTATGTAATTTGTTGCTTTTCTGATTTAAGACTTATGTAAGCCTTCCTAGCAGTTTGCTTCAAAAGCAGACATAGCTGCCACTTGCCTCCTGAAGGAACAAAGCTGTTATTTTGGCAGCACCAACAGTGTTCACTGGCTTAGAAAATGGAAGGCGCTGTTAAGTCATGAGGTCTCAGAAACAAGAACGTGGACCATCTTGTAACCTCAACATAAGACCGAAGAACAATGTGTCTGGAAATACTGATGCTAGCAATTTGCCGTTAGGTAACAAGGCCCTTAATTTTTATGATCTTCACTAAGCATGGCTTGTCCTCCTCCCAGCTCCTTCTCTCTCAGGTGTTGCTGAGCATCCCCTCCCTAGTGTTCAGTCGTTCCACACAATTTTGCAGGGCATGTTGACCATCAGAGCACAGGACCGAACTTCAGGTCTCTCCATTGCCATGACAACAGACACTCTCAAGGCTTCCTTCCACCTTTGACTCCCTCCTAAGATATTACCTACTCTGACAATGGCCAGACTCTAACCTATAATTCCTGCTTCCTTTCCACCTGCATTTTCAAAATTAGTCTATAGACATTGTGACAGCAGGCTGGTTTCTTCCTCAAAATTTATCCTCTTTGTTTGCCCATGCGCCATCCTCTCAGCTAAAGAACTTGACTACTCCCACTTACACGGAATCTACAGTTTCAGAAGAAGACATTTTCTCCTACTTAAACTCTCTGCCAATAATGGCACTTTTCTCTCTACTACAGATCTCTTAAATTTCTATCACGAGACATATGATCAAATTAATATAAGCTTCCTTTGCCATTAATCTCTCCTCCTATAAAAACATATTTATTTGTTACTTTATTTTTTCTTCTAACTCTCTATCTTCCAAGTTTCCTTATGCTCATAGGCTGTTTTCAGTCATCCATCACTATCTCTGGATGCTTCATTCTAATTCTAAGTAGAAATATAAAAAAATACAAACCCTTTGGGCAGTGAAGGGTCACCGACTGACTTCGGTTATGTTTCATTCAGATATTCCAAACCCAAAAGAATGCAGCATCTCAAGTTATGGCAAAAGAAGTTACGACAAAAAATATTACATCACCACCACCCACATACACACTCTTCTGCCATCTGTCTGATGTGAAAGTTCATAAAGAAGTAACAGAGTTGCATACAGTGGGACATTTATTTATTTCCATAGGTTTAAAGGGCCTGTTAACTAAATGACAATTCAATTTTGCCTACTCCTATGTGTGGATTTTGATCACCTAGAGGCATATCAGTTCTGTATCAGCTACAGAGGCCAGCTTCTCCAAATTTGCAGTTTGATCACTCTGACCCCTACTTCCATTCTGTAGTGCCATAATCACAGAACATATATTACCAATTCTTTAGTTAGAATCATTAGTTAACACAATGCAAAGTGTTGTGAATGTATAGCTAATAGTGCATGCAGAGAAATCATACTAACACATACTAATGCAACCTGAAATAAAGTACCATTTGGCTGAATACAACAAATAGACTCCTGACTTTCAGCTGGAAACTGAAAAAACAGACTTTGATCAAAGTTCCACGTCTGTCCTTTTAAGCAAAGTATATAATCTTTTTTGAAATTTTGGGTGATACCTTTAAGAGATTTCAGTTCTGTTAATTTAATCTGTAAGTTAACCATAGTAAATCAAATAAGATCAGGATTGATCCTCAAGCTGGTTAGTTCAATATTAATGCCATCACCAGGGATGAATAATTACAATATCTTGACTTAACTAAATAGAGCTATGAAAATTATTTCCACATGCTTTCCTGTGTTATCACCATCTCTAATTTTAGACCAGAGAAGGGGAAGAGAAAATTATTTGTTATAAAGCAACAACTTGACATGATGTACTGCATTTTAAAGGTAGTGAGATAGGGACATACTCTCTTCATTGAGGAAAAGCAATATTTAAACTCACTTACTTGCAGGAAGGTGTTACAAGGCACTGGAAGGCAAATCTGCATCCTCCAAGTCCCAGTTCTGTGTTTTCTCTATATGTTGTCTTAATTATACTTTCTCTTCCTGAAGGTATCTTTTGGCATTAAAAAGCATCATATCCTGGGCATAACAAGAGAAGTCCGATGGAAGACCTACAGAAAAATGAACCAACACTAATGAAAATTTAGCTCCATAATACTAAAATATTTCATTAATTTATTCAGGTTTCATCAAATATTTAACATTGAAAATTACTCTTTCCAAACTAAAACAGACTAGTTCAGCATTTTGAAGACATTTCCTTTTTTTTATTATTTTTTTATAGTTATACTATATTATAGGTTTACTGTTTTGCCATGAAAAAAAAATTATGTTAATTATGAAAATTTCAGATGAGAAAAATCTGTGGGCAGACCTAATCTATTTGTTTTCTCAGTGGTCTCTGAAGTATATTAAATACAGAAGAAAATCTCAGTGGGTCACACAGGAGACTTCATCAGCCCTTTAAAGCAGCCAAAATGTATAATGCAATGCTGGAAAATTATAAACACATATATTTGTGGAGAACATATTGTGTAAAAGATGCAGCTTACACATACACCTCCCACACAGGTTTATTTGTGTGCATTGACTCTTATTGTGGAAGCAATGAAAAAATATCACCATAGTTATCCAAATTGCTGTTTCTGAGATCGAGAATTCTGAAGCAGACAAAAATCAATCTGCTGACTAGTGGAGATAAAGCAAACAGGCAGAATATCAAAGGTGCATCTCTGAACACTCTGAATGCCAAGAGGTGTGAACATTAAGATACTACAAGGTGAATGGAAAACACAGGGTCACAACAGAGTATGGCTGAGAATTAAATCCTAATTTACATATAGTAACAGTGAGTATAGAAGTAAAAAAACAAACAAACAAACAAAAAGGAATCAATTAATGAATAAGGAGGCAGAAAATTACTTTCACCTCTTATTTAGATAATAGCCCATTAAAAATATATTATTTAGTCAAAAATCTATCATTCTCCAGTAAAATTAGAACAATGGTGAATGCTACTCTCCATGAATCCTTCCTAAGATCTCTGGCTATTACAGTGCAAGATATTGGCTGTTGTGACATCACTCTGACAATAGTAATGCTCTTCCAGTAGGAAATCAAGAGCTAGATATTTCCAAACCTCATTGAAACTGTGCAGCATGTATTCTGCAACAGAATGTGGCTACGTATTATTAAACTTGCATGAGTAAATCACAAGGCCTATAAGTTAAGAGACACCACGGATGTCACAAGTCATTAAGATTTGCAGTGAATTACAACTCAGGTTCGTAAATTGAAGAAGCAGTTCGGTCACTCCACCCATGTTGCTCACAATGGTAAGGAACACTGTAAAGGGCAAAAGCCAATGAATACCGAGCAGAGAAATGATCTGGATGTGGAGATATTTCTCCTCTCCGTATGAATAGTGAAAAAATACTGCTCTTAAAGGTAAGCATATTTCTCAAAATGAAATTAGGAATACAATATCATAGGTCGATGAATTCATGTCTCAAGCTGACCCTGACATGGAGATTAGAATGGCTAGAAAACAGGAGAGTTACAATCAGTGTCATGCAAGTATTTGCAGCAAAACATTTGAAGTAATTTCTTTCCCCTCTTCTCATTCACTCTACTAAACCCATCATATTCATCTTCCCATTCTTTTCAGTTCATCAGTGTGCATATCACACTTAACCACAATCACTGCTGTAAATTGTTGTATTTATTACGATGCTTTAAGTTAAATGCTTTCACCTCCACATGGTGCTAAACAACACTTCACAATCAAGAACTAGTAATTAAAACAAACACAGAGAGAACACATTGGTAGTACCACTTTTCTAAGTTGCCCTGGAAAGGCACAGATGTGCTACACCCCAATTTCACTTTGAAATTAAGTGATCAGATAGCTTTAGGAGGGGGGGGAACCATGCAAGTAAAAAAGCAATATCAGTAAAATATTAATAGAAATTTCTACACCTAAAATCAGCTGTGAACAGATGGTGGATGATGAAATTTGCTCTCTATTAAATTATTTCTATAAGACATTCCTTAAAGGCCATGAACTCTTCCACAGAGTTTTCATTCTTTACTCTGTTCTATAGGATGGTAAAAAAAGCCAAAGTGTTTTGTTATGTTCAGTATAAACCATAAAGGAGAAAACATATACCTCCTGAGATGCAGAGGCTTATTGACTTGATAGATAGTGTTGTGACTGCATTATTTTCTGGATGTAAAATGTTTTACTGTCAAATAAAAAAGTGGCCAAGTCTATCAGCTGTTTCAGTTTAATCCTTTTGCAGTCATGAAGCGCAATGTGCAACACACACACAAAAGTCTTAGTGAAACTAAGACAACAAAAAGATACCAAAACAAAGCAAAACCAAAGAAAACAAACAAAACATCCCACCCCCCCAGCATTTGCTGGCGTTTGCGCAAGTGTGTTTGTACGAAACACACAACAGTGTTTCAGAAGTTGTAAACATAGGGTATGAACTACTGGGCAGAAAGTATTCTACAGCCACCTAGGAAATCAAATATGTTAATTGATCCAACTGAAAACTTAATTATGATTTGCTGTTGAGGAGTTCAACCCTACTACACATAATCACTCGAACCAATGCACCAAGAGCAGCAACAGCATGCAGCTAAAATCACCTTTTTAGTGGTGATCACAGTTTTAAATCTGCTTTCACTTATTGTGAAACCACACATTAAGCCATAGAAAAAGATCTTGTAGTCTGAGACAGCTATTTGTAGTATTATGAAATACAAACAGGGTGATTCTGCAGCTGCTGGCAGCTGGTGATGCTGCATTAATATTAGGCAATTCTTCTATTTATTTTTTGTTTGTGCCTTTTCAGTAGGCTGTCACAAAGTACTATAGGAGTCAAACCTGTAAATGTCTCTTATTCTACAATAAATAGCACTCAGCATGACACAAATGACATTTTGTGAGTCTCCAGGAGGGAGTAAAGTACCACTGCCACACAGTTCCTGCTTCCTCTCCAAATGTCATTACACTGTTTGACATAGTAACAGAAATCACTTAGCCAGTGGGACAGCACGGCAGGTCACTCTAGAAGTGATTTTAAACAATTTGAGAAAAAATGTTTCGCACACAAACACAAAATAAAAAATTATTAGAAAAATTCCCAAATGCTTCTTAATAGTTTACTTAGCCCTTCATTTGCCATGATTATTGTATATGTACATAACAGACTTGATTGCATGCTGCAACAGGCTTACTTCTTGGTGTAACCACGTGAGCTCATTACATATTCATTTTGGTGTTTGTAATTTTTCTGTCCACATGCTGTACATAATCCAAACAACTGAAACAATAACAAGTGCATATAAAGATTATGCTGAAATTATTACCCTTTATCTGATATAGAGAAGAACAAGGTGTTCTCAGAGCAGGCTAAACATGTAGTGTTGTAGTGTTCTATGAAATTTTAGGCTTCTTCTGGGTGCATGAATGCTTTTGGGACACCATTTCATACTGAATGCATTACGATAATTTTGGAGACTTGCCTTTATCTGCTACTGCAATTATTATATGAACGCTATCACCTGATATCTAATCAGTAACACAGTCACTTTTATTTTTAGTTAGGGAAAAAAACCAACAAACCTGCAAAGCATTTGACATTCTTTTTGCTCTTTAAAGTTCAATGAAGTTCACTGCCCATTAAAGTGACCATGGCTAGGAAATCTTTGAAAGCAGTATGAGGTACCTGTGATTCTTGTAACACACATTCTCTAACTAGGGGAAAACACTTGTGAAATGTTAAACCAAATGTTTCACGTACACATCATTAATTTCTACTCATATCTTTATAGTTGGGCAAGTGCAGCTTGAAAGGCCATAAAGTTTGCCTCTAAAAATTATAAAGCTGGCAGCTATCACATGATCATAAGTATAATGACAATTCCATAAGCAAATGTATGGTTTTAGCTTGCTTTTCAGTCCAGGCACCCTCTCTCTGCCTTCTTTCTCCTCCTATCTCCTCTGCTTGTTTCAGCACATTTAAACTATTACTTACCATCTCAAGTTCTGAGCATCTCCTTGTAATAGAGGAGAAAATAAAATAGCTGCAGTTGAGCTATTTCCAGAATAAGGATCTATATAAATATACTAGGACTGCCCTGCACTTAAATTACTTAGCTGTGATGAAGGGAAGAGTAGAATAGTTTTACTAGCAAAGCACACATTACAGTGCTAACATTATCATATTGCTTTTGGTACTAGGGTTAGTATCTCTATGTGATAACTATGTTCAATGTTATTGTGTCAGTTCTCAGACATCAGTAAGAATCTGTTTATTATGGCTTGTTATATGATGAAGCAAGATTATGATTTATCAAAAGACTCTGCTTGCAGTAGGCTACAATAGAATACTGAGACATCATAAAGATATTATGAAGGAGAAAAGGAAAAGAGTGAAAGACAACACCATCAAGAAAAAAAAAGTAGGACAAGCATTTCTGGTGAAATAGTGACACAGTAGTAAAAATATTTTTGCACATTTAACACATTTTACATTATATTTTTCTGCTTTCAGCATTTGAGTTTAAAAAGTATTGTAGCATCTATCTTTAAAGCAATGTTTTTAGGCACTATAGTTCCAAAGCACATAGGATCTTCAGATATTTTTAAACAGTCCATATAAATAGTTTTATTGCATTCCGAATTAATAAAATCTTTGGAACATTTGCAGTAATGTAAATCTTTCCTGTCTTTTTTAATTATGCAACTGATCAAAATATCTATTTTATAATTTCATAAAATCATCCTGTACAGTTGCTTCATGGAAACAATTTACTGTAATTGAGTTTCTAACCACATTTATGTGGTGTTTTCTTAAAACTTTTAAAAAAATAAGGAAATATCCACTACGCTGCCTAGAAGAAACATTTTAGCATAAAAGTGGTCTCAAATTTGACTTAGAATAGACTGCAAGAGATCACAAGGCTATTGTGAATTGTGCAATATGTATAATGACAGCTGGTAGCACAGGGCCATTTATAAGAATTATTTAGTTTTTATTAAATTGGTAAATTTTATTATCCAGAGCAACCTATGACTCAAAGTTTTCCATTTCTTAGCCTGAAGCTAAAATTAAGATCTTACACAAAAAGATGTCTCTGTTTAGGTTTATTTATCAATCCATTTGGCTATTGTCCATTTAAAAAACAATGGAATTATTGAAGAGTTTAGTGTTCTACCTATAAGGATTTTTCTTCTATTCCACTTTAATTGTTGGCATATGATGTTGCCATAGCTAGAGAACAGGTCTGCTCTTCCATGCTCTTACCTTATTTAGTTAGTGATGCAGAGGCAGCACATCTTATAATTACTAATCAAACCCGTAAGAAGACTATGGTAATTACGATTTCCATGTTTGCTATGTCTTTGGCCTATTGTTTCTAAAACAATAGTTTTACAAACTTAAATGCTTAGTAACGTCAACTTTACTCTCCTAAATTTCCCCTCTTTTCCAAAACTAGAGTACTGTCAGATTTCTGATGCACTGATTTTTTCTAATGATGTTGATTTTGTATCATTTATGCTTCTTTTTTGTCCTGATCACTACAGGACAGGGATACCCCCAAAAGAATCTTTCAAGTACATGATTTCAGGTAACTCACTTTCTATATTGAGGATGGCATTTTCCAAGGCTACTAATTATATATTATTTTAATAGCAACTTTTAAAGGTAACATTTATCAAAATACTTTCAGCTCTGCTAATTTTACTACAGAGAAACCATTGTCTTCTCTAAACAATGGGAAGAATTGTCACCTGGGAAACAGACTAGCAGTGCTATTGTAACACTTTTTACTATGTAACTAATGCAGCTTAAAAAAAAAAGCTTCTCTTACATTTATTTAATAAGCATAAAAGGTCAGATAAAATATAGTAAGCATTAGAAGCGCAGATTATTTTTCTGTATGCTATGTAACGATTACAATACAGCTTTCCTTTAACAAATGAAAAAAAATCATAGAGTTCAGAAAGTAATTTCTCCAAGTTACTTGTTTTACAGGACTTTCATTTCTTTTACCATGCAGAGTGTCTGAAAATAATGGCAGATGGAGAAAAGTAATGGAAAAACTAGAACTACTAGTTATCTACATCTGTTGAAAAATTTATCTTGCTGATAAGAGTTATATATCTATCAACTGCTAAGGCAAAAATGTTGATGTGACTTCTGCTTTTTATAACCTCTTTTCCCATCCTTCTTTCTCACCCAATTACACTGTACTTGTTTCCTATGCATGTATTGGCTACAGCAATCTTCCTTACAAGCACTGTACCAGAACCTGCCAGAAATCCTTGGCATTACTATCCTTTATATAATGACAACATTGTGCTAAACTGGTTGGCTGTAATTCCTTCCATCTTGTTTTCATAACAAGGGGAACACTGGAATTTCCTTTGGTACACCAGTATTGAGTCTTTTTGCTGAATGACATGCACAATTCTTTTGTCACTGAGGCAAAACTTCAGAAAACTTTTTCTTTTATACTATGAGATAGGGAAGAGTATATGACCTAAAACTGTGCTATTGGCTTCCTGCTCTGTTTTGCCTCCTGCTAATCCTTCTCCAATTTATAAGTGATAACATAAGGATGGGAACAAATTTTCACCATGCAAAGATATAAATGGAGATTTAAACAAAGACGAGAAAGACAAAATGTAAAAACAAAATCTGGTCAGGTCAGCAGTGTGGAAATGGACTTGGCATTAAACAAATGTGCACAGAGGTATAAATCCTCAGGAATACGTGGCTACACATATGGCTACTCCTGAATTCTCAGTTATGTGGCCATTTTCTAAATGATCCAGTTTGCACCAGAGATGGTATCACACAATTGAAAGCCAGGAAGTCGCTCATCAAGCTTTAAGGGTAAGAAGGAACATTTAACAGAGCAAATTCACTTTCCGTTTGTCACAGCATGATGAGGAGTTGAAAACAAGAAATTTGATAACAAGAAGTTTAGTGTGTCTTTGAAAAAACGATTTGGTAACTAACCTGGCAGATACCACACTCTAATTGCTGCATCAACAGAGAACCTGCTCAATTCAGATGGTCATTGGTAGCTCACCTTCATTTCAGACCTTTAGACTTTCCTTTCAGCAGCCTGGAAGCCCAGAGACAGTACTTGTGATATGAAATTTGCATTGCATAAAGAGCATACAGAATGTTCAAACACTCATCTTCAGTTACTACTCTACATTGCCAATGACTGCCATGTTTAAGGGAGTAGAGTGTAAAGCGCTGGCACAGCTAAATTTTTTTTTAATGTGGGCTAAATCCAATAATTACATGAGCAACTACTCTTCTATCTGGAATTCACCAAAGTATGCAAATCTCTTGATGAAAACTGAACCTACAAAGATCAACATTTCATAAAAAACTGTATTAATTTATGGTAACTTTTATTTTAATTAAATCAAAACATTTAATAGCCTTATCTTCAGTGTCTTTATTTTCTTTTGCTGCTAGGTCAATGTAAATCTAGACAGACACTAATTGGTGGATTCTATTCTTTTATCACCATAATAATAAGAAATTTCTTTCACTGTAGTTCATTAATTAGCAAAATGAAAATGGTGTTCATTTAGGTTACAGAAGATAATTGGCTTTGAGAACTACAAGTCAACTAGAGTATGGTAGCCATGTCTTCATAACACTCACTTCCACTTCAAAGGAATTATTTTATAATCTGGCACAATTTTGGCCTCAAATCCAAGTTTAATTGCATTCAAAAGTCATCTTTTGGAAATAGACACATGGAAGTGATGTTCAAAAATGTTAAATGTCTTATGTTTAGGCTGACAAAGATGGGTCTCCATTGAAGTCATGATTGCAAGGAGACCATTTGCAACTAAACATTTAACAACAAAAAAGTGTAACTGCACTTTAATTATGAGAACTCTAAACAAAGGTTCATTCCAACTCCATTAACTTCATCTTGAAGTGGAATGATCCATAGATTTAATCATAAAAGCCAGCCATATAAAATACCTGGGGTGATTCATCTTATGGATCTTGAAGGAAATCTGTATTATGTAGTAAATAAGCACTCTTTTGTCCATTTGCCTCTTACTTTAGAGAAACACCCTTTTAGTTACAGCTTAAAGCTTCTGACAGGCAGTCTTTACTGACTGTATGTAAGCCTTAAGACTGTTCTGCATGCCTTCTTTATATACATATATATATAAAACTCACATAAATCTGCATTATTTCTGACAGCCTCACCAAATGAATACCATATGGAATTTCACCTAAGTGGTTTTACTTAGTAAATTAGTAAAATATCATTGTAAATTTGAGAAACTTATTTTTTTTAAGAACTACAATTCAATGAAACTAAGGCAACTAACTGCTCAATTACATTATTTATTCAATTAACTATGTTCATATGTGCACAGATATTACAAATATCATCACTTCTACAAAGAACATTAGACAGGATAAGCAACTGTACCTGTATCGGGCTACTGCAGCAAGTCAATAGGTATTGCAAGTTAAATCACTGAATCTATCGTAAGCAAATTATTACTGTAACACTATTGCAAGAGCTGTATTTTCTAATTCTAGTCTTTACAAGTAGATACTACAGTATTTGATAAGTTATATTTATTATCTGATATTTAAATACATTAATCATACAGAAATGCTAATGTCTCAAACTGGTTTCATTTCTGTGTACAACATATGCTATGCTATCAATGCATGCAGAAATCCAAATGAAAGTAAACCAAACAAAATCACAGCTCTATGTTAAAATAACGTGGATATAATTATTTTATTCATAAATTAAAACATTAAGAAATCCTAACTTTAAGAGGCTGAAAGTGCTACATGAACTCTCTAGGTTTTCACGTACAAAGTAGCTAGAGCTGACTATATAAATGCAAAGATTGCTTCAAGCTTCTTGAAGTAGTAACAGTTATGAGTTTTTTCCCCTTCCATCTGCCCACTACTCATTATGAATCCTATGTTAACTACTACTTTTTGCTTTTTAAACAAACATGTTTTGAACCTATAAAAAATTACAACTGAGAATAATTACATAAAATCATCAACAAAATGGAATTATTAACATGGATACAGCAGATTGGAATGCCTCACAGAAAAGACTACATAAAAGGAGCTCCTTTGAGTACTGCTTTAGCAAAGCACTCAGGTACACATTTTATCTTAATTCTGTTCTCAGCTAACTTCAAGGAGATGAACACACTTGACTGGTTTGCTACACAATGATAGGATTAGACCAGTGCTTGAAATAAAGCATGTGTTTATGAGCCATACACAACATGAATTATGGTTTACCTTAGTATGTCAGACTGCAAATCATGGGAGTTCAGAAGAAACTCAGTGAGCTGTGCAGTCAATGACAAGGCAGAAAATGGTAACTTGGCCAAGTTTTGTAATATAAATTGTTCCAACTCCTGAGTCCAAGCAATTAAAATATCTGCACGCTTCTTTGCTTGGACTGAAAATTCTCTAGGTAGCTGCAACTGTTCCTACACATGCTGCACAAACTGCCAATGTCTGAACAGGTTGATAGCTGTCTTTTCCTTTAGCCTCACTGAATCCAGGAGCTAAGGAAAACAGTGCTGAAGTCTTAAACAGAAGTCCTCCAAAGGTTTCCAATCATAATTAACACAATTTCAAGTTCCTTCTTTCTGAAGCTTAAAAAGCTGTTCACAGTTATGTAAAAGGTTCTTTATCCGCCTCTTTAAAGGAACTAATGACTAGTCCTGCAATGAGAGAGGACAAGGATTTAGCATTTGATGGGGGTTCAACTGTGTCAGGAGAGAGGAACACCTGAGTACACACATAAGGAAAACTATAGGTGCCTGGAAGCATGTACAGCAGCTTGGGAGATAAATGGCAGCTCATGGAGGTTTTCAAAACTCATTTTTTGGAGACAGATGAAATTGTAAGAATAAATAGTGGCACACCAATTCCCCACATGTAAATGTGAGTAGCAGTATTTCCTTATCTAACACAGATATTAGAAGATTGTTCTCTAATGCTTTGTAAAAAATAAGTGTTACTGTTGATGCTTATTCTCATTAAGTGGATTTTGCAGCAATATAATAAAAATTAGAAGAAAAGCAGACAAGGACTTTGATCCTAATATCCACTGAAAAACTCATATGGTTATTATTTCCTGATGCTTATATTAATAAAATTGGTAAATGTACTTCACTCCAATATCCAGGCATGTATTCATATAGGCAAAATATAACTTGTGAGCAACTGTCTTGAACACCTGAGCAGCAGAAAAAGTCCTAACTTCAGTGTCTAGTTAATGATTCAGCATCGATTTTCCACTATATTGTTTAGTAGAAGAGCTTTCTGTGCATTAAGAACTAGAGATCTCAAGAAAAATACTATCAGTTTAAAACTGCATAAAAAACCCTAGCAAGGTAAGTTTATAAATGAACAATATAGAAAAGAACAATAACTGTATTTGTAATAACTGTCATACAACATTGGCATCTTTACATTATTGTGAATCTATACATTTGCTTCCTTCCTACTTTATCTAACAATCCATCCTCCAAAAATTTCTTTGCTGCCATGTTACCCCATATTCATTTCCAATATGCCTTATAAAACTACAAAGTCCATGATACTTAAGGAATAAATGTATAGCCACATGTACTTCCTTGAAACTTGTCCACACAACCAAAGAAAACATTTCAGTTTTAGCCTATACAGAGAACTGAATTGAACAGATACACTTATGTTAACCTATTTTTAAATTGATGGCCTATTAATATATGAATATAAGGCCAGCTGCTAAAACATAATCAAAATATTTTCAAGGCTTCTCTGAGGAAAAGTTACAATCTCACATACACCATATCTCCAGAAACAGTGAATATCCTACCATTAACAGTTATGGCGAGAATATTTCACTACTTAATCCAAGAAATTCCTGCCAAGCTATCTCTCATTTACAATGGCCTTTGTTAATCTTTCATGCAATTAATCTTCCCCACACAAAGTGAGCTTTTAATTTTTACTCCTCACTAGATATAATTGCATTACCACCAGGAAACAGTAAATTTTCAAATTAAAAAGCATGCATGGAATGAAAGCACAACCCACACCAAATATTCTAGTAGAGTTTAGAAACCCTAAAAAGTCTAATAAAACTCAACTGTTTCTTGTTCTTGGTCACTCATGGATAGCTCCTATAATCTATCTTACCACATTCATCATATCTTACTTTCTGTGCCCTTGGTCCCTAGTTCACAAAGTGGTATTTGCATTTTGGCACAGCTTCACAGAGAAACTTAGGAGCTGTGGTTAAGGGCACTTACTTTTTTTTTTTTTTTTTTTCTCCTGGGAGCATGATATCAACCATGTCTTTCAATTGATGCCCTGAATAGCCTGCAGTAAAAAGCACCTCAGAATAAGATACAAACTATTCACTCTGCTGAGGAAGTCTGCAGCAAGCGCTGCAGATGGTCTGGCACCTTTCTAGATGAATGACTTAAGTCTTCTATGCAGCTACCATGGCACACCCATTCAGCCTGGTAGGGAATGAATAGTGGAAAGCAGGAAATCCTACATTATGTCAGGAAAAGAAATGAGTCCGTGGATTCTCAGGTAGGTTTCCATATGTTCTGACTACCAAATAATATGGTCATAACCACTGTGCATACCCCAGCAGGTATACTATGAACATACTACCAAATCATGCCTTCCCTCCTCCTCCTCCACTCAATTCATTTAATTACACAAAGTCTGAAGCTGGCCTTTTGTAATCGTTTCCTGACAAGACTTCTAGAAGGCTACACTATGAATCAATATTTATAGTGATCACTGCAAGTGCTGATTCAAAATTACAGTATTGAGTTAAAAGCTAAAGGCCGCTGGTTGAGCAATCAAATCTCTTTGTTCCAAATGTAATTGCTTCAGTCTGACTCACTTTGTTCTATTTAAAGACTAACTGAAGACTTGCAATATTGAGGGCTCACTTCAATAAGCTGGTATCACACTTCCCATTAAGGAAACAGAAAATGATATGATGCTTCATTTTCAATTTGTAGCGATAGAAAAGTATTTTGTTGCATGTTAAAAGTGTTATCTGTAATTTCACAACTCAAAACCTTACAGATTTTTCTTTCCATAAAAATGTCTCTTTGTATTATTCTACATCATCTCTGCATTTTTTAACGATAAATAGAAGAGACAGCCATCACTCCTCCCCTGATTACTGTAAAGGACCAAGTACAAGCAATGAAAAAGTCTTAAAAGCTCCTAAATGTTGCTGGTGACCAATACTGTCATCCAATTAGCTAATTTTAAACTATAGTAAAAAGGATGAAAGAAGTAGGTCAGGCTATCCAAACAATAAGGAAATCATCAGGAAATGCATTTAGCCCACCTGTTTCCGTGGTCTGTCAACTCTATTAATCAAAATATTAAAAATAGCACAAGACTAGAATGTTAAATACAGTCTCTTGAGATCTCTCTCCTTTATATCAGAACTGTAAGATCATCCTTCTCTTTGATTCAGAGCATAAAATAGCCTGTTTTCCAGAAAACAATCAATGGTGTGCAAGTCTTTTTCTTTCAAGTCTCCAGCCAATGACAGTGAACCAATGTTTTTAGATATGATATATTAGCAGGGTGTCTGCTGTAGAATAAGCCAACCATGTATTGTTACACCTAGAATAGCTTCACTTTTCTCTGATGCAAAAGGAAGTGAAAATGAAATAGATAAAAAAAAATTAAGAACATCCACCTGCTGTGAGAAAGTACTGTGTCTAGTAATTCATTGTAAAGGCACTCAGAACACAGCAGCTATCTCCTGAATGTGAAAAGCTCTGCAGCAGGAAAAGGTTTTTATACAGTCATGCAGTCAGTAACAGTCAGTGAGGCTTTCAAAAATGCTGCTATCTGCTCTCAGGTTGTGGAGAGCCAGTAATCGTCCTTGTTTTATGACAGTGAAAACAGAACAACAGAATATTCTGATACTGTAAGCCCTAGCAACAGTATGGAGTTTTACTGTTGCAAAATGTGCTACTTATAAATATTAACTGGATAATTCAACTTCAATTTAGGAAGTAAGTATCGCTTGAAATCTGCATCTTAGACTATTTGCAATTTGAAACACACATACATTGGTTAAAAAATTAAACAGATAATCTTTTCAAAAATTTTAAAACTAAAGATACTATCTTCTGCTGCAAAGCAGCTTCAACAACACTTCAAGAAGTATTTTGCAAGATAAACAAATAAGACACAAAATATCTGTGGAGACAATTATTCTCTCCTGATGCAGCTCATTCCAAAAGTCTGGAATCCACTCTTTTCTGTTTCTAAAGCTGTTGCTGTAGACTCACACCAGGTGCTGACTTAGTCACTCATGTCAACCATTACATGAAAGTAGAGACAGTTCACTTTGAAATAAAAAAACACGTACTTGCCTTGCCTACTAATATAAATTAGAATTTTTTTGTCTAAACAGAAATTGAAGTGGTGAATTGTAACTATTCACCCTAAAAAAAGTTAGCGATGCAGGAGGGCAACAGCATTTTATCCAAACTGCCATATCAACACAGTTGCTTCAACCTCAGCTTAGGACCTAGCAGACAAATGATCAAAAATGGTCACACAACCAAATCAAACAGAAGTTATTAGGAAAGGAAAAGATAACAAAATAAGACATGGTGCCAACAGTACAAAATCTGTGGTATTAAAGTATATTGGAAAACAAAGTTCTGGTCTCCATCTCAAAAAGATTCACAGAAGGCAATGATGCCTGTCAAAGGTATGAAATGGCAGCAGAATGAGAAATAACCAAGCATATTAGATCTCTGCAGCTTTGAAACAAACAAACAAAGAAAGAAACACTATCTCTTTGCATCTCCTACATTTATCCCCAGAAATCACCTTTTGGCCACTGTCTGTGATGGACACTGAAGTACCTGAATATTTGGTATGCTTTGCTCATTCTTACAGCGCAGCTGACATAACCCCATTGTCTGCTCCTCCTGTCTCCCCAGGTACACACTCTGCTTCTTAAGCAGGTTCTGCAGCCTGCACTGGCTCCTTTGCTCTGGCACCTACAGCCCAAGCTAGCAAGTCTAAAGACAGATCTTGGATCACAGTTGATTCACTTAGCAGAAGTGAACAGACACAGTGGAAGTGAATAGATTTTAGTGCTGAAAATTCTATCATTGTTTGAAAAATAAGCACATATGATAATAGCTTTCCTGTGTCACCACAAGAGTTCTGGCATAGGGAGATCAAAATGACCCACTGAAGCACTGCTGACCATTTCTGTATTCAGTCATTTCTGAGACTGGAGTCTTTGCTACTATGCTTCTTAGTAGTTGGCCTTCTTTGACATCCTAAAAATAAAGCAGAAAGCAGTAACAGTGGCTTCTCCAGGAGTTGTAAATATGTGAAAAATGCCCAGCTTGATACAATTCCCTCACCACATTTTTCCTGTGCCCAGTATTGCCATGTGGCACTAGCATCCAGTGCCATCCATTGTGAATTAAGGGTACTCATGGCCACAGAATTCTGAAAAAGTATTTAGAATTAATTCTGTACAAAAGGTGACAAAAGCTAAATTAAATACAAAACCAATTAACATTCCTTTATTAGCTCTTAGAAAATTGACTCTTCAGAAAATGCAAGCAAAGACTACAAAACAGACTGAGCTGTAACAGCAAAATTCCCCCACATGTTTTCCTGCTACTCACCCCCGGTCACACAGATTGCAACCATTTCAGGAAAGCTGTAAAAAGAATTAAATTGCTTGGGCGGGCTTTGCATTCTAAATGTAGAATTAAAAATCTCTGTTTCACTGGTTAGACACTCAAAAAGCACTTTGAAGTTGCAAACATTCGTCAACTTTCAGCATAACAGAAGCTTTAAAGGCACAGTAGTCATTTTAACACCATCTCAAATATCCTTCTCTTATTCCAGAGGGCAACAGTGGAAGGAGAGGGGATTTAGTTTTTTCATTAATGAATCATACAGCTGTGACAGTTGGAGTGATGTGAGGGCCAGCAAGTGCTTCTCAGCTGTGGAACAGCAGATACCCCGAGGAGTATTTACCTACTTTCCAGCTCCTTGTTCTTGTTTTACAAAAGAAGAAGAAAGAACTCAAATTCTATCATTAAGTCCCCATTATGCTTTATAACTAAATAAGCCAAATTGTACATTTGGTGATTCTATAAAAAAGGGAGTAATGAGGTCAAGGAAATCAGCAGGAAAGGTATAATAATATCAAAATGTGACATAAACCTTCAGGCTACTGGCCAATTATCTAAGGCCTGATTCTGATGATGCTGAGTTCAGTGGCTCTTCCTTCTGGGTAATCAAACATTCTCAGCTGGGGTGCCCTTGTTCAAAGTCATTATGGATCATGCTACTACTTTCAGAAAATGCCCTGAATCTGGAAGGCTACTGATCTCAGCATTTCAAAGGATATGAACTTCTCTGTGGAAGAAAAGAAGATTTTTAAAGTCGGATCTCTCCTCCAAACCTTGGTTAGGACTGTGCTCAGGCTGTAGGAGGGCACTACAAAGATGAAGAAGCGATAGAGCATCAATGCTAGTGTGAGAAAGGTTTCTCAAAGATGCGCACACACGAAGTACAGGCAACATGACAAAGGCAGTCATTTGTGTACTTGTATTGCATGAGTGGTGACTATACAGTTTCTAGTATTCACCAGCCACCATTATAAATCACAGTTTAAGTTGCTTAATAGAAGTTTAATTGTTAGACAGTAAATTCTAAGGAAGACTACACTATTTTCATACTAAATTGCAAGCATATTCTTAAATTAACTCGTCACTGGAATGACAGTTTTTATTTAGTAAGCAAAGAGTCTGTTAAAACTGAAATTTATCTCTGAAAAATACCTCTGAAAATTATTTCTGAATGCAATTGGAACTGATAAATCTGCAAAGGTAAGTTCATAGTGTCATATTTAAGTCTAACTTGACATAGGAAGTTCGCATGACAAGAGTATAAAATGTGATGTATTTCCAGATGATGTCTTCTCATTTAGGAAAGCAGATAAATAGTTCTGAGGTCTGCATGGGTATTCCTCCCTCTCAAATATCCCAAACTTAATTTAATTCATTATCTCTATTGTCATGCTTAATAGGCAATATACAGCACATAGAAATGAGGCTCATGTCTTTTAACCCTTGAACACTGTATGTGACTCAGGGAGGATCTGTATGAAAACACTTGACTAAAAGGAATGAATTAAAAATATGCAGCAATTTGCTAGTGAAAATTGTATCCCTTGTAACTAGCTTTATCAACTCTTTTAAATAAAAACAACAATGGTAAATAGTATGGAAATAATATTGTATTGAATTGTAAACATACTACTGAAACTGTCGGTTTAAGTGTATGGAAGAGTGGAAGAAGGGTGGAGCAGAGATGCAAGAAACAGAAAATATTTAATTATGCTCAGTCATATAAAAAATTACTGATTTAAAGTTAATTAAATTAGCAGCTCTAATCTTGTTATATGACTGCTGTGTCAGTGTATGTGCACTTCTACTGCAGTGAAGCTCCTGAATTATTATAAAGTTGTTTCACTGTGCAAGCTAGAAATATTTCTGAGTATTGGACAATGTCTGGATGACTTTTGAAACCTATAGATATTAAAAATCAGAGATGGATGAAAAGGCAAACCATTTTGCATGGTAAATTTTAGAAAAACATAGTTCATAAATAATTCTATTAAGATTCCTTTTTTTTTTTTGGTATGAAAATTTGATAAACCACATCATTTTTAGCTTGCTTGTTTTTCCTCTCCCTTTCCTCATTTTCTCTTTCTCCCCATAACATTTTAGGCTGAAGCAAACATAACACAAAATACGTTTCTAAGTTTCTGGTAAAAAAAAAAAAAACAAAAACTTTTTTTTTTTTTTTTTTTTTAATGAAAGAATATGAACATTTCCAACAGCTTTTGGTCATTTCCCTCCTGACATCTGTTCTCCTCATTGTAACTCAGACTGCATTTCAAAGGAACAAATGAGCAACACTCAACAACAAGCTCCCAGTATTTAATCCAGTAATTTTTTTTGTAATAAGTATTATACCACTATGAATGAAAACAGTTCAGATCTACTGTTATTAGTTAACAATACAAATTAAAAAAAAAAAAAAAAAATCAAGGGTCCACACCTAGACTATATACCCACTGAAAACCCTGTACTTTCTACATTCTCTATTCTATTGCTACCTTAAACTTGTACTAATACAGGATACTAAGCCCTTACCAATACCTGTTGTGAATTAATAGAGGAAAATGAACAGGGGACTTCACAAGGATTATAATTTTCTTTTTATGTCTGTCTGTGTCTCTTCTGACCTCATTTCGGATTAAATATATTCTCTGAGGGTGCACAGGAATGAAATACAACAAAAAGCAATTGTTAACTGAATAGCTAACTTTGAAAGATGTCCATCTTACTAAACACATTCGCCATGAGAAAAGCTCTATGTGAAGTCTTACATAATGCCACACCAGCATTGTCTTTTAGACACAGTGAAGTGTACACTGAAGCAGGACAGAAAATAAGCAGAGGATCTCCTCCACGGTAATGTAAGAAGAGTTGGAAGCAGAGGTTCTACAGGTTTTCTGTAGCATCTTGCATTTGCTTATGGTAAGAACAAATGAAAAAATCTTCAGTGAAAAATATTAATTCAAGCTATTAGATTTTTGCCTCTAGGCTTTGTGACAACCAAGTGGAAGACTCTTAGGAGAGGGGTAGAGAACAGGAAGCATTCACCAGAAATCTGTGTATTATAATCCCTTATTCTGTTTTAGGTCAGGACAAAGCAGACCAATATTCAGATGGGGACATGGAACAAGTTTAAACAAAGCAGCAGCAGGATATTACCTCTCAAGATCTCCTTTGGTTTAAACAAAGCAGGATGAAGTGAAATGAGAAATGTTAATCAGAAATGCGAATAAAGCCATGACTGCCAAAACTGAAAATGTTCCTTTTACCACCAGTACTTTGAATTTCTGCACCTTCTGAAAAGCAGGCTTCTAAGTCTGAAAAAAAAGGGAACCGATTCATCAGTGTCAGACCAGTAAGTCAATGTAATTGTATAATAAAGCAAACAAAGATCATCATACAAAAATAACATGTAAAGAATGGCATGAAACTATTTTAAAAGGGGTTTTCTTTCCCTGTTAAAAGAGCTATCTTGCAAAGATAAAAAGAGATATCTTACAATAGCACTATTGGGATTTATTACTGAGGAATACTACAGTAGTTTCTTTCTAATAGGAAAACAGTAAGACTCTGAAATACAAGGAATGAATGGTAAAGGCTGGTATGTCTTGAACATTTATCTGCCATGCTTTTTCTTTCACTTAGAAGTCTTGAATTTTTGATCTAACTCTCCTAATGACTCTTTATGAATCCCTCAGATTCTAGTAGTTTTTTTCAAAGTCCCAATGTCCCATCTTTACCTATTTGTGTCCACACCTAAGTATACTTGAGAGGCATTTGATACATGCTCATCCAGAGAGCTTTAGCATGACCAAGTGTAGTCTGCACAGAGGATTTTTGGACACACCAGTTATCCACAAACTCTTTCAATGCTCATAACAAGGTCTGTCTAATTATGACTATAGCTCCTGTGCTGTGTCTCCATTCCATGTCCAGGGATTAACCATAAAGGTATTCTGTGCAGGTAAAGGTGCCCAAACACTCTTCAGAGTTCAGTGTCTGTCAGGAAAGTGCCTTTCAAAGAAAAAAGTATGAAATCTCCTAAAAGATCTCATTAGTTTTTTGAGATATTGTGTGGTGAAAAAAATACATAAAATCATTAAGCAGTACCTATCACTACCATTAAAAGAAACAACTCTCAAGACATTTTTCTGAGTACACCAGCCTGACCACATGTCAAGGCATATCAATCCAACTCCAGTAAGATTAAGTTACTCTCTCAATGCTTTAAAACCACAAGGTGAAATTTTAAAGATACATTAGTTTGAGAGGGCTAAAACTGCTATCATGAGTAGCTTGATAAATAAGACTACATGAGTTTTTTGTTTTCTTCAGTTAAACAATATATGTTTTCTTAACCATCTAGTGAAAAGCAATATAAATACTAGGAAAACCTGCTTTGGTCAAATCCATTAAGCTTGATCACACATCCCTAGGGGGTTATTGATTATCTCTTAGCCTATCTTTCAAAGCTGATCATTAAATTTGTTACTTGGGAAATCTATCCCATTTAACAAGTTGGCCTTATTCAGGCTTTTGAGCACCTTTAAGTCATTCAATTAGAACTAGATAATACCAATAGGCTTTTAAAGAAAAACAATTGTTAAGATTATATGGTCCAAATTTTAATCCTGTTACTTAAGTGTCCTCATAGGAAAGATTTATTCTTACAGTCTTATACAAACTCTATTGATAAACCACATTATTTGTAAAAAAAGACAAAAATAAATTGCTTTGCTGTCCCACCTAGGATTAAAGCCCAAGGAATCAATATTCTTGTGTTTTACGTGAGTTGCAGCCTGATATCCATTTTTCTTTTATGCTATTAAACTGCATTTTGAAAGCTTTATGAACTATTAGCCCTTAGAAACAGGCCTCTGACTTCTGACACTGTCCAAGGAACCTGATTTGCTCCAGATTTACTACACTGATTTACAAGGAACCACAACACAGAGAGTCCTATTAAGGGAAAACTAATAATACATGTCATTATTCTACCTAGACCAACTTATAAAGAGAAAGTAACTTCTAGGAAGTGTGTCTTAAATAGAGTTTTATAATGGATAAAGAGTCAGATCATTTCCTTCTTGACCTGAACAGGCAAGAGCCTCTTTGGACTGGTAGAACAGTGGAATAGGCTACCCAGGGAGGTGATTGAGGCCCCATCCCTGGAGATAATCAAGGTGAGGTTGAACAAGGCTCTGAGCAGCCTGGTCTAGTTGAGGGTATCCCTGCTCACTGCAGGGGGGCTGGACTAGATGATCTTCAGAGGTCCCTTCCAGCCCTAGCCATTCTATGATTCTATGATTGCTCTGAAGTAGTTTGTGTTGTCCATGGCATCTACTTGGGAACAATGACTCAGTTCCACTTAAAATGAATTTTAAGCGAATGAATATATATATCAGTGTATTTTCACACTCTCCAGGCAATTTCTTCACCCATAAATCTCCAATATACTCAATTCAGACTCCTAACCTTTCCTGCACAGGTCTTCATCCAAGATCATTCTGGCAACAGTCCAAAAGGCCCTTGAGTTCAGTAACAATATGAATACAGAAACTTCACAGGAGTCAGAAAGGCACGCATCATGCTGTCTAGGGCTAAAAAAAGCAGGAGAATGAGAGGAAAAATGATGGAAGGGATAGAGAATTGTTAGCTACCCTGTTAATGCTTATTAGTTACCCACCTTTATGGCTGATGATCTAAGATGTACAAAAAGCTTCTAAACCACAGGAAAGAAACATATAAAGAAGACAATGCCTTGATCAAAAATTATTTTCTTCCTTTACTTGATAAGAGACATGCTCATGAATAGCACAACATGGTCTCCATCTAGCCAGCAAGGCTAATTCTGAGATGAAAAAAAGTTGGGTACTTTTCAGTGCTGGAGTTTTCAAAGTGCAGATTATCCTGGCATGAAATCTAAAGAGCATTTATAATAAATAAAAAGAGTAACAGCTTTTCAAAATCATATATTTCTACTTTGGAAAAATAGCAACATTGTAATTCTATCCTCAGGTTCTATTTACCCAAAGACTACCTAAAGCACCATGGGATGAAGATTACAAAAGCTACAGATGTAGGCTTTACTATGACTCTTACATGGAGTTCCTCTGAACTTGTTTCCACTTACACAGCAGGCCTCATGGGATGTTTTCAGGTTTGTTAGAAGGGCTTTTCTTCTTCCTGACATGCACTTCACTGAAGACCATTACAGATCAAACTCTTTCATTCTTCAAATTTATTTAATGAATGAAATGTGTGGCATAACGGCCTAGCTTAATGGCCTAGCTTGCCCTGAGACAGATATACAGCTAATTTAATGTATTTAGTGTATTCTTGTGCTACATCTGGGGCTGGAGATCTGCTAAGCTGTCAGCCAAAATGGCTGAAGGAGGGAGTCTTGTGAAGATAAGACAGCCCTGTTTTGGCTAAACTGACAGGCACAATCAAGTCTTGAAGGCCAGAGTGTCTGAGTGGAGACCTTTGCCTAATTAACAGCAAAATTAATATTAAAGTTTACACCCCCGATAATGAGCCTAAAGGAGTACAGGATAAATATAAATGACTCTGTTACTCAAGTCTCCACCCAAATCATGCTAAATGTCACCTAGAAGGCAGGGACAGACAGAATTAGGATATAAAAATCACAAAGGGAATACACCTCTCAAGGGGAAGAAGACAAAGTCTAGCAGAGATGGTCAATGGCCTGTGCTTCTCTTCCTCCACCCAAGGCAGGGATGCCTTCTTGGTAAGAATCGTGCCTTCAACATCTGGTATATCTTTTATTTCTATTCTCTATTAGCGCTACATCTCAGGCCGGCACCTCTGACTGCACTGGATGTTACCCAGGATTTCTTCACTTGAGCTCAATGATCCTTTCGCAGTCAGTGCATTTATTAACGGCAATTCTGAACCTCCCTGTCACTTCAATACATCAAACCTATCTGTTTAACTTTTAAACAGTCTCAGCATAAGACTTCAACCAGACTCTGAAACAAGCAACTACCATTTCAGCCAGAGCCCCATAGCCAGGCTCTGAGACAGACACAAGCGTGTTGGTTTCAAGCCCCTCAGCCAGTGCCCTGAGACAGGACTCTCAGACATATCTCGGACTTTGCAAAACTGCTCAAAGAAACCCTCAGGCTCTGGCAGGCTAACATCTCACTTCCACACTTAATGCTACAAAAGGTCTAGATTTTACTTATCTGAAGCAACATACAGGTATCATCTCCAATTGTAATACAATTCCAAACCTATCACTGAAAGCCCTATGTTACTTGTGTAGGGCATAGGCCAGATCCATCCCACTCAGTTGTAAAATTAAACATTGCTTTTTTTCTTCCACTTGTTTCTCTGAAGTTCACTGCTGCTGATGATTTTCCTATTTAAAAAGATCTTCATCCATGATTTTAATCTATACAAAGGGAAATTAACAGAAAAAGAGGAAATATAAAGCTTTAAGGGCTTGTCGAGTGCTCCAAACTCAATCTCCAAATAATGAGAACTCATGCCAACTTTAAACCTGCTAAAGTTATATGTACATCTTGATTTTCAAAAATGTAAAAGCAACTAAAAATAAATACTTTAAATAGCAAAAGTAATACTACCACTCAAATTTTCAATTTATTCTTAGATTTGCCCACAAAAAGTAGGTCAGTAGAAGCCTACTCAATTGATTTTTCTATCTTTCTAACATAATATGCTTCCTTAATTCTTAGTTGGTTAAAAGCAGTTTTGATTGTTAAGCTTCAGATTTAATTCCATTCACCACCACTCTCTGAGCCTCATCATCCAGCCATTTTTTTTACTTAGTGAAGAGTGTACCCATCCAAGCCACAAGTGGCTGGTTTCTCCAGAAGAATGCTGTGGGAAACTGTGTCAAAAGCCTTACAAAAGTCCAGATAAACAACAGACACAACCTTTCTCTTATCCACTAAGTGGATACCTTTTCTATGATACCTTATCATAGAAAAAGATCAAGTCAGTCAAGCAGGACCTGCCTTTCATAAACCTGTGCTGACTGGGAGTGATCACCTGGTTGTTCTGTATGTGCTTGTAATGGCCCTCAGGATGATCTGCAGCATAACCTTCCCTAGCACTGAGGTCAGACTGACAGGCCTGTAGTTCCCCAGATCCTCCTTCTGACCCTTCTTGTCGAAGGGTGTCACATTTGCTAACCTCCAGTCAACAGGGACTTCCCCACTTAGCCAGGACTGCTGATATATGATGGAAAGTGGCTTGGTGAGCACTTCCAGCAGCTCTCTCGCTACCCTCGGGTGGATCCCATCCAGCCCCATTCACTTCTGTATGTCTCAGTGGTGTAGGAGGTCATCAAACATTTTCTCTTGGACTTTGGGGGCTTCATTCTGCTCCTTGTCCCTGTCTTCCAGCTCAGGGGGCTGGGCACACAGAGGACAACTGCTCACACTATTAAAGACTGAGGCAAAGAAGGCATGTGGTACCTCAGCCTCTTCCTAATCCTTGGTCACTGTATTTCCCCCTGACATTCCATAGAGCTGGTGATTCTCCTTAATCCTCCTTTTGCTGTTAATGTATTTATATATTTATATAAATATATTTATTGTCTTGAATGGCAGCAGCCAGATTAAGTTCTAGTTGGGCTTTGGCCCTTCTAATTTTCTCCCTGCATAGCCTCACAGAATCTTTTCTTCCTGCATGGCCTACCCCTTCTTCCCCAGGCCACAGACTTTCTTTTTCTTCCTGAGTTCCAGTCAGAGCTCTCTGTTCAAACAGGCTGGGTTTTCTTCCCCACTGACCCGTTTTGTGGCACACTGGCATGGCCTGCTCCAGTGTCTTAAAGATTTCCCTCTTGAGGAATGTCCAGCCTTCCTGGACTCCTTCACCTTCAGAACTGTCTCCCAAAGGACTCTGTCAACTAGTCTCCTAAACAGGTCAAAGTCTGCTATCTGGAAGTCCAAAGTGGCAGTTCTACTGGCTCCCCTCCTTACTTCCCCAAGAACTGAAAACTCTATCATTCCATGATCACTATGCCCAAAACAGTCTCCAACCATCACATGACACACAAGTCCTTCTGTTTGTGAACAACAGGTCTATCAGGGAGCCTTCCCTAGGTGTCTCTCTCACCCCTGTGTTTGGAAATTATCTTCCACACACTCCAGGAACCTTCTGGAGTGTTTTGTCTCCACTATCTTGTGTTTT
The DNA here is from genome assembly GCA_025345505.1 of Todiramphus chloris collaris. Lineage (NCBI taxonomy): Eukaryota > Metazoa > Chordata > Aves > Coraciiformes > Alcedinidae > Todiramphus > Todiramphus chloris. The sequence continues at coordinate 19,010,360 of JANVCC010000048.1, read as the reverse complement.
CATCATACACCTGATAAGTTGAAGTCCCCCATGAGAACAAATGAGACTTCTCCCAGCTGCTTACAGAACACTTCATCAGTTTCTTAATCCTGGTTGGGCAGTCTGTAGCAGACTCTGACCATGATAGCTGCCTTGTTAGCCCTCCCCCTGATTTTTACCCATAGACACTCAGCCCCATCATCACCATCATTATGTCCAAGACAATCAAAGAACCCTCTGACATACAGGGCCACTCTGCCACCTCTCCTTCCTGGCTTGTACCTTCTTAAGAGTTTATAGCCATCCACTGCAGTAATCCAGTTGTGCGAAATCATCCCACCATGTTTCTGCAATGGCAACTATATCATAGTTTTCCTGCTGCACAACGGCTTTCAGTTCCTCCTGTCTGTTGCCTATGCTGGGTGCATCAGTGTAGAAGCACTTCAGTTGGGCTACTGATAATATCACCTTTCTGTGGGGGACAAGGCTTGATTCCTACCTGATCATTCTCCTGCACTTCCATGACTTCTAGCCCGTCAATATCTCTTGTGCCTTTTCTATGGCATGACATTCTGTCCCCTATCTACATTTGGATGGCAGACCAAGGAACCTTGCTAGCACACCATCCTGCGAACATTGACATGCTGCCCCCAGGTTTGTCTTCAACAAGCCTGGTTTTATCCTTTTCCCCTTCAAATCTAGTTTAAGGCTCTTTCCATGAGCCCTGCCAACTCCCGTGAAAAATATCTTTTTCCCTTTTGAGACAGATGTATCCCTGCTAGAAACTTGTTGAAAACAAAAGGGTAGTAGCTTGATTATAAACATTGTCTCCATAATTCAGAACAGTGAGACACCATGTCATTTCACTTAGAATGAATAAATTGACACTGGGGAAATCTTCAGATTACCTAAATATGTAAAAGGGTTAAGAAACAGTAGAGTATCCTAAACTTCTTAGTCCGGTGAGCTGACTGGTATAATTTGGTAGACACAAAAGGAGTAATATTATGGTTTTACATGTAGAAAATTCTCAGGATTATCTGCTTCTGTGATTCAACTGTCATGCTGTTTGAAATATGTAGAGGAGTATGCCCTTTAACAGAAAAAAATGTAAGTCCATAAATACTACTTGATGCTACTGATAATTTAACTGCTAGCTTTTTACCATCTAGTTCATAAATATCATGCTCTACTGGAAAAGTGTTTACCTGTCAAATGATTAAACAAATACCAACATATTGTTGAATTATTTTTTTTTTCAGGAATATCTACCATCTGAAAATGATACACAGAAAACACAGAAATACTGAAGAGTATATGAAAAGAGACAAGAAAGATAATCTATAAATCTGATAATTTTGTAATTGGTTTTGCTTAACACATCTTATATTCTTTAAGGGATAATCACAGTGTCCTAGGTTACATTATATGATGGTATTTGAAAACAAAAGTACTATGGGGCATTGCTGGTTTTTTGTTTTCATAAATCATTGTATTTTAATACAGTTGAAAACTTCTTAAACCTTCCATAGACACAATTTTTTTCTGTGACTATAGCATTACACTTGGCTTCTTCTAGAAAAGCTTTGGTATTATCATTGGATTAGTGCTAGATTAATTGTCCAGTTCTTCTATGCTGTAGGAATTCTAGTAGCCAAAGTACCTCATAGGTACCACTGAGGTGCCACTTACTCTTGATAAATTAATATAAGGCCTTAAACCATCTTCTGTCATAGAACATATTGTGTGAACTTCCATGTTTGACATTGACTTTTTTTAAATGTCACAATGCTCTCTTTGCAGCTAAAAATCTTTGGCCCACTCTCACATTAGAAGGTCAGATTTTATTCTACCAGTTAGAGATGCCACAGTTGCAATTGTGGGACTTACAGTCTCTTTGCTGGATTAGCCTAAGTGGAAACAGCCAGTGGCAGACCTTTCAAAGAAACACTGAAGCAACCTATGTGTAGAGAAAGCAAAAAAAAAAAAAAATACTCCCCCCCCCCCCCCCCCGCCTTTTCATTGGGCATTTTTTAGGGCTTATGTTGCCCAGAGCAGTGTTGTGCAAAACATACCCAACTACTAGTACAAAAAATAGCAATGCACTCACTGCATCACTCCATCTAGGCTAACATGACGCCTGGACAAAGGGCTACCTTGAACACTTCTGGACAGCACATTATGATGCTAGATCATACTGGCTGAGCACATAATCATATCCACAGTTAAAATATCAGGCTTTATGTTGATATATCATTACATTTTCACTGTAGCAGACAACTGGTCTCTCAAAATACATCTATGACACCACATAAAAAAAAAGCCAGGGGGCAAGTATGATCATCAAGGCCCTCTCAATGCCAAGAGCTCCCTTAGTAGCCTCCCTTCCTGCACTGTTTTGGCCTATCTCAACAAGCTTTTCTGCTGGACAATGCCCAGGCACAGCTGGGACTGCGTATGCTAAAAACAGTTCCCAGCAGGCAATATATAAGAGGGAGGACCAAGTTTGGGCTCCTATCTCTCTGCATAATCCTCCATCAGTATTCCAGTAGGATTTAATACCATATGGCCATGTGCCTTCATGCCACATACCACATCATACAACACCTATTCTGAATTTCACAGTCTGGACATTATTTCATGCTACTGACACTTGAAAATTACCTTCTCAGCCCAAACGCAGACACAATTATAATTTTGCCTTGGGCTACTGAGGCCTCAAGGAAACACAGGGCCAAATGCTATGTATATCAGGGAATGATCTAGGTCTCTGTTCTATCAGAAGTACAGAAATAATTCCAGAAACCAGTGTTCAGTAATTATTTGCACTTTCACCAGATACCATTTTTAAAGTACAACAGTGTAGTACGCATAGGTCAGCCAGACTATCTTTTCTCTATATATGAACTTGGGAGGTCAGCCATGGGTTTAGAAAAAGGGTTTTACTAAATGGCTTTTGAAACAATTTTAAGAATTATTGAAAAATCTTTTTACCCCTATTTAAAGAATAGTCCTCCACCCTCTCTCTGGTCTTTTGCTGGCATACATATATCAGTATCAGAGAAAGAGAATGGTCTCTTAATATTTTTAAAACCATTTTATCCTTAAACACCACATGGAAAGCATGGTATTCAGGAATGCCTTTGCTTTGATGGCATAGAACAGATGTAGGACTATGTACAGCTGTATGCTCTTTATGCTAAGGAACTTAAAATGGTTCAGCAAACTTTTGCTTCAGAATACACACTGTGGTACGTGGCAGATCAGGGCCTCTCATGGGGCTGAGGAAAACAGGGTAAATATGGTGTATAGTACTTATATCGGTAAGCATCCCAAACCTCAAGTATATGACAATACATAGGTTTCAGTCAACAGCATAACAACAGTGACAGTACATCTTGGCACCCTCCTTGTAAAGCTGTAGACAGTGATAATGAAAATGACTGATTATCATTATTATATATCAGTATTTAAATCATTTAAATCATCATATATCATCATTATATATATCAGTACTTAAAGGATTATAGCTCATCACCTCTGCTACTAGACAAAAATTTGATGGTATGATACTTGACACTAATTCTGATAGCTTGTTATCACTGGTTTTAACTATGAAAGGCATGTAGTAACTGAATGAGGGGACCAGCTGTGCATGCAAGCTGACAGAATATCCCTTTTTGTGAGTGTTTTGGAAATCCTACTGTTTTTCACAGGAATGCTTATATCATTTTTGTCAAGGAGAAATTCCTGGGTAAAGACAGAGAAAAGGCGAGACCATGACTCTAAAATATCAGCTAAATTGCCAGATCACTGACAAAGATGACAAATTTAAACCTCAGCTTCCCATATACTAGGGGAGTGCTTTATATTTTATACTGTTTCATAATGGTGTTCTCTCTGTAACCCCTGTTTGTAGCCACTGCATTTTTCCATAAGTACCATCAGGAGACATTGCAGTTTCTAGGACTTGGCCTACTGAAGGAACTGTACAGTCACCTTTCCTGATTTTTCCTGTTTAAAAAAAAAAAATCTAAGGAAGCACAACACACACCAAGAATATCTGAAAGCTCACACACATCTGTAGAGTGGAAGCACTGTCACCCGTGCGCTCTATTTCTCATTTTTGGAGCCCAGGGCTCATCTTGTCACTCTCGGCAGGCTTCACTCAAGACCTTTGTACTTCTGCTGACACTTAGGCCATGAGTTCACAAAGTCTGTAGTCTGAACTAGATATTTCAAGAGAACACAAGTTTTGTATCGAGCCAGTAACATTCGTATCCTAAAGACATTAAAATGATTGAATGGATAAAGAACTAAAAATCTGCCATCCATCTTCCACCATAATTCTTTACAGACTCAGCTAAGCCACTGACAAACTTTGAAATATTTTGTAATTGGTGTCACACAATATCAAATTTCTGATAGCCTAAACCCAAACCAAAATTAAAACAGTTCCTTCAGAGAAACAGACTGTCAAATTCAAATGCAGCATATACATATGAAAAAAAAAAAATTCATAAGCTAGTACCAGTTTCCATAAATGACACACATCTTAACTACAAAATAGACCAATTTCCACTATTTGTCTCTTGATTTTTGTATGAAAAATTCAGACCCAAAGCAAGCTTTGCATGTCTCTCTACTGACAAAAATGAAACCTATTAATGCCTAGAAAGATTACCTGAGTCTATCAGAAGGATAGCCAAACAGTCCATTTCATCAGCCAAGGTGACCTTGCCAGCAGTCTGTCTATAGACAGGTGGTAGCTACTGACTCCCAAGGCCTGCCTCTCCTACATTTTGTGGCTGGAAGCATTTTGGACATGATAAACACTCCTCCCTCTTTCAAGGTTTGATATTAATAAGGTCATTTTAAAAACTCTCTGCTACTTTCACACAGTCCACATTTTTTTAATGACCTCCTCAGCATTCAGTCAATGAGGGAAATTGGAATCTCTCAAAGCACTCATCCAGGGCTGACCAGAGTGAATGGGCATGCCTAACCTATACTTTCTGATATATAACTTACTGAATCACATTAGCTGTACTAGTGAGTTGCACCTGTAGTCACACTATCCTTATCACAAGATTTGCTACACCACTGTGACTAGAGGTCTATCGGAAGTAATTTGTCCTTTTTTGACCTGTCAGGAGGTCACTTAATAGGAAAATAAACAGCCAACAGACCTTAGTGCACTTTCAGACAATTCAGCTGTTTGTGGTCACAGCAATGTATCATTTTGTCAGAGACAACGCCTTCTAGGCACTCCACTTGCTCACCCTTTGGTATGCTTTGATCTCACTTTGGTGTGTTTTTACATGTCTTCTTCCCCCAAGCCTTGAAGAAGCAAGAACTCTTTTTCTAAAAACAAAAATGGAAAATGATTTGCAATTGCTTGAATTGATTTTGTCTGAGATCTAACAGATGGATACACAAAACACATTTAGGACTTGAAGCTGACCAACTGGAAGATCTTGGGAAGGGAGTGAAGGACCTTCTTGCACACATCTCCACAAGTCTCATGAAGAAAACAGAGACAGTGTCAACCTAGACAATTAAAACTAACAATGGAGGAGGCAGAAATGGCATCATAACTTTCTGTTTACAAGCAAAGCACAACTGTAAATTTACCATCACTAAATAAAGTTTATTGGCAGTTACTGTATTCCCACCTTAAGACTGGGTGGATATGAATGTATCTACAATGAAAGAATCTTCTTTTTACCCACCTTAATTAGAAGTAGTGCTGCTATACAGTGTCTAAGACTGCTGTAGACCAACACTATCCATTTAACTCCAAGAAAACTGCAGAGCAGATAGTGACCACCCATATTCTGTTCTCACCCATACTTCTTTTTCCTTAGCAATTGAAATACTAACAAGGAACAAACCTGTACCTGTCCCCTTGCTACCCTCAGTGTTAAGGCCATCAGTGAAGAATCCAGTCTAACTTCCTATTGCAAACCCCTTGAGCAACCCAGTTACTTCACATAGCATTTTCCAATGCTATTTTTAAAAGCATTACCAACAGAATGTAGGAAAAGAGTAGCAGCTTTCTCCCAGGTAAAACTTACATAACATTGCTGGAATCTAACCTCAGAAAAAATGACAAGACGAACATTTGTCAAGCAGAAGCTAGATCTGTACTGGTAAATTGAACATGACCAGGGCATGTGCTCAAGATGCTGAAAGGTCATTGCTAATATGATTACATTTTTGGAACAGCCTTTAGCATGCTTATGATTCACAACTACACGTCTATAGACAATTCCCAGATGGCATTTCTCAGGTAATGTTTCCACAAAGCAGCAGAGATGAAACGATGCCATTTTGGCACACTTCTCTGGCATAGTCCCTGGGCATTATGCCACCATAGTCACACCTGCACCCTCTCATGCTAGCTCCCCAGCAATGTAAAAGGCATGGTATTGTGATATTAAAAAACATCCCATTTCTGAGATCTCTTATTTTTCAAGAAAACCTTACTCAGACAGTGAGGACCTGAATTGGGAGTGGGGGGGGGAGGAGACAGAGACTCAATGATTTACTGGGAAGATATGTTCCAAGGGCAATGCACAGCTAGCTCAACATCTGTTATGTCTACCAAAGCAGAATGAGAGACTAAGGAGTTACTGATAACGGGGAGAGCCTCGAAACAGGTCCTTGTTCTCGAACCTGAAAACAACATCAACCAGCGTAAACCAGCCTTGAGGTTTGAACTCGGGGCAGGGACATAAAGAGCATGCGCAGAAAAGTGAGGCAAAAAGTCTAGAATGAGGAAGACTTTACTTCATCTGAGGAAGACTCTTACTTCATCCCAGGGACCCCTACCCACGACCACCAGAGGACACTGCTCAAGCGCAATGCAGATGCAAATGACTTTTGGGTTGATTATAATATGAAGTGAGGCTGGGCAGGGCTAGGTAATGAATATGTATAGGCCTAATGTGAAACTTAATGAATATGGAACATGTAACCCAATATATACTAAGCTGAAAGCAGCGGGAGGCACATATGACTTTGGAGGAATTATCCCCCATGTGTCCCAGCAGTGGAATAAACATACCTACTTTACTACTTATTCAGGAGTGGAGTTTTTCCGTGTATCAGACCAAGGTGTCTCACCCAGGAAAGAGGTATGCTTACTATCACCCATAATGATCTGGGGAAGATGAGAAGGATCTGACTCCGACCGGATCATCTCCGCTACCTATGCTGAACTAGTAGTTGGAGACTACCACAGAACCACTGCCATACACAGGGGTAAATTGAAAAGTTAAGGCTGCCTTACTCACTGCACGAGACTGACAAAGTCACTAGTTCAGTATAATTGTAGCAGGTTTCCACCATATCTCTTACTCTCCACAGGCAAGTCAGAGGCACACTGAAGATACTGTTCTGCCTCTCCCTCTCCTTATCTAACTGAAACATTTTAGCTTCTCTGCATGAACATTTCAGCAGCCCTTTGGCAGCTACCTGACAGAAGCAACTATCTGTTGCCAAGCAGATATCTGATTGGTCCCTGGTCTGCTCTTGCCACGTACAAGGCCCTCAAAGTGGGGTTTTTTCCCATATATTTAAAAATAACATTTATATAGATAAAGCTTGCAAATAATATAGATTTGTATTATAGTTTTGTAAAAAGAAGTCACCAAGACTACTGGCTGGTAAAATAAGAGCTGTTTAAGAGTGTGTCAGGATGGCACCTTTAAGAAGTATGGATAGTCAGAGCTTTTATTTTGTGAGTAGGCGTGACAAGGGAAAGCATTTTGTTAAAATCATCTCTCTAAAGTCTGGAGAAAATGAATAGATGTCATTGAGAGGCATAATAGATACAGAGAGACAGAATAGAAGCTGTGGAAAAATGCTAAAAGTAAAACAGTGAGAGTTTAAAGTGCAGTGACTGAAGAAAAGAGGAGAAGCTGTGGGTACCTGGTAGAAGTAGATTGGCAGTGTGTAGTAAAGGCAGGGACATGAGAAACAAGAAAAAACCCAGGCAACTCAGAGAGAAGGTCTGTTCTGCAAGTGCTGTAGAAGCAAGGATGGTAAGAGAGCATCAGAATATATGTTGTGGCTGTTCCTGGGCCATGAGGCATCATCAACACTGTTAGTGAATACAACTCCTCTCTATATGGTCTGTGTATTGGTGTGACCTTCAACATAACTCCACCTGCTGTAGACTTGCCAATCCTAAACCGGTTGCCTACTATCAGTAAGAGTTTGTAATAGCAACACTACAGAGATAGAAACCATCTTCTGCACAGTGATGGACTTGTAGAATATGGTACTTTGATACTGGATGTCAGGTGAGCTCCATCCAGAGTTTAAGCACCTTGTGCATAGCAAGAGTACAAACTCTCCTGTAACATGAAGCCTGGACTCTAGGTCCTTTACAGGACTAACACCTAAGCTCTGCTTCGTGCCACTGACTTAAGTTGAAATATCTGCACAGTATCAAGACCTCTCTTTCTCTATATAGTTCACTACCAGAGCTAGACACCTGGCCTACATGCTGTGAAGATTATCAGATCTTCTAGGTGCAGTTAGAAGGAAAATGTCCCCAGCATGGTCCTGAGAAGGTATCAAATGCTATCTGCTATAAGAAGCAGAGATTCAGGTGCTTGAACATCCTGAAATAGATTGATAGCAGCTCTAAACAACATATAATGGCAGTTTGTTATACAGAGACAGTAAATCCAAAGGCATAGGTCATAGGGCTTTTTCTTATATACCTGAAGGCGTAACAAAGTCATACTCATCAGGAAGATGAAAGGGAACAAGGCACGTATGATAGCGAAATGTGTAGATGAGTAGACGCAAAAACCTGTGGGACACATTCTTTTCCACTACCTTTGCTACCTAACCTTCTGTTCACAGAAGAACACTCTCCCAAGTTTACTAATGTAGACGTGGACTGTACCATCTGCCTTCTGCATAAAAGCGCACACTCTGGCATGTTCAGTTTAATAGTACAGTTACAGACAAAGGGCCCAAGTGTCTTTCCCTCCTCCATGGAATGAATCCTAAGAAAAATGGAAAGATTAGCATTTTTATATGAGCTGCCTCTCAACTGATATGATCTCTGAAGAAATGGAGTGGTATAGGAAGAAAGATGGACTTCAGACATCATCCCAATACATACAACTGACTGAAACAGGATAGTCTTCTTAGTGCATTGGTTGTTTTATACCAGGTGCTCTAAAAAGGATGGTTAAATAGATGAGCAAAGTTATAATTTTGAGGAATTCTCACAGTTTGAAGAATATGGTCACTTCCTTCTGATGCAGGGAAAGGGAAAAGAGACAGAAAAAGATGGAGAAAGCAAAACAGTATACTGCATGAGTTACAGAAGAAAGCAGCCACAGTAACACTGGCCTCAAGGAAGAATTGAGTGGAACAGTCACAGTGGAGAAGAACTGGTGGTACCCCCCCGGGGTGTGGCCTCCTTACACCCACAGAGCAAGGTTACAGGTAATGCATCTGTACCATTCCATAAACAAGTACAGGGAACATTTTTACAAAATGCAACATACAGATAGAGATAAGCTAGCTAAATAAAAACATGTTTTCTTTATTTTCCATTCCACCGTTATCTTGATTTAGCTTTTGACTGTCCTTCTGCTGCATTTTCTCTGCAGTGATGGATATCAGCAAAGCAATCCAACTTTTTTTGCAATCATATTTCCAAGTGGATCTCAGAGGGGTCAAATTCTTTTAGTCATGTGTGTTGTTCAGTGCAACAGACATCTTTATTTGTGTTAAGACCATAGGGCAGATGTCCTTCTTCCAAATCAACCCATATGTATTTGACAGATCATAAAGACATTCCTCACATGTCATGAAAAGTAAGGACTTTGCATATCGAGTACAACTTCGCATCTTAATTTGCACAGTAAGAGGGCTTACCCTGCACTCTTATAGATTCTCATCTGTTTTCTATAAATAGAAATTTAAGATGATACCCAGAACATTTGGGATTTAATCTAGGACAAAAATTGTTACTGGAATGCTCTCTTATCAGTAGTGTTATTTATATAGTGGTCTGTACTTATCCAGGGCAAAAAACAGATAGCAAACCAAGAAGAAAAAGCCTCCTAGAAAAATATACATCAACAGAAAATTATCTGTGGCCTTACAGAGGGTAAAGACGGAACAGAAGGTCAATGAACTGATGATTTATACCAGTGAAGGATGAACCCCATTGAGATGACAAAAGTATGAAGTTTCCATAAACCATATTTAATGCTTACAAATGTGTCAAATGTTTTTCCTTCTATAAAACAAAATAGTTTTATCATGGTCTCCAACAGTACATAGTTTAGCTATTTCCCGTTACAGGAATCATGCTACCAAAGGCAAATGTTGAATGAGTTGTGAAAATCTGGCCATGGTTCTTCTCTTGCATAGAAAATGATTGGCAGCATATTTGGCTGTGATTTCTACAGAATATGCCAGATTTTAGGCTATAATACTGCTGTGCACTCACTAGAACACATTCAGAACAATTTGAAGGGAAAAGAGTTCTACAGATGTGCAACAGCTTGATGTCATATGACAACATATGGCATTCCAATATAGTGACCTTTGTAATTATTCTGCCACTGGCCTTCACTTTCTGAACTGAATTTCACTGAAGCAAAGGTACATTGGTGAGGGAAAAATTGTTTATCCAAATAAAACACTGAAGTTGGAGGCCAACCAAAAATCTTTCTGGATTCACTGGTTTGCTGACTAAACAGTTTCTAAATGAATTTTTTTAAATGTTTGGGCTGAAGTGTATTTCAATTTACATTTGTAGAAAGTTTAAAAAGAAAAAATATTTTCCAGTCTAGGTAAAAGAAAACCATCATGTTTTCTAGACTTATTTTCTCTTGTACATCTATCCTGTCTTAGACATTATCTCTATGATCAAAATTGCACCCTGTAATGCTTATTTCTCTCTGCTGACTAAAAAGATGTTTTTACCTCCATGTGATGAAATTAATTTCCCTCTCTGACTTAGAGCTAAATTACAAAAAAAACCCAAAAAACCAAAAAACTAACACCCCCCCCAAAAAAACAACAAAAAAACCAAACCAAACCAAAAAAACACCGCCCAGAAAAAAAGGATACAAATACACTAGTAAATGTATTTTCTTGATACACAAATTATTAGAGAGATATTATAATTTTTCTGTTTAAGAGCCCAAGAAAAATTCTCAGTAGCGCTCTGGACCCCTGTGTAGCCAATGTAAACCTGACGACAATAAACTATTCCTTAGTAAGCTTTTCCAGACTTCTTGTCTGAAGGTATCCACAGACAGAAAATTGTATCAGAAAAAAAATGAAAAGACATATAAAAATTTTATCAAAATGAAATGCACAAACCAGTTCAAAAAACACAATTTGGAATGTGATACACTCAAAGGTACAATAGGAATAAGCTTTCAAAATCTGATTACAGAGCGAATTTGTTCTCATATGTGCATAAGACAGGTGAAAGAACTAATTACCGAGTCAATACGCTACTACAAATAAATAGTGTGTCAGAATGTACATTTAGTCACTCAGTAGTATTTGCAAACATAGGACTATGGAAAACCGACCATGTCCAATAACCAGGCATAAAACTTGCTACTGCTTCACTGGTGCTGCATGAAATCCATAATCTCTTCTGAAATGTAAGTAAAAGTGAATGAAAAAGAAACCATAAAGAGATAATCCTTCACATGGCATTTAAAGAGTGTCCTGTTCTGCATCCACTGTTTGCAGTAAATACAAAGAGATATTCTGATAGCTTCCAACATGCTGAATAGGACCTATGGAGCTCAAAAAAGACCCTTATGTATTACTGTGTTACTCAGTAAGAGTGAACAGCATAATCTCATTCCCTGGACTCAGAGGGAAGGCAAAAGGATTCTTTGAGAACACAGTAATAGGAGTAATACTGTCATGTCCGTTTGTAGCCACTTATTTCCCAAAACACATACCCAAAGCGGCAATTTTCTCTGTGGGCTCATAAAATCTGATCTTGTTGCAAATGACCAGAGAACATTACAAAGAAGCCAACAGAAATTGCTGTTTAGAAGAAATCAAGTAAACTCAAGAAGCAATGTAAAGTCAAAGACCAAGAAAAACTCTTACAGACAATATCTGTACTATCAATCTTTTCCTTTAGTGCACTGTAATACACCTTGAATATTCTGCAGATTTTAAATTCGTCTGTCAGACAAGCAGACTAGAGGCCTATGGTTAAATGGGAGAAGAGGAACTGAATTCAAGCTATTATAAATACCATCAATTCCATTTTTTCCAGCCAAGATTATCTAACATTTACCAAATGGCAAAAACTGTAACAAATATACAGCATATATTTTTATATACTATACATATTAAATATCATAACTTGCAACACTTGAGCATCTCATGCAGAAATAATGGTGCATTTAGTCTGACCAGGACCTCAACTCCATGGATGAGTTCAGAGTACAAGTGCTGATTCTGTCAGATGCCAGATAAAGCCATATTAACCTATCACTGGGAAGAAACTAGCATATACTGTTTTCATTTGGGCTGTATTAGCTCAGGAGCAGCTCTACAGTATCACTGCTGCCAGATCAAAGCTTGACTTTACCTAGACTTGAAACTGGGCTGGACAAAGGAAAACCAGACTGTTCACACTTGTCCATGTGCACATCTTCTCTGGATTTTATGATAGGATATATTTTAATAGCTAAAAAAAATAATTGATTTCTAATCCTTGGCATTCCTCGTATCTGTAAAATGTCACTCAAGATGAATAAGCCTGGTAATGTTTTTATATTAACCTCTCCAAGGAAATTATATTTTTTAATAGTTTTTGTATCTATGGTTTTCTCCAGAAACCTTACTAGCTTTAATTAACAATGAAACAGGAAAAGGATAAAATCCTTGCCTGAAGGAGAAAGCAATTTAAAGTTAATGGCCTTTTAAAAATTATTGGTGATTTTCTTACAAGACCCAGAGGAAATATATTTCAATAATGTTTGTAGTTGAGCTACTAGGGTTTGGGATTTTTTTGTCAGCATATTGTTTATATTCCTTTAGAGCACCAAAATAATCCACAGCTGATTGTGTATGTCCATGTTTGTGCAGATACATTGCAATTTTATGTAATTTTATAAGCATGTAGTCAACTTTCTTACAGCTCTACAAAACTGTAATCTACTTTCTTACAGTTGTAATTTTTCATCCACAAATGGAACTCACAGACAAGACAATCGCAAACAAGCAATAGTTACTGAGGGCTGTCTTCTTGAAATATAATTAAAATTACTGAGGACATACTAATTTCACACATCACCATACCTTCAATTGTCAGCTCTGCATCCTCAGTGGTGTGGCAGTTCATTTACATTGATATTGTGGATTATGACCTCTCTTTGAAGCTTTGTAGCCAAAGTAGGCCTAAAGGGCACTTGGTCGACTGAGGACAAATAATAGTATATGATATGTAAATTTACTTAAAATTAGGTGTTATCTTGCCTTCAGGGCATCTTATAAACTGATTCTGGTCATAGAAAGAATCATGTACAATTCATAACAACATCCTCTAAAAAATATAAAAAAACCCCAACAACAAAACAAACAACAACAACAAAAATCTTTTAAGAATATTCAAGCACTTGTAAAAGAAGAAACAGTAGGATTAAGCTCAACTGAATCTTTCTCCTCAGTGTCTGGATATGAGGTGGGAAAACGTTAGCTCAGGTGAAAGGTTTAGTACCTTGCCCCAGAATATTCACAGCAACCAGAAATCTCAGTTCCACCTATGTGTGTCATCATATATACTATATATGTGTGTATATATATATTTATACATACATTACACTGTTTGTAGGGTCTGCAGGCTGGGTGTAGACTTCAGCTTCAGAGGACAGGATACAGCTGCAAATAAATCTTTGCTGACTGTACTTAATTTTTCAGGACAAGGATAGCCAAAAGTAACCCTCCTAACTAAAATTCCTTGAGTAAGGTATCATGTTCTTACCAGAAAGCATGGATTTTCCCTAGGTTTGCATTCTAAGTTGGTTTTGATTTTTTTTTTTTTTCTACAGGTAAAAACAAAATGTATTCCCTCATTCCCTTTACTGCCCCTTATGTCAACCAAGAACCATGCAAATGCAGCACTTCAAAGGTAAAAATCTTTGTGTAGCAAATGCCATCTATGGAAAAATTTATTCTAAAGGTGTACTTTTTGGTAACGTTAGAAGCAGCAAAAACCAATAACTTTAATAGAAAAATGTCAAGTAAACTATAGGAAAAGTGACAGCTCTATCTGCAGCTATATCTGCAGCTATATCTGCAATCATCCAAAAAAAAAAAGGACTCCTACACAGTTGTGTATCAGAGTCTTCCATTATATTTAGTGAACAATATATTGAGTTAACACTGGAAGTGGGAGCCTGTGGCAATTCCAACAGTAATAATGTTTATAAGTTACAGCTCACAAAGTCATAAAAATCATCTGAAAGCTCTGATAAGTTTGAATTAGTCACTTCCCTTTTGGTGGAAGCCAATTTACTATACTGGTCAAGTTTCAGCTCTGTAGCTCTGAGTTTAGAGGAATGAGTGTGTTGCTTGCTACCAAAGGAGAGAAGTTAGCTGGTTTCATATGGTCAGGAACAGGCAAGTAGAGGAGTGATCAACCTTTACAAAGAGCCTCATCCAACTTTTTTCAGATGACAACAGCCACACTGAAGAGCTTGCATACACTAGGAGCTCCAGCAAGGGTAACTCTGGGAACAGTTCAGAGAGCTCCCCTGTTATCACACAGCCTTCTTGAAAAAGAAGCTGGTGTGCAGCTGACTCCTCCTCCTTTGTACTTGCCTCACCTGTCCTGAGAAATATGGACATCACTGCAACATTCTTGCCAAACCTGAAGGAAATAACTAAACACTTCAAACACATATGGCTGGACTGCTGGACTCTGTCTGCCAGAACAATTTACTTGGTTTTAGTTAAGAAACTTGCAAGAAAAAATTATGTGGAGATGAAACTCTGAAGGCCTCACTTTACTGAAATACACAAAAAGAGAGTTTCTGGATTCCTTCTATTACTCACAGCACTAAATTTTATATTCTGAGAGTATAAGCCTCAAATAATAAAGGAAAAAATATTATCTATTTATATACATAAATGCAAAATTACTGCAATTTAAACCATTTCAGATACATTCCAGGATCTCCAAAGTAAATTCGGCCTGTGCAGGTAGGATAAAATAGATGATTATTCTCAACCATGATATGGATCTAGAAGTAAATGCAATCCTCACAGATGGAAATAAACTGTTGAAGCACTTAGTTACAATCACCAATGTGAGACTGCATTATAGTACTGGTGATTTGTACAAGTCTTTAAATCATTTCAGAGAGCAATCAGGTTCTTTTCCTGCCTTTCCAGCCTTTGCATCTCTTCCTATACTCCTTCCACAGTGCATCAAGACTGTTGTTCTCATAATTATTTTCCTTCTTTTAAAGAATCTGTCATCTTTATGAAATGCACATACTCCTCATGTTTTTACACTTGATTTTCATCATCAAGATGGCAGGCAAGCAATTCCCACTACAAATATTGAGTCAATAATTAATGAAGAGAACCAACATCACAGCTTACAATGCACAGATTTAGTGACTTCATCCCTCTAGGAAATGAATCAGCATGACTTTTTTACTGAATCTCTATAATGTTCTTGTAGTACCTAAAAATCAAAAGACAGAGGCAGCAGGGAACCTTTATTAAGAGGTGTGTGCACATATATATATATATATATGTTCACACATAAAAATACACACAGCAGAAGTGAGAGTCTTTACTTTTAATGTCTCGGAGCATTGATTATTCTAGCATGCTGAAAAATTTGAGTGAATTTGCTTTTTAGTTCCACTCTGGGATTCAGAGGAAGGCAAGATATTAATAACTTATATAGTTCAAGTATAACACTGATTAAGTAGGACAACTCACCTTTCTCCCCACATCACTCCCTCCCATCCTGCACTTGAAAATTACCAAGTCTCTGTTGCTGACTTAGAGGATGTAAACAGGGCCTGCCACTAAAGGGACATTGACACTTCATACAGCTCATACTCTGGCATTAAAAGTGTAAAATTTCTTAACTTAGTGATTTTAAACAGAAGAAATCAATTGAGGTGTAAATTTTGAGGGTTTCTGCTGATCATCGCCCTTGAATGAATTCTCATTATATCACATCTGAAAAAGATGTAAGAGGCCTCTAATAAATTCATACTTTGGTTATAAATCTAAGCACACAGCCAGAGAACAGCTTTACCTATTCGCTGCTGATAAACCTAGAATAAAATTACAAGAGACACTGAAAAGAAGTAGAGATGCTGTCATAATACATTAATCTCAGTACTGTAGGTCCTTTTCATTTAAAGCACACTGTTTTAAAAACAACTTCAGATCTTTGATATCAGGAACAATTCCAAAGCAATGGAGACATATGCAGAAGTGATGGAAAAAATACTACTTTTTTCACTAGGTGTATGCTGTGGAATGCATTTGAAACTGCCATTCACAGTTGAGTCAATGGCCAACCATCTTTTGCAAGCATGACACTGGTGAATAAGATTATTGAGTAAAATGGGACTAAGAGTTAGCCTTTTCTGGATAGGTAAAACTTTTAGATCTTGTAAAGCACTTATTTTTCTTTCACAGTGGCAAAACCAACCTAAATTCAGGAGAGATCACTGCAATTGGAAAGATACATTTCAGACTGTAAGCAGCGCAAAGCAAAAGTTCTGTATCTTGTTTGGGGTTTTTTTTCTCCTCCCTCTCCATTTTTGCCACAGAGCCTCATCTTTGACACTGTCAGAAATGCAAGGAAAACTGTAAGAACAGTGTAAAAGACTTCACAACACTTCCCCGAATATGTAAGTCTCCAAAACTTGAAGCTCAGTAGCCTGCAACCACATGCAGATTCTTCATGTGTAGTAACTCTCAATGAATTTCCTTCTCATAATACCCAATACCTCTTTGAACCAGGGTAACTACCCCATCAACAAATTGTGTGAATAATCAGGTTCTTGGATCAAGAGAAAATCTAAATTAACTGTAAATATGTCACAGAATAATGGTAGAAAATATCACCTAATTTCTAAAAATCTGATCTTTCATTTCCCCCTTTCTCTGCAGCTCTTTAATTCTGTTCTGAGGTTAACTTTTGTTTCTTAATAATTCAGTCTCTGAAAATAGAAGGTGCTATAAAAGCAAACACTTTCTCCCTAACTGGTTGAAGATAAGGAAGAAGAACCCCACAGATTTGTCCCTACATTTTAAACTGGGCAAATAGATTTTTTGAAGAATTTGGAGAATACAAAATAACATTTATTTATTAACATACTAAAACACATTAAGCTTGAACATATTCTATAAACCAGTGTGTATGGCACCCTTCTTTTGAATTTAGCCATCAGGAAATTCAGAGAGTGAAAACCAAATCCCCACCTTTCCATACTGAATAATTTGTTTTGTCTGTGATTCAGAGCAGCATGGAAAGCCATTTGTAAGATCTAGTCTTCTTTCAGACTGTAAGAAGGAAAATTAATTCTTAGTATCCTCCTAGGAAAAAAAAAAAAAAAAAAAGTCATGCTATGACTTCTTTGTTTTCAGTCAGTCAATTGTATCTGTAATTATAGGGTGCTACAACTTGTTTGTATTAAAAAAAAAATGTTTTCCAGATTTGCTACTATTAGTGCAACAGATGATACTGAAGTACCTGACACATTTCAGTCCTTTAAATCATTCAGTAGATAATTCACATTTACTCTAATGTACAGGATTGGGACATATAATTATTTTTTTAGCAAGTAACCTCTGAAATTTTTACCAACATGTACAGAAATTGTGCATTAGCTAACAATAAAGATAGAAACCTTATATTAAATACAGACAAGTGATGAAATAAATCCTATTTTTATAAAGCTGTTATTCAAAGGCTTCATATAATTCTGTGATAACTTGAATGCATTTTTGTGCATAATTCATAAGAGATAAATTGCATTAATATATATATCTACTCAAAGATGTCAAAAGCTAGATGTTTCTCCATTTTCATTTTTAATTTTCTGCTTTTCTCATTTTTAAATAAGCAACAGGTTAAGTGAATTTTAAAATCAGTAGAAAAAGTGAAAATGCATTTTTCTTTTATCTTCCATGTCCCCTCCACTGACAGAACTAAAAAAACCAGAATAGATTTTTTTACGAATCCTTTGCAACCATTTCATCACTCAGTTTGGATATAGTGTTTTTGATAGATCTGAGAGGAAGAGGAGCCAGAGAACGTAATTCTTAAAATGAAACTAAGGGAAAGGGTCTTAAATATCACACTTGCAGACCTACGGATCTCTTAGTGAAAGTACACCAGGGTTTTGTATTTTTTCATTTCAAAACCTCACAAATTAAAATTTGTAAAAACAAACAAAAAAAGTAAACAGCTTAGTTCATCTTACAAGCCAGGTGTTTTTCTGAGACATGAAGGACATTGCCCATACATTCGTGTTATTTTTTTACAGCAAAGTTATGGGAAAGATACATGAATGAGTGCATTTCAAAAATCACAGAATTTAAGGTTTGCTAGATGATGAATTTGTTGTGAAGTCATTCACAGCAAACCTATTCTGGTCATAAGATGAAAACAAGGATTACTACAGTGAAATACCCCTATGATTATCATAATGCTACCTTTATTAAAAGGTACCCAACAATTTGTGCAGATGTATGTCATCATGCAAGAGAGACAGAATCGATTCTGATCTCTCATTCTCTTAGTAGAGTCAACCTGAACACATTAATTCTTAAACAACTAAAACATTTGGCTTAATTTCAAGCACATAGCTTACTCCACGAAATCGAGGTTCATTTGCATGCCTGTCATTGAAAATGTACTGGGGAATCATGACAAACTAATAAAAGTATTAGCAAAAAGTGCATATATCATAAGCCACTGTTTTATAAGGGCCTATGAAAACTTAAGGAGATAATGCACAAAACATTTATTCCCTGTACGCCCTTCCTCCCCCCAGAATTCCCACTGAATACATAACAAGCAAGATTAAGAATTTGGTCTTCACTTTTGAGGACTGATCTGGTGCTAATAAATCAGCTTTTCCAGGTCAAATACAAAAAGAAGCCATTATATGATCACTATAATGGAAGTTGCAAAAACATAGCATCCTAGAATTATATAGACTATGGAAGACTAGAGCAAATGCTTACTACATGTGGAAGACTAACTTGAAGTTTTCTGAAATAATTCAGGGCAAGATTTTTGTACAATTGTTCCACCCTCTGTTTACTTGAATATGGTCTTAAGCCTCAATAGACAATACTTGTTTGTTCACAAAGCCAAAAGGCATATAAACTGCACATAAGAAGGCTGAGATAACATTTTGCAAAGAGCATATATAGAAGATTATGCCAAGGGCTTATGTCTGTTCATGGAGCCCATGTAGTAATATTCTGTGGTAACCACGTGAAGTAGGACAGGTAATAAAAATCAGTCACCAGCTTTGGTTGAACTACAGAATGGCATTTTACTGTTAATAGAAGGAAAGTTTTAAATTCCTCTACACTCACCCAGAAACAACATGGAAAAACTTCATTTTAACATGCATTAAACTCGCAACCTCATGAACTCTTCGATACGCTGTTTACTCTCCTTGCTCCATAAATAAAGTCCGGAGAAGGAGTAGAGTGAGGTATTTTATATCACATTACAGTACATTAAGTAGTAGGTTAAACAAAAATTTAATACTGTAGTTTGGTTTCTTTTTTTACAAGCTCTATAAGCTTTATTTCCAAGTGACTTAGCTAAATTCAAGCTTAAATGTTTGTTAAAAAACACCAAATGAGACATACGTGTCTGAGGTCAAGGACTGGTATTTTTTGCATTCAGAAATCTTTTTTTTTCCCCTCACATATACCTTGTGATTATCCTATTTGTTACAGCAATAGACAAAAAGTGAAAGACTCTCACACCTAATCCTCTTGTGGACGGCAGTCTTTCTGGAGAATGTGATTTCAACCAACTTTGCAAGTCTGATTCTTGGAAATAACATCATTAAGTCCAGATGTTTTAGACTTGCCCCCAGTGTTGACCATTCCTTTCACTTTGGTTCATCAGATAAGGAATTCAGAAGGAACCAGAACATCTTGGAAATCTTTTGCTTGCGCTTCTTACCAAAGCTATAAGAACTAACAAGTCATTCCTAGGATACTACCTTCCTTTCATTTTTGTTGGGCTTTGTTTAACCCAAAATTTATTATAGTACTGCCAGTCTCAGAAAATGTAACACAATGATGATTCTGAAGCAAGTTTTCATAGGAGTTGCAGCACTGCCTAACCATGAATTTATTCAGATATTTGGTATTATCATCAAGCCATTGAACCATGTATTGTGTTACTGGGGTGTGGTGAAAAAAAAATAGATACAAGTATCTGTTTCTAACTTGCTTGTTCTGGTTTGCACACTTCAGTGTCATAAACTTCAGAAGTTTATTATCCTATCCTTCTTTGCTTCATGCTTCCCTAGATGACAAATTGTGATGCTGCAAAGTAAACTGTATCTCTTTCCCTCAAAACAGTTTTCAATGTCTGTTTATTGGTTAATCTGTGTTTTTTCTATTTTTTTTTTTCCCTTTAGTGCTCATGACAGTATCTGACCCCAACTTCATTTCTTCATGAAAAAATGGATGATTGGAAGACAGCATAGTAACTGTATAGTAAGAAAACTTGAAGTTACATCTAGTAAATATGATTTAAGATATTCCCCCCAAAATCTAAAGAGAATTCTGTTCTCTGGGTAGAGACCATATAGAAATAGCACAAATTGGAACGCCGTATTTTTTTCTCTCACACCATTTCTGATAAAGGATAGGGTAAACATTAAGCACTGTAGATGTTACAATTTGCACTTGATAACAAACAGCAGAGGTCCTTGGCATATTCACAAACTCTTCAAGGCTTATTAGAAACATTTGCTCTAGAGGTAATAGTTTTTTACTCTTAACTCCTCAAAATGCAGCCTTTCTTTACCAGGGTATTCTAAAAATGTTGTAGTTGTTGACGTCACTAAGTGAGGGGGAGAAGAAAATATGGGGAAATAGCAGTCTAATAGTGATGAAGATTATCTGTGTCAGATCTACTTAGGATCGTGACATATTTAGGCCCGACAGTCTAATGCTCAATTGAGAATGCAAATGATAATTCAGCAGGTACTTTTAAGTCCAATCATGACTATCCTGTCACTGTAAACAATGAGAAAAGAGCAAGCAAATTTTCAGAGCTTTTTAAGAACAGAGTCATCAATATACAATCCCAAATGAAAAGTAAAAGAATGAACCTCAGCAAGAGGTTCGAGTAAGCACATGAAAATATGAATTTTTGTCTGACTTATTTACAAAGATGTCTGGATCATGGTGGAAATGAGGCAAAGTTCAGGAGCTTCTAGAACTAGAACTATCTGCTACTTACGACGAGTGAAAAAAGGTGATATCATTTATGAGTTAAATAATTTTTGGAGGCACTTCACTGCAAGGTACTTCTTTCGAAAGGAGCTAGAGAAGCCAGAGGGCTAATTCCCAAGTTTTGAATAGGGGTAAGATTCTTATGTCCTTTTGTCCCATTCATTTTCACTGGAAATGTAGCTTAATTCTAAAAACTATACAAAAGCAGGAAATGATTAAAGAAATGTTTCCTTGCTGCATTAGGCAAATCTGAGACTAGTGAAGTTTCCTGTCAGAAAGCAGGAAAATCACAGCCTTGAGTAAGTGATTACATTCATTTAAGATATAGAAAAGTCAAGCTTCATTTTAAACATTGCTTGATTCGGACCAGGAGTTCAATACCAGCTCCTAACATAACTGCTTTTCTTTTCCCCATTCCTACTGGGATGTTCTCAAGCAAAGGTTTCCCTGGATTTGATCATATCCTGTGTTTTAAATACAAGACAACTTTTCTGGCAACTGCTGAAACCAGCCTATATAAATGAAAATTCAAGTTACAAAATGGAACTGATTTTTGGCAAAAATATTCACAGTGCAATGTGATAAGCATAGTACCAGATGCAAGGAACATAACATGTCTGCTGTTTCACAGAAGCCACCAGTTCTTTTCTTTTTCTCCTCTCTGTAGCACAGCACTTCTGCCATCTGCTCCAGTCATTAGTACAAAGACAGTAACCAACACGTTCAATTACTGTGTTCTCTCTAACCTTTTGAAATAAGCTGTAATCACCTATAAAATGTGAAAATGTGAGAAGTCCTCACCCTGTCTTATTTTACTGACATCTGATTAGAGCATTGAACAGGCCACAATTCAGGCATTATAAAAAATGAACTTCTCCTTGGATCCCTCTCGGGCATAACTTGCATGTTTGACATCAGATTCCTCACCCTGTGTCTGGTAGCTAAGGCTCATTGCAACACTCACCCTATCCTCCTCCAATCCCAGCTGGTTCCCCTTGCCTCACTTCCCCCTCCCCTTCATCTATGCACAGCTCTGGCTGGCAGCTCTATGACACTATGCTGTATCATTGGGCTTCTCCTACCTTTTGCTTGAGCCAAGCTGACAGGAATCTGTCTGCTTTTGCATGCTCTAGCAACTCTTTCTCTTCTGTCTGGCTTTTGTACAGTATGATTTCCATCCCCCTTCTTCCTCAGTGTCTTTATCTTATCTGATATTTTTTGAGTCATAGGAGTGACTGAACAGCATGAGAAGAGCATGCAGTTGATGTATGGCCAACTCCTAAATACTAATACTGTTAAAAACTGTAACTTTAGTCAATAATACAAGTCATTTCCATGGTTCTTGAGAGTTCTGAATTGTTTGATCATATTAGGTGTTGTCACAGCCAAAGCTATAGAGATCTTGGGAATTCCTGGTAATATTTGCGGTGCCACATACTCTGAATATATATAAAAGCTAGACATTGTGTTTGAACTCAACTGGCTGATAATGAGATCTTATTCAAGCAACGCGGTACAGAAGCCTGTGAATATTTGCCATAGGAGTTATTCACTTCAGAGATCTGTACAGAGAAGCATTTCTTCCTCCTGCTTTGCAGAAATATATTGCAATGAAAAAGCTACTTAGACACACAAAGACGAAACAGATTGTTTTTCAGAGCTTGCCTGCTAAGAAAAAATGGATTTTCTCCAAGGACCTCCTTCTAAGCCAACTTAAGAAGAAAAGCCAATACATCTTAAGTAACTATGATTTTACTAATTTTACTATAATCTTCTCTCGAGTTAAAGAAAGAATATGATTCCAATGTGTTAATCACTGAAAAGAATCAGTCCATACATTAACAAAAGATCAAAGAGGAGGTTATGATTTTTTCTTAGGATACTTAGTATTACTTTGGTATTTGTTTTCTTTACCAAATCTTTTGGAATGTATGTATTGGGAGTATGAAGATGAATGTGATTTTGTTTTTAAAGTATACCTGACAGAATTCTTATCCAGGTATTATAATAGTACAGTATGACACATCCTTCTCTTCTGTGGCTTTTGCCATAAAGAGTCCTTTAAAATTTACCTGCAGTCTTGGATTGGCTTATTGCCAATACTTTATTTCTTCATTGGCACTCCTTTCGTATTTCTCGTTCCTCAAACACATACTCTTTCAGGAGTTAGGCCATCTCATCTATTCCAGGGATGTGCTCTTAGAATTGTACGGGTTCCCATTTTGACTGTCAGTGATGACAGTTTCAACTGCCTACTTCTACGCTTCCTCCAGAATTATCTCTAGTCTTGCATACAATCTGTACATGCAAAAACCCCAAACAAACAAAAAATACCCCCTACAATTTAAATCTGTGAAGCCTCAAACTCCTCTAAAACTATCCTTTCTTAGGATGTTAAAGAGTTTTTTAGATACTAGAAAACTTAACTGTTTGATAATGACTAGACATCAAAGAACTTGTATTGTTGCCTTGAACGCCAGTATAAGCACTCTTTGCACATAATGTGTTGCTGAAACTTCAGATTCTGAAAGATATCTGCTTATGATGTCATGCCTGTTAATCAGCACACCCGAAGCCTTTGCTGTTAAAATACAGCTGTCATTACACTTCATACCTACAGCTCCGTCTTTCATTCTTTCTCCTTATTGTTTATGAGAATAAGATCAGCATGACAAAACTGTTGATCCACCAAATTTCCTCACTTCTTTTCAAGATTATGAGGGAGATTTTAAAATCCACACATGAAAAATTAAGCTGGCAGGGAAATCACAAAATTTGATTGTGCAAGAACTGAGCACGTA
This sequence comes from Todiramphus chloris collaris, assembly GCA_025345505.1. Classification (NCBI taxonomy): domain Eukaryota; kingdom Metazoa; phylum Chordata; class Aves; order Coraciiformes; family Alcedinidae; genus Todiramphus; species Todiramphus chloris. The sequence goes on along the minus strand of JANVCC010000048.1, from coordinate 18,986,073 downwards.
TCATGATGTAGTTTAATGGCAGCATCACAAGAACACATTTTTTTGTGTGTGCTGTTCAAATCTTTCTGTTCTCCTGGAGCCTCCTATGATGGCTTTCAATGAGAATTCAACAGCACTGCTGTAATAGGGATGCTATCCAGAGACCTGGCCCCATCTATTTTGGAATATAACATATATTACACAAATTCAGGAAATGTAAAAGTGATTTGTTCTTGTTTGAATTCCTCTTTGGATACAGTTTCTCCTCAATCTTAGAGCACTTTGAAATTATCTTTTTAACACACATTTTTAACATGATAATTTGACTTGGTGAAACCCAGTGAACTCTGTACATTTCCAGTCACAGTATCCCATTAAAGTCTGGTTAGAAAAGGATAAAAATAAGGCACAATGTGGTCAAGAGTATGTACTTAAGCACAAGGTAGTAAAATAGTTTGTTCAGGGTGTTGTTTATTAGGGCACTCTTGAAGATTATGTAAACCAGATGAAATTCCCTGCTTGAGGTAACAGCAAATTTCTTGCTGTTTTCAGGAAGTCAAAAATTTGAGGTACAACTTCTGCTTATGTTAGAAGGAGACAAATTTATGAAGATTCTGCTAAGCTGAGCCATCATTCACTAAATTCTCATCCCTTTGGTTATATCCAAAGTAGACTTAATTTTTTTGACTCCAGCTCTTTCCAGACTGAATCTGGCATCTCTCATCAAAACATAAGAACAAGCTAAATCTTGTCAAAATGTATTTGGATTTTGAAATCTCTGAATATTTAACCTTTCCCTGGCCAAAATTTTGCCCCAGTATAATTTAAGGATTTGGATGATTTGGCAGAGGCTTCAACATATCTTCATAGCTACAAATGGGACATCAGAAATCCTACCTATGACTAGGAAGAATACAAAAATCAGCTTCACAATTCATGCACTTATCCCTGAAGTAGGTCCCTTAAAGAAAAGCGGCTGGCTTTGCAATGCTGAACAGTATGGTATTGCTGTGAAACATTCTGAATTCTAGATCAAAGTTTGAAACAAGCACCTGACCCAGAGGAAGGGGGCTGGGAGGGAGGGGGTGTGTATGTGAAGGGGAAGGTTCCCTTTTAGAGAGTTAAGTATAAGAACCAAACCACAGAAGAAGAAAGACACTCTCCCCAAATCAACAGTAGTTGTGAGATGTTAGGTACTAGTGAATTCTGGCTACCCTTGCCAAATCCCAGGACAAGTGTCTCCTTAGTAACTGTTAGCCATCCTCCCAAAGTGACAGCCATTCACTAAGCCTGAAGAGCAGGGAGGGCAGTCTATAGATTAGTGTGTTCTGGGCACACTGTATTTACTGAGAATCCACAGCAGTTCCAGCCCTCCCTGAATGCTACTGTCGACTCACTGCTTTGTACACCAGCAGGAGAGAGTTAGCCATCTGCCTAGTGTCTCTGGAGAAGGTTCATCCTGGCAAAGTTTCCAGACATTTAGAGGAGATATACCCTTAAGATGTACTCCTTATCTAGAGATAAATTCTTTAAGAGACATTCTCTAGATAAGATTATGTCTTCCACAGCAGATTACAAAATTCTTCAATTTCATTTAAATTCTATACAATTCAGATAATACTCCTCATTCATCATATCTTTTCAGAGAACATCTGCTCTGTATGTTCATACAATTCCAAAGGAATAGCAAAGGGCAAACAAAACTAGGCAGAGTTTAAACACTCATGATTTAGGCAATGTACAGTTTAGCTGTACCTCACCGGCAAGACTGGATACATTTTACCTACTTTTTTCATTTAACATCCTCTATTGTAAAGAACATTATCCCTAACAGGAAGAAAATTAATTTCTTTGGCTATAACAGCAATTCAGTGTTTTAGACTCTTCCTGAGAAGCAAAAAACCCATGTGAATCTCTTAGGATCTTAAGCATGATATTGTTGTCATGAGTCAAATACAGATTAGGCAAATAATGTTAGTCAAATAACCTGAGATATCCATTTTAAGAATTATGGCATGAGCATTACTGAAACATGAGTTGGCAGTGTTTCTTGATTTTAGTGCTTTTATTCATTCTCTTCATTTCACTGAACTGGCCTTCCACAGATACTACAGTAATTCATGGTCAAGGAAGTGCCTAATTTTAAGAGTTCAAGGTGACCAACAAGAAGGTTTTCAAATGTGTGGACCTTAAATATTCAAACATAATTTCCATGATCCATTTATGCCATATAAGCAGCAGTGTTAGGCGTTGATTAGATTTGGTTAGGAAGTCCCAATGCCAGCAACAGAAGCAAATAGAAGGCCTGCTGAGACAAACATTGTGGGACACCCCCAGAAGCTGCTGCACACAACACCCAACTGTGATGAATCTAGGATGTCTGAACATCCCAACAGCAGCGACACTGTCCTTGAGTAGCCAGTGTCATCACTTCCTTGTACACTATTATCAGAGTAGCTGTTTCCCAAGATACACAATGTAATTTTACTGAGCCTAGCTTTTGTAAAATGTCAATGTGTGGCCCCGAAAGCAAGAAAAGCTGGCTTCATCTGAGTAACTGGAAATACAATGCATCCTGCTTAAGCTGATGCTAAACTTTACACTTTGAAAGCTCTTAATAGATTGCACAAAACACACATACCCATGTCACTGCTACTACTACTACCACAATTATTATTTCATTGTTTTCCCCTCAGTAGAATGAACTATGATAAACTACAACAGAAATAACAAAATATGTATCATTAAGTCACCGGGGGCCATATTTTGTCTGCCATTTTTGACTACTACTATAACACTAAATAAAACCAGTCCCTTGCTGCATCCACACTGCAGAACTCTTTCACAGGAAATGGTAGAAACTTCTAAACTGATTATTGAGATTTACGCCTGGTGCATCATTTTGTACCAGAATTGGACAATTCTCAGGGGACCTCCAGTAGGGATGGACAAAAAGCACACCCCAGGGATCCTGCTTCCCACTGAACCATAGGAACAATTGTGTACAGAGCTCAAGTCCTTTTAAGCAAGTACTTTGTTCAGTTTAGCAGCAGATGCAGTCTTTAAATGCTAAATTAGGTGCTGCAGTGTTAACCTTAAGTACCTAGAACTTGCACCTTCTTAGGCAGTTAATGGAGATCAAATTATTTATTATTATTTCTTCCTAAACCTATAAAAGTGTAAAATGGCCTAATATTCAGCTTTTTGAAATGAAAGGAACAGACTGCCAAAAAAGCTCATCAAGAATAATACAACTGAATCTTCCTAAAGCAAACAGTCTTCATTCAGAAGGAAATGCCTATCATGACTAATATTAACGTAGTATTAATTAAGGGTAAGTAACAATAAGCATTTTCATCAGTAGAATTCAAATTGTCTTTCAGAGATGAGGATCACTAACAGTTGCATTGAGTGATGTCAAGCAGCTTGTTTTACCTCATGCAGTTGGCCAGCATGCAAGCCAAGAATTGTGTTCAGCTCTCCTGAGATACAGTCCAGTGACTCAGTCATTAGAGGACACTCCCTTGGGTTTGTATTAGAAGATTAGAACATTCCTACAACCCTAATCACAAAAAAGTTTGCCCCAGACTTACATAATTTTAGCCACATTTCCAGCAGGACTTAAAGCAGGATTATGTGCAAATCTAGCTTCAACCTAGTCTGAACATATTTTCAAAGATAACTTTTTTTACGTCTAAGAATAATAAAATTTCCCAAATAAACTATTTGTGCAGTAATTATTATTTTTAATTTTTAATTCTAAAGCTTTTACAATATTTAACTTTTTAATCCATTTAATGAAAAATTTTGTAATCAAGCCAGGCTCCCAAGAAGACAGGCTATGTCACATGAAGTCATTTTCCTCAATAAAACACCTTCCAATCTGCTGTAGATTTGCCTGTCTGTAGATGTTAACGATAGGAAATGTCAACTTAAACATATTTTTCCTGCCTTAAATCTGCCAGATGCCAGAATGTGCTTAAATAAAATGAAAGCTCTGAAAAGAGGGTAACATTAATTTTAAATTCTCAAACCTAAGTTACTTTCATCGAGGATCTGCGAAAGACAGGCAGTGCGCATAAATGCGCTGATTGATGTTGAGAGATACCAAAAATAGCCTCATCACATCTGACTTTTAAAAATGAAAACTTTTTCATAAAAATAATTCAAGTCTTCTCCAGCTGAGGTCATTCTGTGCTAATAACATTCCACATAGTGAGGTGACTGGTTTCTGATCTCTTCAGCTTTACAATGACAAGGCATAACCTCTAGAATATATTACAGTTCTGGAAAAGCAATCTGTTCCCTCCAAAGCATGTGAAAGCCACTTAGAAGCAGACAGAAGACAGTTCCATATGACAGGGAGATCATTTGTACAAGGTGGAAAATTTGCTTAAATCACTGAAGTTAGTATGCCAGACACATACACACAATCTCAGCAAAGCTGCCTAAGTCAGGCTCTGCAACAGGGCATGGATATTTCTATATTGTTTGTTATTAAAATTTTAAAATTTTTTGTATTTTAAAGGAATAGAAAGGTATGACGCTGGTCGTGGGAGTGAAAGACATGACACTAAACCACAAAAGAACAAAACTCAGATACAAAACCACAACCTTCTTGTTGTCTCCCCAGACACAGCTCCTCAGAGAGTTAGGAGAATCACAGGTCCTCTGATATTCAAGGACATGACTACAACACTACAGTCTGGTTCCGTCCTGTGCTTTTAAAAACACTTGCCCAAGTCTTATCCTATTAAGACGTCTTTGCAGAGCCACACTAACAGATCACTTTTATTCTTGCAGACCATTCAGTAACATTTGCAGCACAGGTAACTTAAACATCCACTATTTTTCCTTCCTCCTGAGCTTCCCTCTCACTTTCTAAGGCTTCTATATGTTTTTAAAAATTCTTAGTCCTTGGGCTTGAAAGTGATTTCCTTTGGAACAGCAATCACAACTGTTTCCTCATAGCCATCCTTCCCCTAATATGACATATGCCAGATATGACAAAAATGTTCCATTAAGTAGCAGTCAGTAATTTAATTAGCTTTGTAAGGTCTGAGTCTTAGGCCTCTGCAATGTTTTCTGTTGGGTTTTTTATGTTTTTCATCATTTCTTGCTTACTAACATGAACTTACAACCTTCTATAAAACCCGAGAAAGAAAATAATAATAACCAAAAAAAAAAATCTACAAAGAACTAGAAATGTGTGGATTTTTTTTTCCTTTTAATCACAGCTAGAAATACTCGATTTTGTAACTAAATTATTTTTTCTATTGCAAGAACCAACAACTACTGCACAAACTTTGCTTTCAAAAAGTAATTTAACAACTGTGAACATATGTTTGCATTTGGAGTTAAGAAGTTCAAATGTTTACTATAGGTCAGAAATTTAATTTTCCAGCCATTTTTCCCCATAGATGCACTTAAGCTACCTTTTAGACCTATTAACAATTTACTTGATTTTTTAAGAAAAATGAAAGTATATGCTTCCCTACCACTTAGGCAGGAGAAATCACTTTGCTTGTTTAGGTGTAGTAGATGTACCCAATTTCTCTTTTTTTTTTTTTTAAATATCATTAAGCTTTTTTTTTTTTTTTTTTTTTTTTTTTCACAAAATAACCTAGAAAATACAATTCCAACCAGTTCTTTACACTAGGTGATCTCAGTTCTTGACTAAGGCCAGTGATAGACCTCAAATTAACCCGTTAACAGCAGAATGTTAAAGGCAATCTCTGTTCTTACTAACAGGATTTAGTAAAAGTCTGCCTGGACATGAGCAATTCCCCCATTCAGACATGAATGCATTAAAGATTCCAGGCTTAGAAAGAAGCTAGATGTGAACTTCAATTCCTTTTATTAGTTTGGCAAAACATACAACACAAAGTCTTCTTAATATTTCCTGAAAACTTTTTAAATTGAAACTATCTGGGTGAGAGAAGGAAGTGCCACTGGGCAGAGGTACAATTCTTGCAAGTGGTAGAAATTGATAAGGCTGGTTTGCAAACCTTAAGATTCAAAGTAAACAAAATATTCTAAGGGCAAAGAACCAAAAGAAAGCTTCCCAAGCGGCTCCTATATTTTGTAGAACACTGTTTTCTTTACCTCCAACTTGGCCCACAATCACATGCATTTGACTGTTAACTTCATCAAGGAATACTAATTTGAAAACACTGGATACTACTGTCCAGGCCTGAAAGACACCCACAGAGGCAGCTCAGGAAACATAGCTAGGATACTAACGTAAAGAGGAACATGCCAGGCATTTAAGAAATAAATGAAGTAGAAGAAATAAAACATCCCTTGAAAGACAACACACGGGTATCAGATTTAGCGAACAACTGTACCAGTCAGACAACAATTCCAGGAAAGCATGGCTCAAACTGTATTTCCTATTCTGCAAGAACAGGTGCAATTATAAATAAACAGTGCTTTTCCCCCATAGTGATTAAGACATTTGTTTTTCTAGCAAAGCCAAAGAATAGACCCATTTTTTATACAGTAAATAGCTACGAATTTACAGTGCCAATAAACTTGCAGTCTCCTTTTGAAATCACAAATGTAAGACATAACAGATGCAAATTTCACTATGATTTGTCAAACATAATTTGAGCCACAAGTGTTGAGAAAAAAAGTTATTTTTTTCACAGCTTTTAATGGCAGTAATGCCCTGTGTGCACAGCTGGCTGAATAATGAACTGTACTTGTGAATAATTACCCCATCATTGATTTGTTTCTTTGATGTTTGTTGGGGTTTTTGTGGGGTTTTTTTTCAGCAGCCCAAATCCTCTCTCTCTAATGAACTTCTGATTCAGCTTGAAATAGAAAAAGCAATGTGAATTATTTTCCAGATGGAATATGAGGAAATTTTTATGGACTGAAAAGATTATTTATGATTAAGGTTAGATAAGGTTAGATTTTTTATGCTGAAAGAACCCAAAATGTTGCAATACATGTTTACAGGAGCAATGCTCTTACCCTCTGAGAATGCTGAAGAGGGGCCTGAGAAAAACTGGAATTCGTATCCAGACAGAACCACTCACGCAACTTTTAAATTGACCTGTTCTTTCCCACAAGCCAATTCACTACTGGACAAAACCAACACATTTATCCCTTAATCAGAAAGTTACACAAAGCTGATGTACAGTTAGTTTCCGCAGTCGTTTATCTCTATTAACTCATTTGATGTCCAGCTCTTTATCCAGCCTATAGGTAACATGCAAGAAGAAAACCTTATTTATTTTTGTGGTCTATAAATTGTTGGTGGTTGATCACCTATGTTGTTATTCTTCTGTTGAAGTATTCATACTTGCTATTTTCCTGCTCAACCTAGTAGCATCTATAATTCCCATTTTGAGGTTCTCACTGTACAGTACAGGAGGTGGCGGGACACCCAGCTTCTGAAGTTGGGGAATCTGCTAAGCAATTGCATTTGGCAGATGGAGGTTGACTTTTCTGAATCCTTATGCACACATTTATTAAGTCTACATAACAGTTAGATTGATCCTTGCAGGTACCAGGCTGCCAATGGTATGATCTCAGTATGTTCTTTTCCATACATATTCCTATATTATTACTGAGCTATGTAACTACTGAGCTACTTACGCTACTGGTTAGAAACTGACTGGAAAGACCTCACAGTGCATACACTTAGAATCAATATTATGCAATTATTCTCTCTTGCTTGCTCTTCCCTGATTAGCTGAAGTACTTTCAGTCTGATGTGGTTTTAAGAGTTCTGTCAGTAAATTAGTAGATGTACTTGATTTCTCTCTTTTTTTGTAAGCAGATTTTTTTCACAAAGTAACCTAAAAATTACAATTCCAACCAGTTCTTTACACTAGGTGATCTCAGTTCTTGACTAAGGCCAGTGACAGACCGCAAATTAACCCATAGCAACAAAGTCAATGAGCAGAAGGGAAACTTACTTTGATTTGCATTTTATTCATGTGATGTTTAGCCACAAGAACTCCTAGAAAATCATTCCTTGCTACCCTTTAGCCCCTCATTTAGCTGCAAGTAGCAGAATGTTAAGGGCAAGCAGAGTAAGAGATAACTGGGAGGAAACATAAACAGGTGATTCTGCATCAAGCAGATACACTAGGCTACGGTGAGGGTCATGATTCATATATGAATGACTGATGAGCTATGCTTACTACTGAATGCTGGAGGCTCCACAAGTTTATGATGAAGGTCCCTATCAAAGGGCTTTTCGCAAATTTCCCGATTGATTTCCATTTACACATTTAGGATCAAGATTGAACTTCAGTACTGCAGGATACAACCCCAGCCAAGAAGAGGAATCAGGAAAAGAAAAAGAGACTTGTGGGTTGAAATGAAGACAAATTTAACAAAACAGTCAAACTAATACCGATGTCAATATAAAGTAAACAAAGTTATACTCAGCACAGCAAACGTATGGCCATCACAATAACCAGGGAGGCAGCCCTCAGGAAAAGAATAGCACAGTCAGGAGAAGCCCACAGAGAAGATCTCCTTCTCAGTAAAATTCCCCCTTTATACTGAGCATGACACTTATGGGATAGGATACAGCTGTAGCCAACTCAGGTCAGTTGCTCCACCTGACTCCAAACTGCAGACCATGTCTGACCTCTGATTCTGTACCAGTGAAAAGAGGACATGGAGGAATGGTTTGTAGAGTTATTCTGGAAATGGAATAACCCCAGTACCATTAATGCTACAGGAATAACGGGAAAGTGTTTTAGAGGATCCCCATGTGGCCATTCACTGTTCTTAGTTTGGACTTACGGTCTAGGTGAGTTTATGGATCCTCTCAGATTCACATGAATGTCTCCAGTTTCTCTGTCATCTTGGTCTGAGCTGGGCTTCTTGGCTCAGGTGCAACCCCAAACTTCTGGGCTCAATTTCCCATAACCAAACAAATGCATTCACCTGACACCTGCAGTATTAAAGGTAACGTCGTTATAACTACAGTGTGCTGATAAGTGTGTGCTAAATCCAAACAGTCTACAAATGGGGTGACACAGGGGTGACCCCATACCCTCCACACCATTTCTAACCCTGGCAGCAAAGTTCAGAAATTCTTAGGCTGCTAACTTAGACATAATAGAACTTATGAAGCTTCAGCTTTGTGCTGTGTAGTATCATGTAAACTGCATTTGGGTTTGCTGACCCTGGACAAAATATAGCCACCTCTGTGAAGGACTATGCCTAAATTAATAAGCCTACCTAAACTTAACCTGTGTCCACACAGAGCCAGCTTGGGTTTTTCTCCACTTATAAACAATCTATACCTCATTAAGCAGCTCATGCATAATGGAAACTATATATTACATACTTTAATATATTATATGAAGGTATCTAGGCACTATGAAATTGGCACTGTGTGACATTTTATATAACTTTTATTCAAATATCATTTTACTGGACTAGGATTCAAGTGGATGACAAATCCATTTATATCATGGTCGTACAATTGAAAAATTGCAGCACTGAGTAAAACAGATTACGTTGAGCTGTTATCTTCAGAGATGACACAGAATTTCTTTACTTCACAATTCACAATAATTCATATAAAAATCCTTTACTTTGTCCAGCTATCTTTGGGGCATAGTCATTCACTTTGTGTATGCAAAAATTATTATCTTGGAGGATGTTTGTATTTTACAGAGGACCGACTCCCTCGCTCCTATATATTAATACACTCAGAAAGAAAGCTGAGAAACACTGAAAAGAATTTATTTATTCTTGACTTTTCAGTGGCGTTCCCACCAACAAAGGACAAATGATTCAGTTTAAATCGTTCCTGATTTCAAATCACCAGTTAGATATCCAGTCACAATTCCACCTGAAGTACCTAAGCAGTACACACCTATATTCCTCTAAATTCAGGTCATTTGTTCATTTTCCATCTCTGCCTTATGTGGAGAGACAAGAGAGTTTATACCAAACAACAGAAATTAACATTCTCCCCATTTTATGTGAGCTGCCTTTTCAATATGAAAAGAAAGATCAAACAAATATTTCAGACTCTTTTCTCTCCAAGAGATTATTTGGCTCACCTGGCTAAATCAGTTTATAAAACAAGCCTTTGTATTATATGATAGTGACTTATTTTCTTTGGAATGAGGATATGAAAAAGCATTTTTAAAAAGAGCTAAGGTTAAGATCTTTTTATTCAAGTAAATATTGAACACATTCCTAAGAATAGCCCTTCAGATCTGGAATAGGTTCAAGAACAGTTACTTAACTGTCTGAAAAACAAATAACTCTTCAGTTTTTATATTGTAAGAAAAATGCCAAGAGACAGAGGGGACCTTAGTCATATGATAGAAAATGCTTGGGGATTTTTTGTTTTTAGTATTTTCTGGTGGAGAGAGAAATCTATGCAGTGAAGAAGAATACTTATCAGAAGTTAAATAAAACTAAAAGTGATGTCAGTTACTCAGATGTTCTTACTTGGTTGTGTATCTATAAAAAGAATAATCAAAGAGGAGCCCAAATCCAAATTCTTGCTCAAAGTAAAGACAAGGAAACATCAGGTTCTGAGATTCCCAGTGGGATTCAGAGACCACACTTCTAATGAATGCGGGTGGAGTTTTGTGCCAGAATTATTCTGGTCTCTGCTTTGACAAATTCAACGCTTGATCTAAATTTCACTGCTGCCTGATGGATCTGGGCAACCTACTGACTACTGGACAGATTACTGGATTCATATTCCAGCTCTGCAGTCAAACTCTGTCTTTAAAACAAATGAAACAAAATCAAATACACAAACACACCAATGTACAACTGTATATTCCTTCTAGAAAACAAAGTATACTTCCACAAAAAATGATCTTTTGCACATTTTGTATCTCTCCGTTTTCAAAATCCCCACCTGTCCCTTTTCCAACCAACTTTTTTTTCCTCCCATAGCATCAAGGATCCCCCAGTTTCTCCTGTAACAAGTAGTTAACAAGGCCTAACAGCTTTAGGCAGTGGTGTCTAAATGAATGGTATCTGCCAAAAATAATGGCATGTGCTGTCACAATTCATCATACAAATTCAGTGACATACAAATCAAGCTCTCCTTCCTCTTTAGTCAATACAGTGACTACTCAGTTCTAGTTCATGCTGCTCTTTCAGTGATTATGAGAGAGCAAAAACTGAGAGAGCTCAAGTCTGACTACACCACTTGACTTTTTCATCATGTTCCAAAACAGTACACAAGTGTTTTCCAAGCTGCTGAAAGAAAGGGGCTCTACCCTTCCTCAGCCTTTTCTATAGACAAACTTTTTGGCCTCACTCACTAGTCCCTGTGAACCTGAGTGTCTAACTCAAAGGATATGAGTTCTACAAAGCAACAAGGCTCTTTAAACATAGATGTGGCTAGGATGAATGCTTTTGTCCTCCTGAAAAACCTTTCTTTGATAGAGGAAGAGGCTGGCTTGTCTCCACGGCCATTAGGCTCTACTAGAGTGGGATAAGAGGTATACAAATCAAGCAACTATGCAGTTAGCTGGGATGCCCTCACCAAGAATGAGTAGCTGCTGCTCCACACACATGGTTTTTCCAGAAGAAGCAAAGTACATCTCTAAGATGATACTTCGAACAACAGCATGATAGCAACAGAAACACCAATGTGAGAGATCCCAGGAGAAGAAAAGGTATCTTCACTTTAGGTGAAGACAATTTAGGTGCTTAGGTGTCAAAATAAAACACATTTACTTGCAGTTAGTTTTTCTTGATGCAGAATAGAAAAAGCACTGTTCTGTGCTTTCATATAATCTTTAAATAAAACTGTGATTCATTAGTGTTGTTTGAAGCAGAAGACAGGGAAGTTGGCACACAAATGCACATAAATTTTATCGAGTTATTTGTAATCTAAAGCAAGTGACAAACCTTCTACCACTTCATTGCTCAGAGAGGGCCTGAAGAGTATCAGTTCAAATCACAGCAGGTACTACCTAATGCTTCCCTTTGGTTAATTTCCTCACCAGAGCATAGAACAAAGAAAGGATACACATCATGTAAAGATCCCACTACAGGATTTACATGAGGCTTGTCTTATTGCAGACATGTGTGTCTATAGATGGTGGATGGATTCAATAAAGCCAGCTGCCATTTATTCTCTTATTGTTTCTTAATGCACTTTAGAAAACAGCTCAGCTTGTCTCCTGAAAAAGTTATGGTCTGTTACTGTAACATGATCTGTTTTGGAAGCAGTTCTGTAAAAGCAGAACACTGCATCTGGTGGACTTAAACGTCAGTGATGTTGTTGAACATTCATCTGGTCTTCGACTTCTGCTGAAATAATCTCCAAAGCCCTACAAATATTCAAGCATACTTGCACATTTGCACATTCTTAGTCTTTTGACTGGCTGAGGCCAATGCCTTATTAAATTAACAGTAGCTTTTCCATTCATTTCAGTAAACTTCAAATCAGGACCACACAAAACACGACTAAGCCACTCCATATGGACATTTGTTAAAGGGTCAGATCATAGCAAGAGACAAGACACACTAACCAGGAAAGAGAAAAAGAGAAAAAAAAAAGAAGAAAAAAAAACCCAGAAATTGTGGGGAAAGGCAGATATAATAATAGCACAATCCATTGCTAAATGACAATTGCATAGGCTTGAAGAACATGGTTTGGAATCACCTCAATCAAATTTAAACCGTTTAGAATATTCTGCAATGAAACAAAATCACTTACTTTCTCATGACATTACATCTTACTTGAACAGACTGTTCATTTTTCCGCTGCTAACAGGTATATCTAGCTGTGTTTCCTTCCAGCCATTCGGAAGGGCTGGATCCTCAGCTGGACTAATTCCTAGGCTAATAGGGCTGGGCAAGCTGAGGGTCTGGTGTACCAACTACCTGGTTCCTGTGGAAGTTGAAGACAGAGTGACAGGAGCTCCTCTTTCCCAAATTCAGAAATGTAACCTTTAGACAGCATGTGTTTTCTGAAAGAGCAGAAAGAGCTACTTGTGTTTTTAAAGTCACAAAATCCAAAGAAAAGTTGTAAGCTTGCTTAGGTAAAACACTAATTACTTTCATATAGCTCTGAGATACAATGAGCATGCTTCATGTACGGAACAGCGTTTACCACAGGAATATTAAAATATTAAATCATATTTATTATATAAACATAATTCTCTACTATTAACTACCACATATATTATGTAAAAATTATATAAAACACAACCTCAAATTTCATTACGTGAAATTACATTTGAAACTTAAACATTAGTGAAGTGGATAATCAGGAAAAAAATCTTTTTTGTCTGTATTAAAATAAAGAAGTTTTATTTACATGACTGCAAGTTATTTCAGGTGTCTGCCTCATTTATTGCATGGGTGAACTGTGTTTAGCTGGGCAGCTATGCAATATTTTGTTTATGCCTGCTTTTGCAAGCTTGGTTTATAGCCCACAATTACAAACATTCTTGTTAAGTCAGAGCAACCAATTTCAGTGAGGACTTTTCTGTTGTTACAATGTGATTACTACAGGAAGGTAAATGGATATTATACCCATAAAACTAACAATACCAACAACAAATATTCCTATTTGCAACTGAGCACAAAACTACTAGTACTTAGGATAATTCAGGATTCCTAGGTTAACATATCTGTAGCCTTACTTGTCAGTGAATACAACATACTTTGTGATCTGTATAATCAAAATTCTGCCAAACTAAGCAAAATGGAATTCATCGCCCTTCTGCAGAGGAAAGTAACATAATTTTTCAACTAATCATTTCTTCGAAATAAAATTGGCCAAAAGTCTGTTAGCAAACCAAAGTTAATGAACAATCTAATTTTTTTTTCCTGAAAGAGAAAAGCAGCAAGGCACATTTTAAACATCAAGTCTACCTAGACTTAAACTGAATAAAAGCACTTCCTACAGTAGAAAATGCCAAAAAATGCTTTAAATGTGAAAAATACACTGCTCTAAATATGGACATCTGTGACGTTTATAATGATGGAAAATATCCAGGTATTCTTTGGATTAAGCACTAGAGCAGTTTAGAGTGCACTTATGATAATCCACTGAGAAAGTCTGGGTTTCCCACTGGCACAAGAAATAAATGCAGACCACAAACTTTTACTTGAGGAACAAAGCACCAGTTTGTATTATATTTAGGTTAAAAGTATCCCTGTAAATGGCTACAGTCACATGAAACAAGTCAGCTGAAAGAAATGGTAGTAGGCTTTATGAACTACTTTTTTTTTTCCAGTCATAGGAATCTGAAACAGTATTTCTGAACTAGAAAGAAACCTCAGTGTTTGCAATGCTACAAGGAAATATAAGGAAAAGCTGGCAAGACCCGAGTCACTTGTAGCAGTACATGTTACTTGAGCTTTGTGGCAGAATACTTCAGTGAGCAGTGTATTTCACGCAGCTATGAATTAATGTATTAACACTAACATTTTTACTATCTTTTTTTCAAAGCTGAGCCAGGCTCCCCCATTCTTCCATGCATTCAGTATTATAAATTCTTGCTTGAATAAAAAAAGATAACCACTTTTTTTTTTTTTCCAACTGTTTTCCAGTCATAGAAATAGTAAAGCAGATGAGAAGAATAAGGAGGAAGAGAATCAAGTAAGTGGATTTGATACCCTCTCATTTAAAAACACTATCATTGAGCCATGGTCCTAATTTGACATTAAAATCATTAACTAAGGATGTAACAATTTCACCACTAGCATAATTTAGACTTTGAATTTGCATGTTGTGTTACAAACATTATTCATGTCAAAACTCCCGTTTTATTCAATTACAACTTAAATTTCTGTTTGATCTGTTTTTTAAAGGAGGGAGTTAAGCTTCCTTTTCTCTTTGGTAGCTCTGCAAAGTTTCTGTGCAGATAGAACTTTTGATATTCCATGCCTTTGTAATGAAATAAAATAATACTACAGCTTTTCAGACCTTACAACATTGTTTTTGATAAATTATAGTACTATATTTCAAATCATTTTTGTGCAACCTCATAATTTCTACATTCCTGCAGAAGTTCATTTTAACATTAGAAGGATGATGAGATGTACCGGACCCCCAAACACTCATTCAGGTATTTTAGTAAGGCACATTTATTTTATAGTGGCATATCACAGAAAATTAAGGTTTCATATATATTCACATATAAAATACATTAGTTACTCTGCTCTTTATTAGGTAAACTCTCCTAAGTGAAATAAGTGATTTGAAAGGTATTTTTTTGCTTTGATCCTTCAAAACAAAGATAGATAGCTGGTGACAGCTGTTTATAAACTCACACACTACAAACATGCAGAGCTGCATTTCAAGCATCTCACCTATTGGAGAGAAATCACAGGAAGTGCTGCCTCTAACCTGCACTCTATAAACTGTATCAATTTCATGCATGCAGGACTGGTGAAATGAAGAAAAATTAACTTCTGGGGGAAGTTAATTCAAATGTAATCAAAAAAGGCTACTTTTGTCTGTGGGCTTCATAGCTTTAAAAGTCTCATAGCTTTCTGGAAGTTTCCATTTAAGTAAAAAAAATGTTCATTATTGTCTAGGTAGATAGTGATTGACCCCTACAGCTCAACTACCTAACCGGATAACTCAGGGTGTGATCTTCTCTTAAGAAACAATATGACAATACAGTTCTTCACTGGATTGCATTATCTATATGGAATATCTAGCAAAGAACTAAGGCAGGACTGTTTGATTCAGACTGTACACTCATTCTTCTAGAGACTCTCAAACCTTTCTAACTTTAAATTGCTTTCACATGTAGCAAATGTGTGTATCAGAATCTATTCAGAGAGTGCCCAACTCCTTCAAACTCCCTGAGTCAATACCCCATGACTATTATGTGCATCCAGTATGCACAAACAACTGACTTCATTCAGCAGAGTACTGCAAAGGAAGTACACAATATTACAGGCAAATCCCAAGAGACTCTCTGAGTAGTGACTGGTTTCTATTCCTGATTCCTGCGTTGGCAACAAAGAATATTACTTCTCAGAGTACACTGAGATAAACAATACATTTTTGAGATTCCTGGATATGATAATATAAAATTTGCAGAAGACAGGAAAAACACATATCCAAGAAAAAAAAAAGGAAAGAAAAAGAGAAACAGAAAAAAAGAGGTTTGGAGGACACCAGAAGGAAAACAAAAATATAAGGTCATTATCATCAAGTGGGGAAGTGAGAGACTGCCTCTAAGTGATTACAGAGAGCAAGGAACCTGTTTTTTCCTCTAAAAGACAATACAAAGAAAGAAGTGTCAAGAATGAGAGAGAAGATTGCAGGCCTTTGGGCTTTCTGCACCTCAAATATCAATTCTCTAAAGATTTCTGTAAAGATTTGCTGGATTTCAGTGTGGTTCAGCAGACTTTCACATGGCTGTGTTTTAGGATTTGGGGATTATGCTTCTATTCAGCTACAAACGTCAAATCCATCTTTACATAGATAGGACTCGAGAAGTACATGAAAAAAGGGAAGAAGTTTACACAAAACAGTTGCCTTCTGCTTTTGCTTCAGAGTAACAGAAATGAACGGGATGCTATGAGTCCCTTGTATGGATCTGAGTATAGTAAACCAGTGGAGCATAGCTCAGAAGCATCACCAAAATGCAGAAAATTAATTCCATTGTTTATTCTCCATCACAGAATTGAACTCTAATAGTTTTCCTATGGAACTACTTGCTGTAATTGTCTCACAGTTCCAGCGTGAATGTAGGGGACATTAGCCCTTGAAACAGCACATGCAGAGGGAAGATACTAACTGATCCTTTAATTGTATCAGTTTGATCCAGCGAAAAACTTAAAACTCTGGTCTTTAGAAAAACAAATGCATATGTTTCACTTGTAAGACAACATGGAAAATAAGAGCAAGACTTCCAGAAATTCTAAGGGATTTGGAGTGTTTTTATCTTGGTACTATGTGTACTCTCAAAAAAACAGATGTGATTTGTATGGGGCATAAAGTTGTGGAAACTTTTTGCAGTTTCTAGGTCCTGTAAGCATACAGGCTTGGAATGTTACCATAGAAGAGTATTTATGATACCTGAACTTTAAAAACAACAGTGTAATGTTCTAGCACATTTGTATTTTCCACAAATACTTTCAGAATAGAGGCGTTGCATTGAGCTAGAGGTCTTTTTGACAGACATTTTAATACATAATGGTTCATAAACCTGTAACCACATAACGCATAATCAAATACCTCCTGTGACCGTAGATCATAATCCTTCTGTAATACCTTGTACATTCAGTCTTTTTAATTTATTGGATTCTCAAAATAACTGCACTTGAAAATTGAAGTCCTCCCTGTTTAGCTACTCCATACCTTATGCTTGTCAGATGATTTTTATTGTTAAGCATAATGAGCAAATTGTGCTCCTAGGACCTGAATGCGGAGGATGTCAGCCACAACCAGCAGAAGAGGGCTCACAAAGCTGGCCACCAGCTCAGAGTGATTCCCCCTTCCATCAAGCCCTGTGTTTCACAGTGTATGGGTTGGACAGTTGACAACAGTGTGGAGTAGATGAGGTGCAGTGTAGATCATCAGTTTACCTAGAAGCAAGGCTGATCTCTGGAGTGAAAAGGCTGTTTTGTGACCCCAGGACACATTTACAACTGTTCATTGCTACAGAAAAGTACCTCCAGAAATCATGCCTTAGCTCTTCTATGCTCAGAAACTGCTGGTACTAATATAAATTCCCATGATGACTGACTGCACACAAGTGGATGCTGAAGTTCAGTGCTTGCTCATCAGCATATTTGGAAATAAATATGTGCAAGTGTTGATGAGTATGGATGGATGGTTAAGGGGAGAAAGAGAGGGACAGATGGTATATATATAAACATACACCCTTACACTTGCACCACTCCCATACATACTTTGAATTCTTCCTACAGAATTTCACCATATAAAATGTTTAGGGATTCTGAGTAAGAGTTATTGTATGCCCAGAATAATAATTCACCTGTTTAGTGGTTCTTTTCTTTTCTTTTCTTTTCTTTTCTTTTCTTTTCTTTTCTTTTCTTTTCTTTTCTTTTCTTTTTTTTTTTTTTGCTAGAACCTTGCTTTCATTGAAGCCTATGTTTTAGAAGACTTCCTACATAACTGATACATAAAAAGCCTTAACTATTTCTAGGTGCTATGCATTGATATCTCCCAGTATACTGAATAACAGCACGCACTACTGAGCAGGATTTTGTTGAGTTTTATGTGACTTTTTAATTCACTTTTTAATGTAAACAAATAATTAACCTTACTGCCTTGTGAAAGAGTACCAAGGAAAGTCCTCCATTCAAAGTTGTTCTGAAATTCATTTTTCTTTTATCTTGGGAGAGAAGAGTGAAGTCAGACCTTATCTGTGTGAGGATTCTTGTTTGTCCTTCTTTCTTTTTATTGGTGTCTAAATGAAACCAGTAAAACAGCTATTTATCCTAGAGGCTCCTTGTTTCAAAGAAACCAATCTCATTTTCCAAAAATGAATCCACTTTCTTTGTTTTCACTTAGCTATGCATGACACAGTAGGAAGGGAAAGCTAGTTTAAGGAATCTCCTCTTACAACTGTGCATGCCAGGTGTAATCACAACTTCCCAGTTGTCCTTAAGATGTAAGGTTACACCAGCTCCAGCAATAACCATGGACAGTTTTCTGTCACCTCCAAAAAGTCATTTTATGCGTACATTTTTCCACACAAAGAATTGATAAGAAACAAACAAAACAAGCAATGAACAACCTACCTTATCGTGACAGTGCTGATGTAAAAGGGACTTAGCTGAGCCTTTGGGATGTCTTGGATGAAGTGCCCAAACAGTGCAAAGCTTGATCCCAAGAAGAGAAAGAGCAGCACAGCCAGGATAATGAGAAGGTATTCACTTGGGCTCCTGTCAAAAATTCTGGGAGTAGTTATTAGCTAAAACACCACATTGCTGTTTCTTGACAGACTGCAAGGTGTGTGCAGAACTGGTTTTATGCCTGTCACTTTGTGAACCCAACTTTCAACAAGGGTGCAGTGACTTAGCCAATTTAGTGTGAAAAAGAACAGGATCCTGTGACAAGTCATTGGAGAAGAAGGAAGAAAAAGAAAGAATGCAAGAGGTGAATTGTCGTTTTTCTGTTTCAGGAAGGGTTTATATGGTATAAACATCTGAGATCCTGACTCATGCTTAGTGTATGACACCAATAGCCTGCCTTAGATTTCAATGATCCCAACTTGAATTTCACAGTAAATTTCATGAAGTTTCATTTATAGCAGAAGTTGAAGATTGTTAAAACCATTTAAATTGTCTTGAGAAGCCAAAGGTTAGTGTATGTGGGCCACAACAATAAAAAAAAAAGCTGGCAAAGACAAAGCATTTTCCAAATTATACCCTCATAAAGACATTAAAAAGCCTTCTCCATGTCCCATGGATTTCTGGTAAAATCTTGGGTCCAGCTACCCACCACATCTTATCTTCCTTCAAGGAGCTGAAGCTTCATGCATACAAATATACCCATGAATCTCATGGATAAAAAGATCCACTTACAAAAATTCAGATGTACCTCATAGCTACATTGGACAAAAACTGGCTTTTAAAAGCACTAGATGAAGTAATACACAGTAGAGCTTAATAACCATTTCCTAGTGTATGTTATTAAATTTTTTTTTCTAGTTTCACTAGAAATCTAGGGTAACACAGCATGAAAGGGGTGTCAAGTATAATGGAAAATGGAAATGCAGGAAGCAGTAAAGAGACAACACAAAAATGTTGTAAACTGTGGAGGGAGAACATTAAAAAGTGGGCTATTCTCTTTTGTCGGAGAGGAAAATGGTAGAATGGTCATTCTTCAGAATCCGGGGGATATCAGAAAAGGTGTAACCTTTCATGAAACAAACAGATCTTTTTCTGTATAGCCTAGATGGATATTTAAATTTGAAGTAATTATACTCAAATCTGGGACATGAAAGAAAGAGATGGGCAGACAGAGTAATCAGAGAAATGAGGTCAGGAAAAGGTGTGATCTATTATTTCTACATTTCCCATTTATAAGCCATGGCTTTAGAGAATTTTCATAGCTGTTGTTTCTGAAGGAGCAAAATAGGCAACAGAGAAGAGAGTGGTTTCTTTGGAACATGCTTAATCAACACACCACACACCTAAATATTTAAAAGCTAAGTACACAACAGATAAAAATCACAACATTTACATTGCATAACCTAAAGAAACAAGGACCATAAGCAAGCGGATGATGCGATTACAAAATGAATCAGATAGCTGAATCAGAGACCAAGCTTTACAGCTGCAGGAGCCCAACGGTGGAATTCACTGTTCTTTATCAACTTCATTTTATATTGAGATCTAAATGCAGACCTCAGATCTTCAAGAGAGCTTTTCTCAGACTTGCCAACAGGAGGCCCAAAAGAATAAAACATACACTCTAGCTCCAAATTCCAACCATAGCCCAAAGGATGCCATGAGACCACTATTTTGAATTATATTAATTTAAAGGTTTAAAAATCAGGTATCTAAACCAGAATAGCACAAGCAATGAGACTGGCTATATCTAATGTACATGAGTGGATGCACCACTCTTCTCTGCCCTAAACCTTTGCCAGGATAAGGGCTATATCTGTATTACCACTGCCTGTGTGCTCTGTTTCCACAGAAAGCAGACCCAAATGGGGGGAACAAAAGGGAGAGTCTGCATGAGGTTATCTGAAGTGCTAGAGAGCAGCTAGGCTGCAGTACTCTGTTTTATACAGAAGCTAAAACAAATATAAAATGCTTAATTTTCTCAGCAGAATGTCTCTGCTGCTCTAACTTGCTTTACATTTAACTAGATGCCAAGTATTTAAAAGACTGGAAATCTTTAAAGAAAATGCAACTTAAGAGAACAAAACAAATTGTTATAATATCCTCTGCATCATTTTATCAGGCAGATTTACAAAGCAGATATTAAAGAATGTTTGAACATCTTCAAGGAAACAGGAAAATACAACCCAAACACTCTAACATACCTCTCTTCTGCTAACACAGAGATCAAAAGTAACAGAGTCAGAAACAGAGCAGTATTTTACATGTCTTCTCATCCCAATGTTCAACCTTTTTGTAGCAGAAGTAATGGCTCTTCTATTGTTATTCACTTTAAACCATGACTAGCAATTCTTCTGTAAACAAAAGGCATTGGAATAACTATCATAGAAAGCTAAAAGAACTTCAGATGTTGGGTTTGAAGGCCTGCTACTGATTTTTGTAGACCTAGATTAGTTTCTGATGGACAGATGCATACCTGCTACTGCTATACATGTCTATTCCTAGTCCACCATTAAATGTTGGGGGGGGAAGGATCTCATTATATTAAATTCTCACTAAATATGGTCACATCAAAGCATCTTGATGAAAACTAGTGGATCTGCCAGATGAACTTGAATAGTCAGGAGTCTTAATCTCATTCCCAAGAACAAGGGAGGGGAGCATCTTCCTTATGAGAAAGGATGAAGGAGCTGGGTCTCTCTAGCTTGGAGGAGACAAGTGTCAGGAGGATGGAGACAGGCTTTTCTGTGTTATGTCCAATGATAGGACAAGGGGCAATGGGTGTAAGCTGGAGCATAAGAGGTTCCACAGAAAAATAAGGAAAAATCACCTCACTCACTATGAGGGTGATGGAGCTCTGGAACAGGCTGCCCAGGGGGCTGTCGAGTCTCCTTCTTCTCTGGAGACATTTTGAACCCTCTTGGCTGTGTTTCTATGTGACCTGCTCTAGGTGGTCCTGCTCTGGCAGGAGGGTTGGACTAGACGACCTTTCAAGGTGCCTTCCAACCCTTAACATTCTGTGATTCTGTGTGACCTTTATTTCACTGCTGTTCAGAAGTACTGCATCCCTGTCTCCATCACACATAAAAGCACTCCTTGTTTGTTCCAAAGTACGTTTACGAAACTAGTTCTGGTGTCAGGAAATGTAGTAGTGTATTACACAGCAGTGATTTAAGGTACTAATCTGTGATCTGTAGAATTGTATGATGCAGCATCAAAGACATCAAAATGAATGAGGAAGGTAAACAGCTTTATCACTCAAAGATCCATGGTGCAGCTGAATTAGTCACCCGGTGGGACTGTTTGTCTGTAAAATAGAAGACAAGCAGCACATCCTCTGGCAAGACATTTGAACTCATTACCCACTCCCCCAGCCATCCTCTACTCACACCCTCTCTTAACCCAGCCTATTCAGGAAGGAAAGTCTTTTAAAGTAAATTCAAATCTTGACTTCCATCATGAGGCAAGAGAAATAAAGTAACATCATCAAAACTTTAAGGTGTGGTACACATTTTAAGACAGGCCAAATTTTCTTGGAGAAGATCAAAAGCTCTAAGCATTGCAAGAATATCAAAATTAAATAACGTTCTTTTCCCTCTAAACCGCAAAAAAAATTCCTATAGCCACATTGTCTAGTATTCTTAAATGGAAACCAATGCTAAACCAGTGATGGGCTATTATAATTAACATGTATGGACGAGATACGAAAACATTACTTTAACTGCACTGGCCCAGATTAATGCCATAGAAATATTTGAATAACCATCAGAAAAAATAGTATTTATCTGGTTCTTTTCTCTCTGGTTCCGATGTTTTTTGTTTTTACTCCAGTTGGATTTATTATAAGACAGGTGATTATGCTTCTTTAGTTCTTATATTGGTGACAAATCCTCCCTATGAAAAACTATCTTCTCCTATGATTTATAAACGTATTTCTATGAATCTTCAACCTTGCAAATTACTTTCACACAACAAAAAAGAAATTAAGTAACAATTATCACAATTTGTAGGCAGGTATGTACTCTTAAAAAAAATTAGAAAGAATAATTATTATTGTTCCAGTCAAACATTAATACCTTGTTGCTGTCACATTGCAAGACTCACAACAGCTTGCCTGTACTGCCTTTAGCAGCTGTGCTCAGACTCAAGTCTAAGTGTGCAAAGACAGTTGTGTCCCTATTGCCTTGAGAGACAGAACTTGAAAAGTTATCCTTTCTCCCTTCATCCCTACCCTCCTTACTGTTACCAGGGTTCCTTCTAGGAATGCAAATATACTCCAGACTACAGCCATCATATAGAAAAAATGCAGAACAGTGTTATGGTGTAGCATGACTGACAATAACATACATCAAATATGTCTGGAGAAAATCTGTGGAGTTATCAGATTGTAACTGGAAT
Organism: Todiramphus chloris collaris; assembly: GCA_025345505.1. Taxonomy (NCBI): domain Eukaryota; kingdom Metazoa; phylum Chordata; class Aves; order Coraciiformes; family Alcedinidae; genus Todiramphus; species Todiramphus chloris. The sequence continues at coordinate 18,962,940 of JANVCC010000048.1, read as the reverse complement.
GCATAGTTAGTTACTATTCTACAGCAGCATTACCCACATCTCTGAGGTATATTTTGTGCATCCTCTCAGTGACACTAAAATCCATGCCTCCCAAAGATGTCAGTTAGAAGAATACAACATTCTAAACACTGGCATGCTGAGCTGCATACTTGGTTCTCTGTCATTATGGTATGACTGCCAAATACAGACATTTCAACTGCAGCTGCTTCCCCTTCTTAATCTCTTCTGCTAAGATTAAATGCTTTTAAATAAAACATTCCTGCCCCTGTTGGATTAAAAGATAACACACCCATTTTGTTTGCTCTGCTGTGAAAGCTTTGAAGTCCAGAGTTCATAACTGGGCAGTATCATGAGGAATTCTACAATACCAGCTATCTTTCATTTCCCTAGGAAGCGTGAAAGCAGAAAAAATGGGTGGATATAATGGATGTTCATTAACAAGTTGCAAAGTTTTTTACACCAGTCATATGTAACAAACCTCTAAAATTGCTTGATTTAAATGTCTAGAAGTTGACAATACTGACCCTGGAATTCAGCTGATCTAAGTCAATGTAGATTAATTGAAGCTGGTGGCCATGCTTTGATTTTCATTGGCAATAGGGGCTGTGGGGGGATTATATTTGTAACAAGATAAGTGGGTTATCACAGAAACAGCTTAGGTAGCTGTACCTTCTGTGTCTGCAGTAGATCATTTTGCATACTAGTAAGAAGAAGAGCTGTAGGCCAATTCCATCACAGTAATTTATTTTATCAAAGTCTCTGAGTCAGCATGTGCAAATAATAATTAGGTTAGGTCCATTGCCCAAGAATAATAATTTTAACATTGAGATAAACATAAAGAGGAGCATCTTAACTTTAATAACTAAAAAGTGAATACATTGGCAGAGCAACTTAAGCATCCCCATAAAGCTCACAAGTTACTGTTAGGAGTCTTAAACCAGATCTGGAGCAACTAGCTGGTCCAGAAGAGAATCAGAATCTGTTGTTCAGTAGAGAGCCAAAGGACTCCTCCCAGAGTGATATCAGAGCACTTTGACTGTTTTAATCCAGGAAGTCAGTTAACTTCAGTGGGCCTTTGAATTCTACCTGCTCAGCAATTCACCCTTTGTGAATTTGTTCTGCTTACTAAGTCTGTTCATCCATAGAGCTTTTGAGAAAGGAACAATACAGATACGGACCTTTAGATCTTGATCATAATTTTGCATGTAAGTTGTGCCACTTCACGTGATAGATCTTTCAACCTAATTGAAATAGTTCTTTTCGGATGCTTGCATACCCAGGATCAGATTTCAACTAATAAAATTAATTTAAAAATCCATCAGTACAGAGCCAGTTTAACAAACTAAAGATCTGAAGGGTAGCACTTTGGGAGATAGGCAAAAAATTGTGGAGTAAGAGGCTTCTAGGATTCCTTGAACATCTATAACTACTGTATGAGCTCTTATTTGCAGTTCAGGCTTGTCCTGTTATTTTCAAGTAGGAACTGATAATGGGCATTTTCTTGTCAGCAAATAACTATCATTATCAAAACCAAATGCTACTAAACACAGGTGCTTTCATATCCTATCCTTTGTGAATGTTGGTAACATTCTGGAAAATGACATGGATTTATGCTGTACTATTATGCTGTACTAGGCTTATACTATAGTGCAGAATAAGGCAAAAAAGTGCACAGTTATAAAAAGTCTCGTGACAGAATTTGACATCCACTCCATACAAAGTGGATGCAAAGGCTTTCCAACATGCAGTACAGTAAAAAGTCAGAACTTATGGAATGTAATAACTAAGACAGTAGGATACTATTAGGACTTGTCAACTTCAGATGTTTTAAGTTTTTTAATAGACTCCTCTTCTATTGCACCAACACTCAGATTCCATATAACACAGACCTTCCTAATTATACTAATGAGATCAGTAATAAGATTTGATATAGCTGATGGCAGAGGTACACTGCATTTGATCAGAAAGAATATTTAATAGCAAACTTCACAGAAGGCAATAGGAATTCACTTCAGTTCTTAAACATAACCAGGATAAAATAAAGGACTGGTAAGAACTCAGAAATTAAATAGAGTGAACAATACTGGAAATATCTCATCAGAAGAGAAACAGGTATGAGAATGTGAATTACTTCAAGGGTAGATTTAACAAAAACTATTTTTTGTTGCTTCTGCAAAATAAAGGGGGACAAGGAGGGGAAGAAAGAAAGATCTTAATGCAATTTTTTTTTTTTAAAGACAACTTTTCTTTCTGATTAAATAAGAAATTCCATCAACTTTGTTAGCATCCCATTCTCACAATCGAAATCAAGGGAAAAGAAAAATCTCAGTCAGTACCCTTTTCTCCATGTTTGTACTTGTATTAGGTAGATGTAATAGTTAACCTTCAGAAGTTGCTGTGAGCTTGTTACATGCTAAGCAAGAGAGATGAATTGCAAAAGATCTCTTTGATCTTACTGCCAGGAGTTCAGAAACATTCTGTTTAGCAAAATGTATGTATGGAGAAAAAACCCAGCCATTATTTTCAAGTGATGACTCTAAGCAGAAGTACTGTGAATAACTAGGAAAAAGACTAGCCACTTTACAAAACATGGCTGGGGAGTGAGGGGTGGGGAGAAGCTCCTGAACACAGACCTAAAGAAAATACTCCCAGTTGTTAATTTTTTTCTGAAAACCAGCAGGAATTTCACTTGTCCATATATACAAGCCACCAAAATATTTATTCTGAATAACCTTAGCTGGTTTTAAAAGATATGTGGAATTTTTTTTTTTCCTCTAAATAAATACAAACTAGTTTGCTTTCAGAACACACACCGACGATTTTTTTTCCCTCTTTCTCCTACATGATTTTCAACTGTACAAATGTCCTGGTTTGAAATAGAACAGAATTAATTCTGTTCAGTGATTTTACTTTTCAGCTAAGTCTCTCCTGTGGAGACCAAGGTCACTGTTAAATCTTGGGTACCACATCAGGGGTGCACCTGCAGGGAGGAGCAGACAGGACAGGTGACCCCAAACCAACCAACAAGGGATTCCAGTCCATATACAACATATTCAGTATAAAGCCGAGGGATCACAACGTTCAAGTTTTCTTCTTCAATGTCCAGTATCTGAAGAGGACTCTGCTCATTCTGCCTTTGATCCCAAACTATGTGTTCCTGAATCTAGTTCCAGAATCCAACTCCTAAATCTGGTTCCTGTCTGTCATTGTGTCCACTCCATGACTTCCCCAGAGCCTGCTCCACAACATCAGTCATGATAGTGACATAACTGACATAAGAGGGTTGGGTTCTATATTGGTTTTGTATACGTTTTCATTAAAAAGCAGTTTTTCATTAAAAGCAGTTATAGTTTCACTTTTCATTAAAAGCAGTTATAGTTTCTTTTCTAGTCCGTAACCATCCCTTATTCTCTTTCACCTCCCTTTGGGAAAGGAGAGGGGTTAATAGGGAGCACCTGCTGCAGGTCTAGTGGCTGGCCCAAGTTTACCCCTTGACAATGACAAAAAATGTTTCTGTGAAATAAAACAACACATGGTGGGGCAGGGGAAGAAACATCTTTGCCACTGACAATACATTTCTAGCAGACACATACTTCACATAAGATACATTTTAAACACTAAAATATTCTAGCAGTCTTTGAATAATGAAAAAAAAAAAAAAGTAGAATTACAAGTACTTGGAAGTCTCTATTAACCTGTTTTTATTTCAGGCTGACTGGACTTTAATGTTTTTCAGCCTAGTAAGTCAACACAAAGCATAATATACATTTGTTCTATTGTTTAGCAAAACATCCAAAAATAAGACTACATTTCAAATGTTTTATGCACGAACAAGGCCCAGGAAATTCCCACAGAACTGTACCAATGTTTCTGTTTCTGAAGTGCTAAAGGGAGTTGTATATTGCTAAAATTCTGGCAGCAAACTGCAGAGAGAAATCCAGTTTTCTTCCTCTTTATAGAACTCAGCCTTCTGGCTATTGCTGAAACATCTCTGACTTCATTGGCTCATCCCTGGGCAAGTAGGGAATATAATCGTACCAGATTTGAAATATTGTTTTGCTTTCTGAATTAGAGTATAAGCATCTCAAATCTCTGAAGTATTTTAACAAAAAAAAGTCTCGTCAGAGATTCTATACAGTTTCTCATACAATACTCTCCTAAAGACTGTTTTGTTCTTGTGTTTTTCTCAGGATAATTTTCAGAAAGTTACATGTGCTATTTCTGGCAAATGAGAACTCTGTATTTTTGATTGCCCTACAGGGAAGGTCCTTTGCTTGGATACAGTTATGAGTGGGGTTTGTATATGTAGAAACCTACATCCTCAATTTCTCTTTCTCAGGCTAGATGTATGATTTAGTACATTCTTAATTTATCTCTCTGCAAAAGAACTATCCACATTTAAAACAAAGAAACAAAACAAACAAACAAAACCCACAAAACCAAACAAAGAGCTGTAATAAAACAAAAGCAAAATCTTCTACCCTTTCTTTCCCCCTTGTACTCTATTAAAACTAGTGTTTAGCTGGCTTATAAGCAATTCGTTATTGTCTGATTTTCTCTTTTCTCCTCAAAGAAATGTAAATGTAGTATTTCACTTAAAATGGTAATCAACTTGCCTAACTTCACCTGTCTAAACTCTATGTACGCATTGCAAACCAGGCACTGAGCCTCCTTCTACATGGAATAGTAAGAAAAATACTATCTTCAGGGTTTGTACAAGTACCTCTAGATCCCTAGGCAATCCCATACAGAATTCATAATGTTCCCTCTGCCTAAATATAATGCAAAAAGTTAACCTAACTGTGAATACTTGTCCATGCAAAATTCAGATACAATTCAGACCACTTCTCACACTGGCTTTCCCTTAAAGCTTCTTTCTGCCATTTTTAATGACAGGTTTCTCCTTGTTTCTTTCCCTGCATTCAGGAGTAACTTCCTTTCAGGTTTCTACCTAAACTGTCTCTCTGTACATAATGTAAATGCTATGGCTTCTGACCTATCAGAACACTTACTCTCAGTAGACTGCATAGATTGTAAGAATGAACTCTCATGACGAAGATCTTAATGATCCGACAGCAGAAGCAGCCTCAGTATCTGCCATCAATTACGTTATTTTAATACACAAAACAGGAAAATTACACAGGGTCCACTCTAGGGAGGGGTATCCCAATTTACTGTGTCAGGCCTCAGGCCTCTGAAACATGATTTGGGCTTGGTAGTACTATGCATGGCTCCTTCCTCTAGGCCTGTCTTTTGTTTTTCTACAATCTTCCCACTAACTGAAAAACTAAGAAAGTAGTACGAAACAAAATAGGATTTCAGATTAACAGAACTAGCACGTGATGCAAAGAAGATGCATGTGATGCTTCTGTAAGAGTATCCCATGGTTTTATTCAGTTTACTAATAGCAAGCATGCTGTAAGATCACCACAAATCACTCTTCACTTTTCATCCCAACTTATATTCTGAACTCTGGATCTCATCAGATCTTCATAACAAAGTTTATGTGGCTTTTCTGGAAATAAATTTGAACATCAGAACACTGGCCCCAGGAACAATAAGGAAAGGCTGACAAGGGAAAGGCCAGCAAAGTTAAGCAAAGAAAATAATTATTTCACTTTTAAGATCAGTTTGACAATGAGTTTTGTTTGTTTTTAATAGTCATGCCTAGTTAGTTTCCCTCAGTTAGTAACTGTAGAAACTTGAGTTTGAATTTTTAAAAAATCGTATTACAAAGTAATTTAACAATGGTTATTGCCACTTATGTCTTCCAGATGTGCAATTATGCAAATCCACCAAGCACAGATCTGACTATATTTTCTTTACTTGGTTGAAATCACTGTCAGAAGGATGAATTTACATATTGGCATCTGCTGCTCCTGTTATCATTTGTATTCTCAAAGTAAAGTGTAAGGTAACTTTTACAACAGTTTCAGTATTCCTGATCTCAGGTAGCTGGCATTTCAATTTTTTTTCTCATTCTTTACTAAGGGGATAAATGAAAGACTGAGAATGAGCAAGGAATCAAGAATACAGATTAGGATATTTGCCAGTATTGGTCTCATTTCCAAAACATACAATATTTGAAATAAGTTTTCTACCTGAAAGTTTCCTTCTCAGTTTTAAAGGGAAAAAAAAATCAGCATTTCTTTTAGAGGTTGTAAATTTTTTCTGAATCCTCTGATATGTGTTCTTTTCTAGAGATAGCCAAATTTTTGTCCAAGTTCTCCTCCTTTGAGTGACAAAATGAAAATAAGATCAAAGAAGCTAAAGTTCAGCATTTCTGCTGTTGACATATTCTTTGCAAGTCCTTTATCTCACTTTCACCTAAGATATTTAATTATTCTCAGTGCTTTCATTAAAACATTTCATTTTTATATATTTGACATATATCATCTCTTATGAGTTTCCTGGTTATGAAAACACTGACATTTTGTGGGTTTTCCTATCTTATGAAACAAAATTCTTAATTTATGAAACATTTCACAAAATGGTGTTCATATTTTTTGGAAGTTTGGTACTTACTCTAATATTAAACTTAAGCAAAGGAATGTCTTCTATTTCCCATGTTTCTCTGTGAACAACAAAAGCAAAGTACTGTGCAGGTATTCAAGGAATTAAATTCTATGTCAATATATCCTAACAGCACCTATGTTCAGAATTGTTCAAAGCCAGCTACAAATTGTGTCACACCTCTACAGTATGAATCATAGAAATAAGAAAAGACTTGGTAGGTGATCACTGAATTATTACTAGAAATGGAAGTGGTGGTAGCAGTATTGCCTTCAAAAGTGCCAAGCTAATATCAATGCCATGAAGAGTACACAATGTAAACTAAGGAAACAATATAATGACAAATGCATACAACCTCTGAATAGCACATTTGCAAATAAATGAATTGAAAATAACAGATATTTCATGTAAACATTCCGTGCTGCTCTAAATTGACACATCTTGCCACATTGCAGCAAGACTGCTAAATTTGCAAAGATATTAGCACCAAGAAAATCTATGTAGGTGTTTATTTCTGCTTGTAGCATACATTTGGGAACTGAGAGAGAACAATGAGGCTGGGATATATCCATAATTCTCTAGAGTTCATAAATTTCATGTTTTACTGTATCTATAAGTAGTTAAAAAATCAAGTTTCCTTAAGCATGGGGCTGATAGCTACCCACTGTCTTGTCTTTCACATTTTAAGCCATGACATTAAATACTTTTTTGGTTTTCTACTTTAAAGAACACTTGCATGGGTAATAATAACTCTGGATATTCCTTACAGATTTTACATTATCTGTAAATGTTCTAACTGAATATTTATTGATCTGATAATGGTAGCAGGCACTACCTAAGGTATGACATCTAGTGAATCAATCGCTTTTACCATAGTGCTACATTACAGTCAGTCCAAGGATTTTGTGTTCATTGCAGAAAAGCTACCAACCTCAAGCCAAGCATGCTATCCTATAGCATATTTCATTATAACTTGGTGATATTAGACTACGCTCAGCACTGATTTTCTGAGGGAGGAAATGGAGTAGTCTCAACACTCTTCCAAAACAAACCATAAGAGACAGTCATTATGGCAAAGTCCATAATGAAATACTATGCAGTAACATCCCTCATTCAAGCAGTTCTTTAAATTCCACTGCACTCATTTTTTTTTAGACTAAATACTGAACTAGTTACTCTTCTCTCTCACTGACAGGTTAGTAGCTTTTCAAACAATGTTTAAGGAACCTGGCAAAAATAATGCTGCTGTTAAACTTGCCCTGTGCAATCAGAAAAAAAAAATATCTTGAAGAGAAACTCTTTTGAGCACCAGCCCAATACTTACTAATATGTAAAACCATTGAGTTTGTTCTTTGTTAAGGGCATGGTGGAGGCCTCCCAGGCTGGTTTCTATAAACAATGTCTAATGCCACAGAAAGGATGACTACCTGCTTCTTTTGGTCTCTGTTTAAATACAACAACCTAAGCAGGAGTCACTAAGTGCAACTGTCGAAGTTAAATGGCAGCAGATCCTCCAATCTCTGAGAAGACAGTATCACATTAATTTTTCCACCTAGCAATATCATGTTTACCACATGAAGCTGCTTGCATATGAAGACAGTCCCTTCTTTGTTTGGGTTAGACTACTATTCGATTAATTCATCCTTTAGCTTAAAATTCTTTGTTCTGACATGGCGATAGAAGAATGTGAATGACAGTTCAGGATGCAGGATTCCTTTCAGTCATTTTTACTGTGCAAAACAAAAAAGAGAAACTAAAAGTGGCTTTGATTAAGACTGCTGTATCTCTTTCATTTTGACTGGTGGGTTTTGTACTGTGGTAACAGTCCTTTCCATATGGACAGAAAAAAATATTAAAATAACAGAAATCTCCTTTGCACAATTTCCCTAACCTACAGAAGACATTCATATTTGATTGAGATCCCAGGAACACTTCTTATCTTCTTCAGAATAATCTGTTCCTTACTTCTCCTATTCACTCATTCTTATATTTTCACATTAGCCCAGTAGAGCAGATACTTTCACTGAAAATGAGAATAAATATAGATGATTGCTTATCTGGCATGGAATTTGGAAAGAAACTCAATTTAGAAACAAAATTTATTTAAATGTCACTGGTTCTGGAACTGCTGAAAGAAGAATTGCTGAAGCTCTCAATTTATTCCACCAAGAATTTTCAGAATAATACATATTAATGCATTTCTTGGAGGTCTTCAACAGATGTTTGATTTGGTTTTCCTAGAAGCAATTTATGTTTAAATTCCAAAGCTGCAGGTGTGCTTGAAGAATTCTTAGGTTGACTTCATCACAGCAAATCAATATAAATGGGGATTAAAGGGAGAAGCCAACAGCCCATTTAGAGAAGTAACCACTTGGTAGTGTAAACATGAATAAAATAAACTTCTAGAACTTTCAAACAATTTTTTAGACCCATCTAGAATGATCCTGGTGTCTAGCCAATGTAACCTATTCTATTTAAACTTTAAACTGAAGGACTTGGAAGGTGGAGTCCTCGATGTCAAGGCACATGTCATTGCATCTAACTTGAGGAATAAGTCAGTCCAACCAGAGCGGTGACAATTGTTCCTTAGCTACATGCCAAGGTGAGAGCCAGAAGGCCAAACACCTCTATCCTCTTGCACCTCTCCAGGGAAACCTTCTTGCTTGACTAAAGCTCTGAAATGCCTGTACAACAACACACAGCATGGTAAATAAGCACAGGACAGAACTAGATGTCTCGGTGTGGTCATCAAGCCATGATCTCATTGCAATTACGGACACATGGTGGGAAGGCTCACATGAAGAAATGCGAGATATAATTTAGGATAAGACACACCAGCAAGGTGAGATGGTGGAGTTGCTCTGTATTTGAGAAGGAAACTAGAATGTATCGAGGTCTGCCTAAGGAGGGATGAAAGAAACATTGAAAGCTTATGGGTAAGAACTGAGGGGCAGACTAATATGGGTGACATTGCTGTAGTTGTTTACCACAGGCCATCCGATCAGAAAGAGGAAGACAATGAGATCTTCTACAGACAGATGAAGGTAGCCTCTGGATCACATGCCCTGGTGCTCATGGGGGACTTAAGTTCCCTGATACTTGCTGGAAAGTCTACACAGTGAGGCGCACACAGTCCAGGAAGCTCCTGCAGTGAATTGATGATTAACTTTCTGACACAGGTGGTGGAGAAGCCAATGAAGAAAGGCATGCTGCTGGTACTTGTACTAACAAACAAAGGTCTGGTTGGGAACATAAAAGTTGGGGACAACTTTGTATGCAGTGACCACGAGCTGTTGGACTTCCGAATGCCTTATATACTTCTTTACTGCTTTACTTCTTTACTTCTAAGATTGGCCCTCAGTAATCCAGTCCCTTAAGGTAAGAAAGTTTGGAAAAGATAAGACCTTCCCTTGGTCAGTGAGGATTGGGTTAGAGATCATTTAGGCAAACTGGACACCCACAGATCCTTGGGTCCTGATGGGATGCACCCACAAGTGCTGAGTGATTCAGCACAGTATCTTAGAGAGAGAAACAAAACTGAAAAATCTTGCTTGCAAGCTGTCTTTATACAATCCTGATGCATTCACGAGCCTAATCTGACCCTTCTTTGAATTAAAGCAGTTGCTGGCGAGGAAGCTGAAGCAAGAATTTCAGGTGCTATGGGCTAAAATTGTATGAAAGCCAACAGCTCTCTTCCATGGAGGACAGGTGTTTTTCCTATTTCCACAAAGCTTGAACTAGCCGAGACAGAAGTACCCGTTGGGACTTTCTGCCATAAGAGTTCTTTGGCATCCTGTCACCAGAAGAAGAGAGGGAAAAGTGTAACTATGGGAGTGGAAGGAGATGTTTAACCATAACAGCCACTAGTAAAAAACACAGTATGAAGGACATCCAATCAAGGAGTGTTTGCTCACGAAATGTAGTAATATAAGAAAATGGGACTGGCTATTTTTGATGTTTAATTTGGGACTCCTTTTTACGATGACATAATAGGTATAGTCTACCTTCCCTGTAAACAAGGAAACCTCAAGTCTCTTTATTTTATTATGTGTTTCTTCATCTTCATGCAGCTACCTTTGACAACTCTGACCATTGATCTCAAGGTAGTTTAGACATTTGTGCATTACAGACAGCAAAGTATTACTAGGGAAAAGCAGTAGGATTTTAAGTGGTCTATTTTTGTTTCTGCAATCTTTTTCTTTCCTGGAAAATCTTCAAATCCTATTAAAATAATTTGGCTGCTCTTCAGTCTCTGTATTAATCTGGCTAGCAGGAGACTTTGTGGTAGCTTCAAAATACCTGTCTTCCAAATTGTACTAGTAACACCAATTAACACAGCAGGAAACATAAATATTTCTACCATGCAAGCAATCATTGCAAGGCAACCATACTCTTTGTTGATTAGAGTGAATAATGACTCTCAATACCTGTTCTACTCTTCCAACACTAAAAAAGAGAACGGGACGATATATTTTTAACCTATTTTCTAGCAAGAGCAGATACATTCTTAAAGGGGAAAAAAGTCCAAAAAATGTATTTGTCAAAAACTGAAAATGTGCGTGATATGTAATGTTTATTAGCTTCTGTTTAGCATCTTCTTCACACCAGGGAACTGTATATTAAGAAACAAGCTAAGGAGAGATCAATATTTGCATCCATGGATGCTCTGCATTCATAGGACTAGGTCCTGACTGATTGATTGATTTGTTGACAACTTGAGATAGAAACAATTTAAATTGAAGCAAAAAGAAAAGTCAGCCTAATTAGGGCTGAAGTCTATGTGAAAGAAGAATGGGACACTAACACCAAAATGAGATCCCTAACAGCTCCTCTGACCTTGCTTTATTCAAGTTTTGTGTGCACAGTCAAGGACAATTGAAAGAGAATGAGATTTTCCCCTAAAACTGACCCCCCAAGGAAAAATAACCTGACCAAAACATGTCAGTCATTGCAGAGCATAAGAGGGACTATTTGGCTGAAATAGTAACAAAATGCTATTTAATATTCTCCATTTTACAGACTAAACAGCTTAATTCTTATTTCTTTGTGCTTATAACAGTGTTGCAGAATTGATCATACAAGCTTCCACATAGCAGTATTGAGACAGGGCAAGAATATGCAGTAGCAGGAAGTCAGTCCAGCACCTGACACTTTCAGAATACAGGCCCTCCAGAAAAGAAATGCTTTTCATAAATATTAAAGCACATACAGAATGTCCCTTCCCTCCTCCACATCATATTACACAGTGTATATACATCTCTATGCTTCTTGGCCACAGATAATTACCACAGCAAATGTTAAACAGAGAACTTATGCCTGAAGGAAGCAGAGGGGGACCTGGAGCATTCACTGAGGTGTAGGTGAATGAAGTTTGAAAACGGTACGAGACACAAACTAGACTGTACATAAACTCAGCTTAATGCCACTCTGCACACAAAAAAATAAGTTACACATTCATGGTGGGCAGTCTTTCGATGCATGTTTCCTCCCAGCCAGTGCTGTGCATCTCTGACCTGAACCACAGGTCTCTGATGCCTATCCTGTGTCTAGCACACAACAGAGTCTTTTGACGTCAGTAAAGAGGTGTAGAAGGGTCAGAGAATGGGCAACAAAGATCCTTGGGGTAGATAAGAGTCTTTAAAATCAAGCTCAAGGAAGGTGAATTTGCCCTGTGCAACGGAGAAGAAGGTTATTTCAAGCTGTATACAACTCGCTGAAAGCTGAAGACAGGTCTTCACTTTACTTGTCATTGCTTTTTTAAAGGAACACTGAATTAATTGTGTTTAGAGCCAGACCATGCAAGCTCTGTACACTGTCCAGAAAGTGCAGCAACTATTGTCATCCAGCACAGATAAGAGTCAGTTGCAAAATTGCAAACCAATTGTAAAATTGCAAACAGAATGAGAATCTTGAGCCTAAATGTATAGCTGTGCACTTAGTCTCAAGTGCTCTTAGCAGAAAAGAATCAAGATGTAACACTTGGGCCTAACACCAGAGTACTTGTTGCTCTTGTCTTTTGTCTCCTGGCAGTAAAGTGGCAGAACCAAGCTGGTTGTAATGCAAAGTGCTTTCATCCATGCAGGATTACCCTCCCTCTTTCTTCCTTATGAGTTTTCATTTGTGTGATCTCTAGGATCAAGTGTATTTTTCCTATATATGACAGAAATACCAGGGAAACCAAGCCCCTCACATGGATTTATCTTTTATTATCATTGAGACCATCCTAGTTTTTCATACAGACCTCCCTTGCTCATAACTGCTATAAAACACAATAAAAACCAAAAGACACCAAAATTGGACCACCATCTGAAAACATTACCATAATACAGAGTAGCAAGTTTGCTTTAAACAGTATCTTTTTATGTGATTTACTTTGCCTCAAAGCTTTGTAGTTAGATAAATGCTCTTTTCTTCTTCTAAGTTAGTCCCTTCCAGTGAATCATCACAGTCTGCAGCTCATCCTTTGTAACTCACCACTATAATCAAAATGTTAATATGAATGACCCAGAAAGTATGAAATCACTCACCATCGACACAAAACCACCTCTTGTCAGGCTACATTGACTTATAACATACAAAAGAGATCACTTCCTCATTCCAGAAATTCAAAACATAAAGAAAAATTTCAGGAAATAGTTCAAGCTTCAAAAACTTTGTTGATCGTTTGCATAGACAAATGCATCATTGTATACAGACAAGAGACAGCTCTTCTTGCTCACTGACGCCCTTCTTGGCTGATGCATACCCGTGAGAGTTTATGAAGGATACAAGGTCTTGTGAATAATGGGAAATAAATGTGAATTTCCCACCCTACATAGAGATTTTGGAGTCATTAGTTTTAACAATTCAGTCAACTCACTTGAGGATACATCTGGTCACGACAGCTAGGCAAACCTTGAGAAGTCAATTCCCAACTTTGGCAGTGAAATTTATTTACATATAGATGATGAAAAATCAGCTCAAAACTTTAACACAAAATAATAAATCACATAATGCAATACAGCCCTCTGCCACAAATAAAAACAGACCAAGAAAAATCAGTGAAATCTATTTTATACAGAAGTCATCCCAAAAGCACAGGACCCAACCACTTAAAACTAAAATCAGTTCTCACTATTACCCAGACTATTCTCTATTTTGAAGGCTAGTCAGTAGACACTGAACAGATACTTGTCTCAAAATTAAGACCCAGGTTTAGAAACCTGGAGAGCTAGGTTTTATTTCTGTCTTGCCTCTGACAGTCGTGCTGGGAGGTTTGCACACTGGCTACATTGCAACTACAGCCACTAAACTACACTGCAGTTTAGTGGAAAAAAATTAGGGACCTCATTTTTCCATGCATTTAACAGGAGTCTTTGGAAGGCCAAGCCAACTCATCCAAATGGGATGTTGAGTTCCTGAAATTGTTCTCACTTGCTGCAGAAGAGACAGGGCAGAGGCTTTTAGTGTAGGTAAGCCCAGCTCCCTCCAGACCCACTATCTCCCAGGGTAGTAGTTCATAACCTATGTTAGATGGTGCTGCACAGTACTAAATTCAAACCTATACTGATTTTTTGGAACTAGGTAATCACAATAAAATGAAAATACTTTAGCTTAGGAAAGTCCTCTCTCAACTTTCCCTTCCCAGATGCATTTTTTGTTACCCAGTTTCAAGGAAGCCAAAAGGACTGAACACACCTGACCTTATCTCTTTAAAGGGCTCATTTATGGCCTTCAGTTCTTCCTTGGTAACGGATGTTGTATCACATCCTAGCAAAAAGGAGTTTCACATGTAACTTCTGAATAAACTTTTCCAGAAAGTGTATCTCAACCTTCATTTCTGAGGAAGAAGTTTAGTCAAGTAACACTCTATTTCACTTTTAATTTCATATATCATGTATGTCTCATAAGGTTTTTAATTGATACATGTCAAAAACTAAATGTGAAAGTCCAAGGAAACCAGGCAGAGAAAACCATATCAACATTATGTAAAATTTCTTACATTCCTCAAGAATGAATCATGAATATAATACCTTCAATTACTTTTTTTCCTTTTCAAATATGGACCTCCTCTTCTCCTCAAAGCATTTTGAATTTTCTTGGGGTAATAAAATTTTCCTATGACTCATTAAGAGTTACGATAACACTTCACGATTGTTTTTAACTATCTGATCCCCCTTCATTACTACTTTAATCAGGAACCACAGATAATCCTAAACATTGACAAGGGATTTTAGAGACAAAATGTCAGCAGAGCCACTGAAAGAATGCTGATGGATCTCAGGTGCAGACAGATCTCAGATCTGAAATGTCATGCACAATTACCCTAGGGACCTTGACCCTGAATCTCCAAATAACTCCTGGAATTATGCAAACTCTCATCTTCCCCCTGACAATTTCCAGGACTTGATTTCAAGAAGTACAAAATTCACCCTTTGGAAGTACTGGATAAGACGAGAACCATAACTTAACACATTAAAAAACCCTACATCCCTTCCTACAAATTAAGCAGCAGGATATAAACTACTAGGAAATAAACAGTATGAATGCCTCACTGTGCAGGCTATCTAAAGATTCCCAGACTATTTTCTATGCAATTCTTGCTTAGGACCTCTCTAATCAAGGTAAACCATCCCTGTTCTTGATGCTGGAGCATAGAGAAACTGGTGTTGGGAATCAGTCTGTATTGTGATTCCACTGTATATTACAATTGCTATATCATGTTTATGTTGTGTTTATTGCTGCATCACTCTTCTGAATCAAAATCCCACATTAACATCACATATATTCAAGTAAGTAAATGTGATATTAAAACATTAAGCCCTCCTGTCTTAGCACGCATGTTGGAGAGACCAGAGACCGTAGGTCAGGAAGCCATCAAGTCTCCCTAGCATTACAGGGCTGACCTCCTTCCTCCTGTAGCACCACAGAGACCTGCAGCAGGCAAGCCCCAGGCAAGAAGAGGCAAATGGCTGTTGTTCTTTGGATGCCATGTCAAAGCTTGGCAGTGAAAGACAGAGGGTTAAGAAAAGGGTTATCCAGGACATCATCTTTGATGAGTCATTGGCACTGCCCATTATAAATGACGATGGTGTGGAGCACATAGAGCCAAACAACAGGGCTGAACTTGGAAAGACAGACCCACAGGTATCCCCTATTGTTCTCCCAAATCCGAGTTCTCTTCTCGGTGTGCAAAGAGATGAGATATTTGCTTTATTCCAGTTCTGCACAGAAAAGTGTGCTAGGCAATAATTCAAAAAAACAGCACATCTGGTTAGAGACGGCTAACATATTTCTACCTTCAAACATATGAACACTCCTACTTATTTCATTAGTAAACTAACACTTGACAGCTACTGGACAATTTCCTGCTTGTCTTGATTGAAAGGTACAGTGAATTTTAAATGTACTACACATACTCAGAGGGTAAGGAACTTATTTAAGTAGGGGGCTTTTTCTAGTTAGGAGGTGTGGGTTTCATACTATAAAACTACTATAATTAGTTCAACATCAGGGCACCAGTTTGGAGACTTTGCTGCCTTCCAAATGATTCTTATCCTCAACGACGCATGTCTGGCATAACTGAGAGAATTCTTTTATCCTTCCTTAAGCATGCATTCCTCTTTCTTATCTTATATAGCCATCAATCCATCACCCATTCTTCTTTCTGAGGCTGCTTTATCTCATGGTAAACAGTGTCAGTCAAACTTCACCAATCAGTCATCAATTAGGGGGTCACTCATCAGGAAACTCATTGACATGAGACAGAGAAAATGTCCTGTATTCCTTCTTAAGAAGGACCCAACATTGTGTGTCCCATGTTTACACAGTATCTGTAGTTACATGAAATTCACACTGATTTAATGAGCTTGGGGTGCATGTTGAAACTCAAGCTACTATGGGGATTAGCTGTCTGAAAGCCAGCTTGTAGGCTTCTCCTTTTTTTTGTAAAGCACTTTATGAAACATGAACAAAAGAGGCTTCTTCTCAATAGCTACGCATCTTTTAATATAGAATTATATTCATTAATTGCAGACAAGTAAGTTTCCTTTGTATTTCTGACTCTTTGTCCAGAGGTCATACTTATGTTAAGTAATGAAACTTCAATGGTCTCCTGCACAAATTTACCACTGGTTACCACTTCTCTCTAAGTAAGGTGGCATGTGATTAAATCAGTAGCTTGACTCCAATCCCCTTAAGTAAAACATAGGTAACTCCCTTAAATATATTTTTCATATAGACGTAACTGGTGATACTTTGAAGTCTGGCCCTACATATCCAACAGATACACTAAGATAACATGCAAGATTCTAGACTTAGTGGATTGTGATGGATATAAAATGAAAAACTTACTTTTTGTTATAAAATTCTGTCCAACTGGCATAACAATTCTGCAGGAGTTTCCACAGCATGGAAAAACACATCAAAAGTAGAAGTAGAGGCAAGAAGAGATCCCTGGTTTCTGCTCGGTAAAGCATGAACTCTGGGTCTTTTACATATATAAACTGCTGTCATAGTCCTAAGAAAAAGACAAAAATAGACAGAAAAGTTAAAAATGGTATGTCTGTGCCATCAGTTTCCAGGATGATTACAGCCAGAAACTGTATTCATTAGGAAAGGTTATAACTTTGTTTGTCAAGAAGGATATTCATAGCATTAACCCATGAATTGCTCTGTGGCAGAACTAGTTAAATAGGATAAATACATTTTTACAGCTTATCCTCCCCAGGAAATGTTTTTTGTCACAGATCATCATCCATGAAGGCACAACAGTGTTTTTCAAGATTATTTAATATCTTCATGTTTCCTTATCAAGTGTGTGTGTGTGTGTGTGTGTATTATTTTACCTAAATATTCCATTACAGATTGGACAGTAGTTAGGCATGCATGCAAACACACATCACCATTGATTCAATCTGCTATGAAATTTCTCAAAGGAGGCCCAAGGTAACACACGCTTACCAATAAAGACAGGCTTAGACACTGGGTAGAGGTGATTTTACTCTATGCCCCTTACATTTCTGCGTGGGCATGGCTATTTCACTTGATATTGACCTATTAAGTTTTCTGCTGTTGTCTGAATTAATTCTGACCAGATGGTTTCAAGGAAAGAAGATTTGCACATGTTACAAATTATAGCTACGTCAGTTTCTAGTTTTTAAGTTGCTTTATATTATATTTCCTTCGTGAAGACAATAAAACCAGCACAGCATTATTGTGCTTCAGATTGAAATCTCTAACAAAATCATTATTTGCACATCTGCAAAATACTCCATCTCCTGATTTTTTGCTTCTGGTGTAAACAATTATCATCAGCCTCAAATCCCACTTGATTATTGAATTGGATTTAGGTAAATCTTCCAGACTACAGGACAGCTGGTATATGCACTTAGTCTGAACACCTGTCATGGGGAAAACAGTTTTCCCTAGAGGATTTTTTACTTAATTCATTGCCAGTTAACACCAGCTTCATTACTGATTCAGTTACTGGGAAAGAAAAAAAATCATAGAATAGTTTGGGTTGGAAGAGGCCTTTAAGGGTCATCTAGTCCAACCCTCCTGTAGTGAGTAGGGGCATCTGCAACAAGATCAGGTTGCTCAGAGCTCTGTCCAACCTGACCTTGGATGTTTCCAGAAACAAGGCATATACCACCTCTTTGGGCAACCTGTTCTAGTTTTTCACCCCCCTCACTGTAAAAAATGTTTTCCTTATCTACCCTTTCTTAGCTTAAAACCATTACCCACTGTCCTGTTGCAGCAGGCCCTGCTAAAAAGACTGTACCCATCAAGCCACAATAAGGTCCCCCCAGAACCTTCTCTTCTCCACACTGAAGGGTTTGATTGAGGGTGACAGAGCAGTAGAACAGGCTGCCTGAAGAGGTTGTGGACTCTCCTTCTCTGAAGAGTTTCAAAACTTGCCTGCATTCATATGCAACCTGCTCTAGGTAGACCTGCTTTAGCAGGGTAGGTGATTATCTTCAGAGGTGCCTTCCAGCCCCTACCATTCTATGATTCTGTGAACAACCCCAACTTCTCTCAGCTTTTCTTCACAGGAGAGGTGTTCCAGCCTTCTGATCATTTTTGTGGGCCTCCTCTGGACCCATTCCAACAGGTTCATGTCTTTCATATGCTGAACTCAAACCAGGACAGACCTTCAGAGATAGATGCAGTATTCCAGCTGAGGTCTCACCAGAGTGGAGTAGAGGGACACAATCACTCTCGACTGCTGGTCACATTTCTGTTGATGCAGCCCAGGATATGGTTGACCTTCTCGGCTGTGAGCACACACTGCTGGCTCACATCCATCTTTTCATCCACCAGTATCCCCTTCTCCTGCTCCACAATCTTCTTTCAAAGTCTGAGAAAGAAGATTTAGAAGAATAACCATGAGAAGGTCAACAGCTTATGGGTAAAAATTAGAGACTGAGGCAACAAAGGGAACGTTGCTGGTGTTTACCACAGGCCATCTGATCAAAGGGAGACTACTGATGAAGCCTTTTTACTGTAGCTACAGGAAGCTTCATGCTTGCAGGCTCTCATCCTGATGGGGCACTTTAACCACCCTGACATTTGCTGGAGAAGTAGCATAGTGAGCTATAGGCAATCCAGGAGACTCCTGGAATTCATGGAGGATAACTTCTTAAGCCAGGTAATAGACAGCTCTACCAGAGGGAATGTGATACTGGACCTGATGGTCACCAATGCAAGTGAGCTAACTAGTGATGTCAAGACTGGAGGTAGCCTGGGCTGCAGTGATCATGCACAGGTGGAATTCACAGGGAGGACCCTGAATTTTAGGTAAGCAGACTTGCAGCTCTTCAAGTTAGTCAATAGGACTCCCTGGCAAATGTCCCTCAGGGACAAGGGAGAAGAATAGAGTTGGCAGATCTTTAAGAACACTTTCCATAGAGTGCAAGAGCTCTTGATCCCCAGGTGTAAGAGGCAAGACAAGGAAGGCAAGAGAACAGCATGGCTGAGGCAAGACCTGCTGGCCAAACTAAAGGGCAAGAAGCAAATGCACAGGCAGTGGAAGCAGAGACAAGCATCCTGGGAAGACTACAGGGACACTGCCCAGTTGTGTAGTGATGGGGTCAGTAAGTCCAAGGCACAGTTGGAGCTGAATTTGGCAAGGGATGCAAAGAATAACAAGAAGGGATTCTACAGGTATGTCAGCCAGAAAAGGAACGTCAAAGAAAGCATAACCCCTGTGATGAGCAAGACTGGCAAGCTGGTAACAACAAATCAGAAGGCTGAGGTATTCAACAACTTTTTTGCCTCGGTCTTGAGTGGCAACCTCTCTCTTCACACCTCTCAAGTCAATGGACTGCAAGACAAGGAGCAGGAGGGAAAGGTCCCTTCCACTTTAAGAGAAAATCAGGTTCCTGACCACCTGAGGAAACTGAACATAACGTAAGTCTATAGGACATGATGAGATGTACCCCTGAGTCCTGAGGGAATTAGCTGATGTAGCTGCCATGATATTTCAGAAGTCTAGTATCACATTCACTCTGGCAGAGCTGTCTATTACCTGGCTTAAGAAATCATCCTCCATGCATTCCAGGAGTCTCCTGGATTGCCTACTTCTTACTGTACCACTTTTCCAGCAAACGTGGGCGTGGTTGAAGTCCCTCAGCCAGACAAAAGTCTGCAAACATGGTGTGCCCTGAAGCTGCAGTAAAAAGGCTTTGTCAACAGGCTCCTCTTGACCAGGCAGCCTGTAGTACGCACCAGCCACAAGGTTCCTTTTGTTGCCTCAGTCTGCAATTCTTACCTCAAAAGAACATAAGCAATCAGAAACTTAAAAAACACCTTTCCCGACACACTTCTCCAGGCTCAACTTAAGCCAAATATCTATATTTCCCTCTTCCTCATTTCACCCTGTTTTTGCTGCAGGTTACAATCAGTCCATCCTTCTCCCTTTGGAGAGGCAATGGGCAGCACAGAAGGAGGTTATGTGCCTAGCAGTTTCTCTCTGCTGCTCCTCCATGCTTCTAACGTGGGTTTCCTATGCTCCAGTGCAGATCTCCTATGGATTGCAGTCCTTGACCTGGTGTGTATTGCCCATGGGCTGCAGTCCCTCAAGAGTGTCCCTGTCCTGGTATGTGTCCTCCATGGCCACAGAAGCACACCCTTCCAGGTGTGTCCAAGGCACACATTACAGCATGGCTAATAAATGGGATGCACTAGACTTACAACATATGTGCAAGCCAATTCTGCACCATCAGTGCCAGGGCTACGAACTTAGTCTCACAGTATAAGAATAACTGATCTGTGTGTGTGCACCTCAGAACATGGCAACCACTAAAGCAAAAGCTTATGTATCCATCTAGGTCATTTTAGGCCTGTGAATCCTAACAGAGTGAATAAGTATGTACAATTATTCTTGTTTTAAACTTTCTGTCAGATGTTTCATTGAATGGAGAGTTTGCTGATGCTGCAGAAGTAGGCAGAGCCATGACTCTCTTTCCATCTGGAGGACCTCAACAGCTTCCTCTGGTCCCCTGGGGACTGTGGTCCTGAAAGGGGGCTGCTCTTCACAGTGACAGGCACTTTGCACTTCCATCTGAACTAAGGCAGCCTGAGGGAGAAAATGATCAAAAACTTAATCTAATTCAGCCTGAAAAAACAGTTTGAATATTGATTTGTGGCCCCTTGACCTCTTTGAAATTACATAATTGGCCCTTGGGAAGAAAAAGCTTCCAATGAAGATGTAAATAAAGGTATTAATTAGGTACTGACAGAATACATTCAATCTCCTCCTAGTTCTGCAAATTAATTTCCATGGCAAAGAGTATACAGATAATACCAGCATTATTAAGCTAATTTATAAATGTCTATTGGATTGTGACAAGGAAAACTGAAATATTAAAGAAAAAAATACAAATTGTAACCCGAGTTCCAGTCTTCACAGCTGGAATCTTTTTCAGAAACTCTTACTAGAGAAAGTAAGATTTTAAAGACATTCTTAAAAAGTAATTCTAGATTTATTATGTACATTAAGGTAAAAGAAGAATCAAGTTGTTGCTATTACTGAGTATGATTTAATATTAACATCAAAATAACAAGGATTATGTCTGATCAATTACCGTCCTAGTGAAGTCTGCACTGTATTAGATAATGCCCAAACTTTATATACTAGTGGTTAGAAGAATTTATTCCGTACTCATAGAAGCTGGATATATCATCTTCCTTACAAATAAAAAGGTTATCATATGTTACCTGCATTTTATAACTTCTGATCAAGTGTCAAATAGTAGATGTACTGCCTCCAGGGCCAGGCCTCAGTGAGACAACCAAGCTATCTCTCCTCAACAGTCAACCACCCTAACTCCTTTACTCTGAAAACTGTAGAAAACATTCTGCGTTCTTAAAGAGTATACATTTTACAAGCAATCTGTGACCTCTGGCTTTATGAGCTTTGATAGGCACAGCGTAGAAGAGGAATGGACCGGGGAGCTCTCCCACAGGCAGCTCTCATGCTGGAGCTCGGCTGCAGTGCAGGAGCAGCTCAGAGCTGGCACAGCTCAGGGTACCCCATCCTGCTGTGACCCTGGGGAGATGCTCCCGGACATGTGGCGGGGACATCATGGACATAGCTGATCCCTGGCCCATGGAAGCTGCTCTTAGCTGACGCCCCACCAGGACCCTGACTTAGGCACTACATTGTGGATGCTGAAAAGCTGCTAGCAGAGGGATTTTCTCAAGTTCTCACAATATTTGGTGAGAGTCCTGCCTTTCTCACACAAGTTATGGAAAACAGTAGGATGGTTTTTGTAAGATGGACCAACACCTGGTGTTTTGTTAAGTTCTGTTTATGGTACATTGGAAAAATATTTTGAAATGGGTGTTTTAGGACTTTAGCCAATCACCCTAGGAGATGGGTGATCACTGACCAGTCACCTTATGGGGCTAGGGTATATAAAACAGGGTTATAAATTAATAAAGAGGCCTTCTCTTGCTGAATTTGTGTGTTGCTGCATCTCTCTGCTCCCGGTATAACCAGCGACACTACATCACAGCCAGCCCTGGGCCTGCCGCCGGCCCCAGTGAGCCACACCCTGGCCCCAACGTGCAGGCAGATGGCCCAGCCTGGCCTCAGCCCAGCTTTGTCCTTGGGCCCTCACCCATTCTCAGACTGTGTCTGATCCTGGTTCTTCTCACCAGGCCTGTGGAACCATGTCCCAGCCCAGACTTGGCCTGTCCTTGTCCCCAGGGAGGTGCCAGAAAGATGGGGCTGGCAATGGCTGAAAGGCTCTGTCCTTCCCTGCTGACCCTGGCAGCCCCCGTGGTCCCTGGTCCACAGCAAACCGCTGACCTTCACTGCACCCTGACACTGAGTCCCTGGAAAGCTATGACTGAGCTAGTATGTCTTTCCTGCCTCACCTCCACTCCCACCTCACCCAGGAGACACTTCTTAATCTTCCACCATGTACCGAAGCTTGTACATACATATGGCCAAGTTGAGTCACTCAAGTCAATCTTACTGAAATACTACTTAGATGTCATAGTGCTTATAGAAAGGTTTTAAATCCAAAGGTGCACAGTATTAAATGATGGGACAGTCTGGTTTACAATTGAACATCTGCATGAAATTAAATGACTGGTCAGGTTACCAACTTGCAGAGCTCCATGGGCTGATTATAAAGGGAATCCCACAAGGAAGGCAGAAGGTAATGATGTATGTTTCACATCAGATATCAGCTGGCTGAGAGCAGTGGAAAATTTGAACCAAGAAGAAAATAACTGAAAAGCTATATTAAACTATGACTAAACTCTTTTCCATTGGTGGGATCAATTCACCTCACACATAAATCATTTCCAGACAAGCAGAGGTTGGAAACTTCATGGGAAGCCTTGGGACAACTGAGCCTCAGGTGTGGAATGACAGCTTGCAGAAATAACTCTGTTTTCTGGTTTTGTTAGTTTGCAGTCCAAAAGAGAAAATAACATTTATAAACTGTAACAGCTGTTGCTTCTGATGTGGTTGCACTCTAATCCAACATAATCTAGCATCATTGTTATTAAAAATGGTTTGTCTTCAGGTAGAGACCAGGATGTAGAAATACTTCTAGAAAAAAAAGAGCTATTCTAAGGCTATTATGTCCTTTTAAAGTATGGTCTCTTATAATCACATTACTTTCAGTGTGAATGTACTACTGCACATTCATTCAGGTTTTAAAAATCTCATTGAATAAAAGTCTAAGCTATAAACTTTCTGTATAACAAGATTTTTTCAGAGACTGCTTTAAATCAGTAGTTCTTCAATACATCAAATAATAGTCACATCGTATTTTCTTTTCCCCATTCAGTCATTGAGATATGTCTCTGAGCAAAGTAAGTATCATAAAGACTTATTTAAGCTTTGCCACATCTTAAGAACAACTATTCATCCTCCATGTAAACTGTCCCGCTACAGATATAACAAATATTCCAAATTCATTTGGAAAAATTTTTCACTTTACCTTACAACAATCCTTCACACAAATAACATCAGAGCTGCAGTACATATCTCTTCAGCAGAGAACAATTTAGAAACAGATTTGGACCTCAGAACCCAGACAAGAAGAGTTAAATACAAATCACCTGAAGACCTGAGGCAGGAAGAGGTGCTCATGACAGCAGCAAGGAGTTGTTGGCCTGTTGGCTATTGTAGTGCCATAAATGATTAAGAAAATTTGCCCTGAAAAGGAAACAAAAGTATTTGCAATGATCATCAAGGCTTAGAGAGGATGGAAAATTATTGTCCTCAGTAGTGCAGCCACACAGCTTTTACATGTGTGTGACGTATGTGGGTACTACCCAAGGCTTTCCTAGACAACAATGCTGAAAAGACAGCTATAATTCAGGGTACAAGCAGCAATAGCTGAAGTCATACAAAAAATCAGCTTTGATGTGGCAAAGGCTTTTGTTAAAAACAAACATTTACCTACTAATTATACTGATCACTCAAGCTATTTTTCTGGTTACAAAACTAAAATACTATGTAAGTCACAATTCAAGGCCATACCTTTTTCTTAAGGAAAAAAATCCGAAACATTACTACAGAATTCACTTTATTAGGCTCAAGACACACCTCCACTTTCTTTTTGCACTTCCAGATGTTGTGACCATAATACATATAGTAACTCAGCTGTGTCTTAGTAAAACCCTTAGGGCTTGTCCTCCTAAAGCTGCCTGGCCTTGTTCATGACAAAACACTGTACTGTCACCAAACAGCTAAACAAGCCTTTGAAGTCTTCTGAAACTGTTTCTTATAAGTGCTTGCAAGATTATACTCACTTTATAGATGAGAGTGGTACTATTGATTAAACGTCTCAATCAGCTGCTAGACAAAGAAAAATCTAAGTAAATCCCACCTGAGGGGATACAAATACCAGCATAGCCAGTGTCAATCCAAAGTAGCAACCAATCTGTCTGCTGACAGTCCTACAGACTTCTGCATTTCCCCTGGGACATATCATATTCTGTACTGTACAAATCCTACCCACTTCTTCCACTGGAAAAAGAAATCATGAAAACTTCTAGTCATTATTTCAAATATGTTCAGAGGTGGAAAAGACTTTGGCCCAAATTCTCTTTTACATATATCTCCATGTCAGTGAGAACTGTGTACCTGTTTTCGAGAGAAAAAGATGGGTTTATTTATATAAAGTATAGGAAATGACCTACTAAATAAATTTTGCTGTGAATGTACAATGCTAATATATGGTTAACTGTTATACAAGTGGTATATAAAGACAGCTACTAATATTTCAGTAATTTACCAAGAACTACACATAGGTACACCATCATATTGGAAAGAGGTTGGTCAGAATCACCTGGACAGTGATTCATTTCAGCTATGAGGCAGAGAGGGAGGGGAGTAAAGGCATGGCCTTGCTGACCTGCCACAAGCAGGGAAACGATACATGCAGGCAAATGAATGATCAGCTCTGCTCCATTTCTAAAACGGAGGCTGCAGGCTCAAACACAGTCAAGTCAGAATGCAATCAGAGTCTGGATAATCTGAGCAACTGAAAATGCGTGAAGGAATTTGGAGTTGAAAGTAGCTGCACACAGAGCCAAAAGAACTTTGTTATCTGCTATTACTCTCTCTGTTCAGCAATGAGGGGTTGGGGCAGAATTCACTGCAATTTATTCTTAGTAGGGAATTACATTTGAAGAATCATTGGGATCTATTCAATGTAAAGTGCAATCCAAAGTATTTGGGGATATTCACACCATAAGAAATTTTTCAGAACACTTCTCCTTTCCTAGACACTAGGACTAATATTAGCTGCATATGAATACCAAATGTAATTACATTTTAAGTATTTTTTTCTTAAAACAGTATTTACTGGTTTAATTCACTTACACAAATTCACTCACTCCTATAAATTTTTCTGTTAAAGGCAGTTGTTTCAAATACCAACATACTAAACCACATCTCTGTTGAGGAGGAGAAAAAAAGGAAGTATGAAGGAGGAGAGAATTTATAAACTTCAACTATAGATTAGCTATCCCTTCTTCGTTCTTTCATTCCATGTCATTCATCTAAATATCTCTCTTCTTTCTAATTCAATCATCTGTATCCTACCCATAAGTATTTTTAAAAGAATTGAAAACAAAAGTACTCAGGACTGCATTTGGTTATCCAAATTCAGAGAGAGTTTAAAAGCTCAGTAAGACATATTCTCCAGTACCCTCACCAGCTTCATTCCCCATCTCTGTACCCACTCCAGCACTTCAATGTCTTTATTGTACTGCAGTGCCCAAAACTGGACACAGTACTCAAGGTACAGTCTCACCAGTGCCAAGGGGCACTATCACTTCCTTCCTCCTGCTGGCCATGCCATTTCTGACGCAGGCCACGATGCTGTTGGCCTTCTTGGACACCTGGACACACTACTGGCTCATGTTCAGCCAGCTGTCAACAAGTACTCCCAGGTCTCTTTTCTGACAAAAAGCTTTCTATCCACTCTTCCCCAAGCCTGTAGCATTGCCTGTGGTTGTTGTGACTACAGTGCAGGACCTGGAATTTGGCCTTATTAAACCTCAAACAATTAACCTCATCCCATTGATCCAACCTAACCAGATCCCTCTGTAGAGCCTTCCTACCCTCAAGCAGTTCAACACTCCCACTTAATTTTGTGTTGTTTGCAAACTTACTGAGGGTGCATTCATTCCCCTCATCCAAGTCATTGATAAAGATGTTAAACAGGACCAGCCCCAGCACCGAGCCCTGGGCAACACCACTTGTGAGTGGCCACCAACTGGATTTAACTCTATATAGAGTGTTTTTATATAGAGTGTTTATGCCAGTGGTGAGGCTACACCTCACCACTGGCATAAACACTTCCCTAGTCCTGCTGGCCATGCTATTTCTGATACGAGCCAGGATGCTGTTGGCCTTCTTAGCCACCTGGGCACACTGCTGACTCATGTTCAGGTGGTTATTGATCAACACCCCAAGGTCCTTTTCCACTCAACAGCCTTCCAAGAGTAGCTTGGCTACTCTTACCCAAGCCTGTAGCATTGCATCAGATTGTTGTGACACAAGTGCAGGACCTGGCACTTGGCCTCATTGAATCCCATGCCACTGGCCTTGGCCAATTGATCCAGCCTGTCCAGATCCCTCTGAAGAGCCTCCCTACCCTCAAGCATATCTATGCTCCTGCACAGATTTCTATCATCAGCAAAATTACTGAGGGTGCACTCAATACTCTCATACAGATGGTCAATAAAGATGTTAAACAGAATTGTCCCCAGGACTGAGCCCTGGGGATCACCACTTGCGACAGCCTTCAGCTGGACTTAACTCCATTCACCACCACTCTTTGGGCCCAGCCATCCAGACAGTTTTTGACCCAGCAAAGAGTACATCCATCCAAGCCATGAGCAGCCAGTTTCTCCAGGAGAATGCTGTGGGAAACTGTGTCAAAGGCTTTACTACAGTCCAGATAGACAATATCCACAGTGGGTCACCTTGTCAAACAGGACTTGCCTTTCATAAACCCATGCTGACTGGGCATGAACCCTTGGTTGTCTTGTATGTGCCTCACGATGGCACTCAGGATGCTCTGCTCCCTGGCACTGAGGTCAGACTGACAGGTCTGTAGTGCCCTAGATCCTCTTTCCAGCCCTTCTTGTAGAAGGGTGTCACATTTGCTACCCTCCTGTCAACTGAGACTTCCCCACTTAGCCAGGACTGCTGATAAAATGGAAAGTGGCTTGATGAGCAATTCTGCTAGCTCCCTCAGTGCTGTTGGTGGATCCCATCTGGCCCACAGACCTGTATGTGTCTAAGTGGAGCAGTGGGTCACACATCACTTCCCCTTGGATTATAGGAGCTTCATTCTGCTCCCTATCTGGCTCAGGGGGCTGAGTACCTGGAGAGCAACTGGTCTTACTATTGAAGACTGAGGCAAAGAAGGCATTAAGTACCTCAGCCTTTTCTTATCCTTTGTTGCCATGTTTCCCCCTGCATCCAATCAAGGATGGAGATTCTCCTTAGTTTATAGAAACATTTTCTATTGTCTATTATACCAGTGGCCAATTTACATTCTAGTTGGGCTTTGGCCCTTCTAATTTTCTCCCTGCATAACCTCATAACATCCTTTTACTTTTGAGAGTTGTCTGTCCCTCTTTCCAAAGGTCATAAACTCTCTTTTTTATTTTCTTTTATTCCCTGAGATCCTATATAAGCTCTCTCTTCAGCTAGGCCAGTCTTCTGCTACACAAAGGATGAAATCTGACTATAGGGAGCAAATGAAGTTTATTTGTCAGAAGTCCAAACAGTTCTAGGTTTTTTGGCTATATTGCTTGTCTCCCTACTACTAGTTTGTCTGGAAGGTCTGCCAGAGAAGAATGGAGTGTATTAGAGCAAGAAAGGAGTCTTCCCTGATGTGGCTTTACTAGGGATATTACATCAGTATAACAATTTAGAGCAGCACAGAAACTGCCCTAGGTCAGTGAATCCTCTACATTTGAAAACTGAATATCCATAAGGTCATCTATTACAGGAGCCTGGGAAAGTCTCTGTCTCTTGTTTCTTTCAGTTTAATAGAGCATCAGTGCAGGATGTAACATAAAAACTTCTGAGAGAACCTGTTAAATCGTGGTTATAGGAATAGCACAGGTATTAGAAGACCTTTTCTAATATATGAGGAGAACTAGAAAGGAATGAAAGCTTGCCTGTGTGAAAGTACGCCTAAGAAAATCTCGTGTTTCAGGGTTTTTTTTTTCCATTATCCTATATGTTGCAGTAACAAGGAAAAGTCAGTCCATTACAGATCCATGAATTTGAGAGGCACTACAGATGCTTAATCTGGACTTCTTTTCAGTAAGCCTTTGGCTTTCACATCATTGCCTTACATCTGCAATTTCCAAATCATTATTCTATTGCCAAGCTATTGTACACATTTCAGGATGCTAGCCAAATTCTAATAATGGCATCATTAAGAGACAGCTATTGCAATGGTAAGTGCTGTATTACTTTGCTCATTTTGCCAATCAGTGATGTCAGTAATATCCTGTTCTTTAGGAACCCTAATTAAATTCTTTCATTGAAATAATCAACATTTGTGTTTCCAACCACTCTGCAACTACAGTAATTCTTTGTCTGCCAGCTGTGAGAATTTCCTATCCTACCCTCTCACATAAGCAATCTCAAGGGTAAAAGTTCATTTCACGCTTATATAATGTATTCATGGTTAAGGTAGGCAAGAGATTCATTTTGCTTATAATACTAAACCCTAAGCCACAAATTAAGACAGTTTGGAATAGACTCAAGTCAAATAATTTAGCAAATGCAGTCTTAACAAAGCATCTTACAAAACCACTGTTCTTTAATTAGTAGATCAAACAGGTAATCCACTCATTGATGCAGAAAGACTATGATCAGTCTTCATTTGGCATAACTAACAAACAGTACACTAGACTTATAGCAAAAGTCATTTGCAGAAGGTTTGCATATGAGTAGACTCCAGTCCATGAATTCTAAAATATGAAACTAGCCATAAACCACACCAGCGAAAGATACTGAAAACAAAGACAGAGACTACCTGCAAGATAAACTTTAGGTTTTGCTGTGCACTTTCGACCCTCA
This sequence comes from Todiramphus chloris collaris, assembly GCA_025345505.1. Lineage (NCBI taxonomy): Eukaryota > Metazoa > Chordata > Aves > Coraciiformes > Alcedinidae > Todiramphus > Todiramphus chloris. The sequence goes on along the minus strand of JANVCC010000048.1, from coordinate 18,933,362 downwards.
TTACCACAAGCATTACACTGCATAATGGCTTGAACCTAGAGCCAGTAATTATTTCTTCCATAATGCAGAGCCTGATGGCTGAAATTTAGGCTAAATCCACTGCCAAGGAGAGCCATCAACTCACAGTGGAAACCTGGAGAAATGTTCTGGATAAGCAGAAAGCAAACTGCCAGAAACTACCACCTAGGAAACACAAAACACAGGAACGTGAGCACCCTTATCTACCTGGGAACTATAGCTTAGAATTCTGAAATAAAGGGACCTGTTAAAAAGATCCCTTTAAAGAAAGTCTCATGATTTTCTTTGTACATAGCTTTTCTATGGGAGATAATAGCTAGAAACCTCTTTCTTGAAAGGCCTGTGTCTTGGGAAAACTGCAAGTTTAGAAACCCACCTCTTCCATTTCACAGGAGGGTGAATGAAGCTACCCTGCATCCCATCCACTGAAGCTTTGATACCATGCCAAAAAGAATATAGTATTCTACATGCAGAAAAAGCCTAGAATCATACAAAATTTTTAAGTTGTAGAGGAGCTTTGAAGACAGTCTAGTGCAGTCTTCTGTTCAAAGTAACCCAACTAAATTTCAGCATAACCTGATCTAACTTCACATTCACTCTTTGTCCAGCCAAGTTCTGAAATGCCCCAGGTTGTAGGTTTCACAGCTTGTTACACTGCTTGGTCATCTATAGTGAGCACACTTTTCTTAATTTTTAAGTCCAGTTTTTCAGCATTGTTTCTTGTCCCTTCATCATGCACCTCTGAGTCTAGCTTTATCTTAACTCTCCATTAGGTACTAGAACACTGCAATTAGATCTTCCCTTTGCCAGGCTAAACAAATACATTTCTCTCAGTCTATCTTCAGCACAATTGACTCCATTATCGACAACTAAGATATGCCACTTGAAATTGCTTGGGATGAACTTTGATCACTATGCCTGTGTGTCTAGCCAGTTCTCCACCCATCTAATACTTACCAACCCAATCCATATCTCTCAGTTTGGCTAAGAGGATACCATGGGAAACAATGACAAAAATCTTGCTGAAGTGAAGTGAAATATCCACTACACTCTCCATATCCAGAGTTAGTTATCTGATCACAGAAGGAACCAAAGCTGGTTGGTCACAATCTGTCATTGATAAATCTGGACTAACTGTTCCTCCTCCTTCTCCTTCCCTCACAGTAGAAAAGGCTTCTAGAAGGATTTGTTTCATAACAATTTTCTTAGGTACGGAAGTGATGCTGATCATGCTGCAGATCTCCAGATCTCCCTTCTTGCCTTTTAGATAGGCACAACATTTCCTTTCCTCAGCCAATGCGGACCTCCCACAATTGTCACAAGCTTTCAAAGGCAACAGGAAGTATAGCCTTGCAGTGTTGGCTTGTTCCCTCAGCACATTTGCAAGCAGTTAACCTGGTCCCAGGTCTACACATGTCCAGCTTACTTAAGTAGTCCGTAAGTTTATCCTCCTCTACCATGTGTAGCACCTCTCTCCCTGAAACAGCAGACCTTGCCAATAAAGACTAAAATGAAGAAGGTGCTGAGTACCTCAGGTTTTTCCACGCTTTTCATCATAAAGTCTTGAGCCCAATAACACAGCTGAAATCCACATTTTCTTCACTCTCACTGTTGCTGCCAATCTACCTGTAGAAGCCTTTCCTTTTACCAACTCCAACTGAGCTTTAGCCTCTTAATGACATGCCAGCATGCCTTGGTGATGCTTCTGTATTTCTCCTATGTTCCATTCAAACTTTCACTCCCATGTAAAGGATCACAACTCTACAGAATCACAAAATCATAGAATATCAGGTTGGAAGGAACCTCAAGGATCATATGGTCCAACATTTCTTGGCAAAAACACTGACTAGACAAGATGACCCAGCACCCTGTCCATATGAATCTTAAAAGCTTCCAATGTTAGGGACTCCACCACTCCCCTGGGGAGATTATTCCAATGGCTGATTGTTCTCATTGTGAAAAAATTTCCACTTGTGTCCAATCAGAATCTCCTCAAGAGTCAGTTGTACCCATTACCCCTCATCTTTACCATGTGACTCCTTGTAAAAAGGGATTCTCCATCTTCTTTGTAGCCACCATTTAAACAGTGGGACATGGTGATAAGGTCTCCCCTAAGCCTTCTTTTCTCAAGGCTGAACAGACCCATTTGTCTCAGCTTTTCCTCATATGGCAGCTTCCCTGTCCTTTGGTCATATTTGTGGCCTTTCTCTGGACCATGTCCAGCCTGTCCACATCTTTTTTGCATGGTGGAGACCAAAACTGAGCACAGTATTCCAGGTTTGGCCTGACAAGCACGGAGTAGTCTGGGATAATGACTTTATCTCTGCTGGTGATGCTCTTGTTGATGCAACCCAGCACCATGTTAGCTTTCTTTGCTTCTACAGCACACTATTCACTCCTACTGAGCTTGTTGTCCACCAGGCTCCCCAGTTCCCACTCCACAGAGCTGCTCTCCAGCCAAGTAGATCCAAGTTTCAGCTTCACTCCTGGATTATGATCTCCCAGGTGCAAAACCTTACACTTGTTGAACAGTTCTTCTTAGCCTACTCTCCCAGCCTATCCAAGTCTTCCTGCAGAGTGGTTCTCCCTTCCAAAGTGACTGCTTCTTCCCTCAGTTTGGCATCATCAGCAAACTACACCAGGGTACACCCGATCCCATCATCCTGATCGCTTATAAAGATAATGATGTTGGACCCAATACAGACCCCTGGGGGACTCCGCTTATGGCAGGTTGTCAGTTTGAAAAAGAGCTATTTACCACCACCTCCTATGTGTGGCTTGTCAGCCAGTTTCCCACCTACCAGACAGGCCTCTTGTATAGACCATAATGCATCAAATTCTCCAGCAGGAGGCCATGGGAAAGAAGTGTATGGAAAGCCTTGAAGAAATCCAGGAAGACAATGTCCACTGCTCACCCCATATCAATAAGCAGGTTACTTTATTGTAGAAGATGATCAGATTTGTCAAGCACAATTTGCCCTTGGTGAATCCAAGCTGGCTTTTCCCAGTCATGTGCTTCATTTGACTTGTGATAGTCCCCAGGAAGATTCATTCCATAGCTTTCACATGGACTGAAGTAAGACTGCTGGGCCTTTAACTTCCTGGGTCCTCCTTTAAGCACTTCTTGTAGATGTGGGTGACATTAGCCATCTTCCAGTCTTCTGGGACATCCTCCAATCTCCACACCTTCTCAAATATTATGGAAAGCAGCCTTACAACAACTTCAGCTAGTTCTCTTAACATGTTTGGGTGGATAATGACCATCAATCTGTAGGGGTCAAACTCCTATAATCATTCACATAACCGTCCCTTCACTGACAGTGGGTCTGTGTTTGCATCAACCTGAATTTCTGCTCCTAAGGCTTGGGGCCCAAGACTGCTGGTAAAGACAGAGGTCAAGAAAGCATTGAAAAGCTCTGCCTTTTCAGCATTGTTGATGACTTACTCGCGTCTCGTTTAAAAAGAGGCCAATATTTTCCTTCCCTTTGTTCTTGTGGTTCACATACCTGAAGAACCCTTTCTTGCAGTTTTTGACATCTCTGGTCAAATTCCACTTGAGCTGAGCTTTTGCTTTTCTAACTGCATGTCTCCATGCCCTGGCAATAACCTTGCAGTTCTCAATGGGTATTCAGACACATTTTTGTCTCTGGTATGCTTCTCTGTTGGTTTTGAGTAGACTCAGAAGCTCACAATTAAGCCAAGGGAGTCTCTTGCTCCACTTACTTCCCTTACCTTTAAAGGAGATGAACTGTTGTGATTCCAGAACAGCATTCCTGAGAAACTCAGCACTCGCTAGCATCTTTGTCCTCCATGGAAGCTTCCCACAGAATTCCTCCCAAGTGAGCTCTGAGCAAGCTGAGTTTGCTCTTCTAAAACCTAAAACCTTTGTCTTAGTGCTAACCTTCCACATGCTCAGCAGGATCCTAAACTCCACAATATTCTGGTCACTGCAGCCAAGGCTATAACCAACTGAGTTATTGAAAAGCAAGTTTTTCTGGTTTGTGAGTAGCAAGTCCAGCAGTGCTTCATTGCTGGTTGGCACATCTAACATTTGTAGGAGGAAGCAGTCCTCTACACATTCCAGGAACTTGATAGATGACACTTGAGCTGCTATATTGTTCTAACAATAAATGTCTGGGTAGTTGACGTCACCCATAAGAACCAGATTCTATTGACCCAACGCTTAGTTAAATGGCCCAAATACTGCTTTGTTGGCCTTATCATCTTCATTTGACTGTTGGTAGCAATTGCCCACTTTAAGATCTCCTTTGGAAACAACCCCTCTGATATTAACCCAGAAACATTTAAAAGGGCTTCTATAATCCCTGTAGTTGACTTCTATACATTCAAGGTTCTCCTTAACATGAGTGTGACTCCTTGTCCTTTCCTTCCCTGTTTGTCTTCACAAAACAGCCTATAGCAATCTGTTGTGATCCTCCGGTCATGTGAGTTGTCCCACCACATTTCAGTCATTTCTATGATATAACTTTCTGACTAGGTGTGGATCCCCATGTCCTGTTTGTTTCACAGGCTGCACACATTGATATACATACACTTGAGGTGATTAGTCTTCTGGTTCTCATCTTGGAAGGCCACTAAGGCACATTTATCCCTGCTCTGATTGGCCTGGTTTATTTCCCAGTTAGTTGCAATGGTGTGAGTGTTGCCACTTTGGACCCCACAACAAGAGTCCTTCAGTTTAAAGCCTGCTTCATCAAGTTAGCCAGCTGCTCCAAAGATTTCCTTGCCTCTTCTACACAGGTGGATTCCATCTCTCCCTAGCAGGCTATAGTCATTGAAGAGTTTCCTGTTGTCATGACAGCCAAAACCCTTACAATGGCTCTAACCACAAACCCAGAATTTGATTTGCATTTTAAGCTATTTCTGTCTGCTCCCTTTTCTCTAACTGGTAGAATGGAAGAAAGGATAACTTGGGCACCAATGCTTTTTCCTTGCACTCCCAGGGCTTTGTAGTCTTCCTTGATTCTGCCCAGGTTCTGTCTCAGAGCATCATTCATGCCCACATGAAAAAGTGGCAATGGATAGCCTGTGCTCTTGACAATTTGTGTCACCCTCTTAGCAATATTTTGAACCTTAGCTCCTGGAAGGTAGCATACCCCTCTTGACTCCCTCTCAGGCCAGTGAATGGGTGTCTCAGTGGCCTTTGACAGAGAGCCGCCCAATACAAGCACTTTTCACATCCTTTTGTGGTATCCACTCCATGCTGCTGGTACAGTTTCTCCTTGCAGACCTTGCTTCTGGGTGCCTACAGCTGTTAAAGCTTCCTGTCTGGTTTTGATTGTAATGCTGGAGGGCGGAGACAGAAGCAGAATCCTATTTTTATGGCTCACCAGTCCACAGTGACTCGATCTCTGTGCATACACCACAGGAGCTTGGTTTTGAAACCGCTTATCTATCTCCATCTTGGCCTCTCTAATACTGCACAGCCTTTTAACTGTTTCCTGCAGCTGGGCCACCTGATGCAACAGATCATCAAACTGTGCACAGCTCTTGCAGGTACTTTCCAGTTCTCCAGAAGGAGGGTCTGGACACTTGCTGTACCTTACCATCTGTACTGAACTGCCTTTCCTTACCAGTTCTGTCTGGGTGGAAGCGTCAGACAACTCAGGGGATTTCTCTATAGAAACACCATTTTTAGCTCTATGGTGAGTGCTCACCATTATGGGAGAGACCTCTTAAGCTGGTAGGGTGACTATGCCCTCCCTGCATGAACTGCTGTGCCATGCCCTGTTTGCCTGCTCTGGTCACTCGCACTGCCCAGGCCTGTTTTTATAGAGGTGGGGGTGGCCGCAGTTGCCCTGTCAATGGCCAGGCCTCATCAGCCTCTCCTGCAAGAGCTGCTGGCTCCTGGTGGGTCTCATGGTGTCCCTGGTGTTTCCCTGCCTCAGGAGAAGTGGCTGTGCTCTGAGATCTGCTGCTCTGCTGTGGGCCAGGCTGGCTCTGGAGCAGCTCCCCTGGGTGACTGGCTGGTGGTAAGTATACTTAATAAAGATGGGACAGTCCCAGTTTTCAGACCTTGTTTCAGAAATTAGTTGTGCAGTTTAGGATCTGTATATAACCAACAACACTTCTTAATTTAATTTACCGATGCAGCTCCATTTTGTCATCCTTTGCCAGGCTGTGGGGCTGGCTTCCTATTCTGTACTGTTGTTTTTCTACTGCAAAGGAGGAGAGATTGTCACTTCAGCCAGCCTACTCATCAGTTAGGTGCTCCTGAAACATGAGAGATCTAGCTGTGAACCTCTTCAGGACAGATGGGGACTTGGGTGCATGTCTGAATTCAGAATGGGTGTGCTGACTACCAGTTAGACTACAATATGAAACATTTTTCCCTTTTTATAGCTCAGAAATTAATAATTGGTTCTCTTCCTAAGGAGGATAATACAGTTTGTTGTTATGTGTACTCTGAAGATATTAGATGAACTGAGTGCCTCAAAGGTCTCAGGTGGTAGAACACACACTAAGTGGATCTCAAGAGGGTATAACAGAAATGAAATAAAAGAAATATTTCACTTTGAGAAGAAATAAATTGTATCCTACAGAGATAATACAAACTGGATCAGGGAGATTTAAGATACATGCTAGCAGCGGTCTGAGTTAAACATGATCTCCAGGTTTTAGGTCTAAGTGACAGATGGCTGATATTGTCCACTGTACATAGAGAAGGGAGGAATAGACTTTGGAATACTGATGAGCTTTTTCTAAGCTGATGTCTGGACATTCACAAATTGATGACAAATATATGTCAGGATTTTACACTGAACAGCAGGAGACACATGAGGTCAAAGAGAGAAAATGTATTTCTGGGTGTGCACAGTACTGAAAGATACCACCCTTAGTAAGCATCAATGCTGTTGTGGATCTGTGACATTCTGTGTCCCTGTCCACATCAGTCTGTTCAGTCTCTGCTCAAAACTTTCATGTACAGGGAAACTGTGGCAATAGGCAGGTGTCCACGCAAAGGGGTTTGTGTTGGGCAAGGGGATTCTGTGCCCTTTGTCAGAGTGGTGAACAGGAGCATTCGTTCAGTGTTTCTAGCTCAAAGACAAAGGAAGGACTCGGCTTACAGAGATGGGACTGACTGAGGATCAGAATGGGAAAGGCAAGTGACAAACTGGTTGCCCCAGAATTCACTTGTTGCTCCAAAGGCACAATAATAGTATTATGTTTTCAGATAGTCTAAGTATGCTTTTTTGATAACAGCAGGAGGAAAGATTCAAATGGCATTTTCTGTGACTGGCACTGATAGGGTAATGAATTTAGAAAAAAGATAAAAGTGACAAGAGAGCCAGACATACAGTCCCACTCGAACAAATAATCTCAGAATAAAACAACTGAAATGCTGACTAAAAGAATTCACTAAAGATGGATTTGGAACTCCACCAACCTAAGTTATTATTAAAGATGGACAAGATTTTACTTTCTTAATTGAAAAGCAGAAATAGAAAGGGCATTCAAAGCTCAATTCAATATTATATACTTGAAAAGCAATTCAGGAAAAGCCAACACTGGTGTAAAAATAATCTCTCTATAGCCAAGACACACTGTTTTACTTCATGTTTAGCATTATTTGCAGTATTTTTTATCTCTCTACACATCAACTAGAATCACTGTTTTAGTGTGAGAAGGAAGGGGAGCAGAGAGTGCATTTGGTGCTAAACCAGTGATCTCTCTTTTTGTTGCTTTTAGTATCAGTCTGAGAATAAAAATAAATACCAATTAAAATATTCACTAAATGTTATCAAAGTGGAAGGCAAGAGGCTATCAAACCATCAAATATTATTTAGTTCAAATGTAATGTCCCTATCGATGCCAAGTTAGTTAGCACTAGGTACAGACATTTCTTTGGAACACATTCAAACTGGGGCAAAAAAACATTGTTCCATTTGAGCAAGTTGGCTGTGAAGACATGGAAAGGTGGTTTTATCAGAAGTAGGAACAAAAAGGAATTTGTAGTTCTTAATGGATTTTTTTTTCCCCAGTAAATTAATAATTTCACTGGATAATTAACTAATAGGAAGCCTAAAGAATAGTCACATATTTTGACAATTACTGTAGTAGAAAACAGAGATCAGATGTTACTGTCTTCCTTTCTATTTTATTTTGCCTACCTGTATTCTTTTTATTTGCCTTCTATCTGACTGCTGAGTCTATGAATCCTTTCAACATGCACAGGTTTCAACAGCGTTATTAGAATCAAAAAAAAGGTACGAAGTGTAAACACCATTTGTTTTTAACTGTGCACTGGAAAAGAAAGATCTCTTAGCATGCTTAGAAACCACATGGGAAAAAACTTAGAACCACATGGGCATGATTAGATTGTTTTGCTTTACCTGGCATTCCCTGCCATAATTGCAGAGTTCCCATCTGTTAACAGAGATGCTGACATTTGGCAACAACTTGACAAATGTCTCTCATGGTGCAAATGTTGTTGGTGTTCCGTATCACGGAGAAAGAGTGATAATAGATGCTATTGTTTCTCAGGGCAACAAAATAATTATTTAGATTTTGTGACTGCCTGTCTTTGATTATACTGGTTATATGCACCTTTTAGCTTAATTTCATTCAACTCAAATGGCTGACTTTTGAAAATCATGCATTGCTTCCTGTATATGCTTTAAGCAAATGAAAGCATGGGACATTTACACAAAACAGCTAAGAATGATTCACGATCTTCAGAGAGACTAACTCCTTCTGGATTCATTCTAATAGCATAAAAGTTGGGCAATACAGTTTCTGACTAGTTTCTGTCCTGAAAATCAAAACTGGGCTCTTTGGCTCTCTATCTAATGCCTATAGAGAGTCTTTCTCATGGATACAAAAAGGGAGAGTCAACCTTCCTTGTCCTTCTGGGAAAAGAGAGGGGTTAATAGGGAGCATCCATCATTCATTTAGCAGCCAGCCCAGCCTCAACCTGTGACAATAAGGAGTTAATTGGAGAATGTCATAATTGGAGCTTTCTATGTTGGGATTCAGTGATAACATGATAAATGGATGTGCCAAAGCCAGGAATCATATTGCTGGCATGCAGAATAAATAATCCAAATTTAAAATTTCTTTTTCACATTTTAGAGTAACTGGAATTTGCTACTCCATGGGATCGACTAGAAAAAAGGTTCACGAAGCAAGTAAAACTATGCAAAATCTTGCTTATTTGTCAAAGGCTATGTAGCATTTAACTACTGTTAGCAGTTCACAATCCTGCAGATTCTCTACTTTAGAATATGCTAGAAAAATGAAAGGTGAAAACAACTTCAGCAATTTCTTAAAATTTAAGATAACTTGGAAAAGGAAAATGAATAACCAGAGAAACTCAGGAAGGGGATTCTGTATCCGGAGCATTTGTGTCTTCCCCCAGTTATTCCCTATTACGTAGGAAATCATCTGTGCATAAACATTTGACAAAAACACAGTTCAGTCATGCAGCCTCAATGGAAATCTTAAGCCTGTATGTCATGCTTTCATAAGCTGATAGTGAAATTTCTACAAATTCTGCTTGGAGGCACTGAGTTCAACACATTATCTCTCCATGACAGATTGCACGATGGTACATACTACATCTGAAGTTAAAGGTTTTCTCTCTAGTCAAACTTGCTCTAGTTTAATTAAAGGTGTGATTTCAACTCCACAAGACACGAGGTGTGATAAGTTTGTCTTCTATAATTCAATTCACACTTCTTAGACTTTTTTAAGTCATTTTCAACGCAGGTTAAGTCAACACATGCCAATGGATGGACTAACTCAAATCCCTTTTAACAAATACAAAGTGACACTGGCAAAACCTTAGTGTGGTACATGCTATCACGGCTCATAGCTCTAGTAAAAAGGTGCTTTGTGGCTCTTAGATGACATAGACAGCTGCAGAAACCTGTAAAAAGAAGGTTCTGGAAAAGGTAGCATAAAAACAGAACAGCACTGCCTAAACAGCATAACAAAGATCTCCACCTTGTGCCATCTGAACCTTACTTTCACAATTCCTTGAACATGCTTTCACTGTTCCATTTTTTTTTTTTTTATTCCACAGGCTGTACCAAGTATTAAACAGTTTAATCCACCTACTCTTTCGTATTGCACAGTTTTCCTAGCTAAGATGCATAATTAGGCTTTGATTTACACTTTCTAATTAGTAGCAGAAAAGGCATCTAAGTAACAAGCTGTACTACAGAACGAGCAGCTTTAAGGAGGCAAGAAACATAGTAATTTAAATTACTTCTACATATTGTTGGATCCTAAAAATGTAACCACTGAGGAAAAAGATATGAACATATTGTACGCAAAACACCAAAAATCCCATAGGATTATAATACAACTCAAGTTTTTTAAAATGAAGTTTAAAAATTCTTGTTTAAAAATCCAGACTTGGAAATTGTTTTGAAAATCTGTAGCATTACAAACTGAGAAAACAAGTATAATTCATTCAAGTATCTCATAGAATATATAGAAGATGCAGGAGTCATGGGAAGAGATAAGAAATTATTAGACTATATATTGAAGGTCACTAGATCCATCAATTCAAGGACTTATCACTCTCACTAGAACAGTTTCTTTTGCTTTCTGTGGTAAGAAGGGATGAAAGAGACAATGTGAATTACTAAACTATCCAGCTATTGATTTCACTGTTATTTGCAGCTTTTCTAAAGTAAACATAGCTAGGTTTTAAAACTGTCTTCAGGTTAAAGTGTTTCTCCCTATACCATTCCTCATCCCCTCTATCTGACCTCTCCACAGTCTTTCAATATCCTTTCTGAGACTAAGAATTACACTATCATTGCTGAGATCAGATTGTTGATTTATTGGTATAGCAGCATTATAATGTATTCCTTACTACTCCCCATCCTATTCTTTATTACCATAACATCTTGTTTCCATTTTGTACAACTGCTGCTCATTAAACCAGACTCTTCATCCAGCTATACTCTAAAGCAAACAGGCCCATTTCCTGAGTTAATACAGGTAATTTGGAACCCTATGTAGCAATTCAAAAATTTACGTAACAGCTCTGGAAACATCTAAAGAGTTATTTTCTCCTCTCTAGAACTGCAGGGAATAAATAATGCTTTCAGATCTTCTACAGGTCGTAAGTATCAAGCCAAACATACAGAAAACAATGCAAAACATGAGAAAATATGAGACAGATTTAGTGGAACTGAAATAATGCTTTGACTTCTTCACTGGGACAAAAAGAAGTGTATGAACTTTTCCTTTCATAAAATTTAGTTCATCCAGAGATTAAGCCACATTGGGAAAAAAGCAAACATTTTTAGTTCAGATATTGAGGAGAAAAATATTCACCTAGGTTGAAGAAGGCAGACAGCTGGAACTTGATGCACCACAGGTGTTGAAAGTGTCACCTCATTTCAGTTTGTGTTAACTATGTAGAAAGTGTTTTCTGGATCCAAATACGGTTTTTCTTCATTCAGGTAATAGTCCTAAATTTATTCTTTCCTGTCTTTACTTATTAAGAAACAGCTCTTACTTAAAGAGACCAAATTAAAGCCAATAATCTTTGTATTGCAACAAATATAATTGAAATACCTTCTCATTGTCCTTTGCAGTACTGCACGATAGAACACCATCATAACCCATAAAGTTAGCATTACCCTATCTGGTTCTGACACAAGCAATGGCATTAATATAGCAACAGAAGATCTCAGACACACTTTGCAGTAAGAGCTCATCTCCAGGCAGTTGTGGCTGTATTCTTACCCATACCTAACATAACTAGGTAAAAGTAGTCAGGGTTTGTCTACGGTAAGCTGGAAATGATTCCTTTCAGTAGGTTTGAAATAGATGCACTTGCTGTTTGTTGATTGAGATAAAGCAACAGCAAAACTCAGTTTCCCCTTCAAAAGTGAATGCAGCTGACTGGGCAGCACCACTCCCAGAAAGCTCAGCCGATTCACCTCTAGCTAGAATAAACCACATTTGGATTCTGTTAAAAGTGACTCAATTATAATCAACAAAGTTTTTTATCCTTCACCTAATTCAATGTATTTGACATCAAATTGTGTCCATGCCTCTTATGACCAAGCTGATTTCTGAAATATCTGCATACAGAAAGATTCATGCATTTGTCTTTGATGGATGTCGTGTTTATCAGAGGAAGCAGCACATCACATGGATGTCACTGTGGTCTCATGAACAGTTTACTGTCTGAATGCAGTCATGATACTGGTGTCAGTCTGTTCTGGACTGAGAAACACTTGGAAAAACACAGGTTTTCCCACCATCGTGAACCCATTTCTGGCACTTTTTGTTTAACTTAATCTATTTTTACTGTCTCAAATAAGGACATTTGAGACTCACAGAGTGGGGGAAGAGAACATGCTATGAAGAAAGATAGCATCATGGCCACAGTAGTGTGGCTGAAAGAGCAATAATATAACATGCAGAGTAATCAGAGGCAGACCATGCTAGTGATGAGCTTTAACTATAGGCTTTTCAAGAGCTGTCACTCAGCAACTGAATTACTGAGAGCTCTCTGCCCAGAATAATGACCCAATTCCTTACATATCACTATATGAATGTTCAGCTCTCCCTTTGCTGTCTGAGGCAAGATGCAACAAAGAGAGAAATAAATAAAAGGTGATGTAACCAGGTAACAGTGAAATACAGTATTGCCATTGCTAGTAACAGGCCATAAGCTTTATACACAGTCATGAGGCCTTAGGGCTGAGGCTTGTCAGGCTTGCTCTACCTGAACTTTTCTTGACCTGCCTTCAGCTTTGTCTGACTTAGTTTAGCTGTGACAGCTACTTTTCGTATTGACCATGTCTATGGCTAATTTATTCTTCTTTTTATCATCTTTGTATAGTGCAACTTTATATACTTTTATACAGACACGAGTAACAAGCAGTTATCCTAGGCAGAATGAGGCATTTACGACTCTAACATGTTGATGCAGTGCAGAGAAAGACAGGCCTGATGCAAGAAAAGAGCCCTTGAGCAGTGAAGACAGAGTGCAGTCAAGAGGGCCATAAACACAGGATGCTGAAAGAAATGGCACAGGCTGGCACTGGAGACCCCTCAACTATAAACAACTTACCCATGGTCAGTTAAAGAAATGCAGACCTAGAGCTGGACAGAACCTGTTTTAGGGGATAACAAAAATGTAGTATCTAACATATGGAAAAGCATCATACATAGTACATTCAGGTGTAATGGAGAAGTGCAGACCAATGAAGACAGAAAGCATGTTAGTAAATGTATAAAAATCATTCCTAATTAATCCTAAAGTGAGCAAGAAGCCACCAACGCAAATATTGTATCCCCCATGGCAAAGGACTCAAGATGCTCACAGTTCACTGTAACATCCCCATCAGTACAACCAGCATGAAACCACCAAGTTCAGCAACCGAAGCAGCAGTGCAGACATAAGCCTAAACTAGCAGGAGGCTAGGAACTAGGAAGTATGTATATAACAATTTTAGCTGTGTTATTATTTTTTCTTTCTTTTTCTGTAAGCATTAGAACTAGACTAATAGCGGTTCTTGAATTAGACCATTAAGTGTTCAATTATACTAACAATGACTTGCTGAATTTTTATACAGTGTGTTTATTCTGTGCCTGTAAACAAGATTTTGAGTGTTAGAGCAGTAAGCAGAAATTAAGAACACTTCTGTATGTGCTAAGAATGAAAAAAACACCTCTCTGGAATAGGAGTTTCCATCCATCAATAGTTGAATATACAAATATTAGCCCAGCTCATCACAAACACAGATGATATGAATACCCTCAAATAAGATGGGCTATGGTAACAGCACATAAAATGTAGTGTGATACAGACAGAAGGCAGATCAGAAACTTCTGTTTACATTTTGATAGACCATAACAACATGAAAGGATTCAGTGATAACAAAGCATAATACATTTAAGTCTGGGCCCTAACATAATTGCATATTGCACATAATTAACCTCTAATCTTCATTGCACTAATAGATAATAGAAGCCAATTGCTTAATAGGTTTTGGAGAAAGTATTGGATGTTTGTTGAAAACAATGACTACATCTCAGGAAGGATAAAAATGATTAAAAACAAAGAGACTCCATTCCTTCTGCCAAATACCAGATCCTCATCTGAAACAAAAAAGCATAAAGCCACTGACTGCCATCAGGGGGTTATCTGTTACAAGCATAACAACTCACATGCTGCAGGGTCACGAAACAATCTCTACTGGAGATTAAGGAGAAATCCTGTCTCGGGCAGTATTAGAGTAGTTCACCAGTTTTCTTGTCTCTTCCTCACTGACAACAGTTCAAGACACTATTCTAATCTATAGAGACAACTCATCTGATTCAGTACAGCAATGATTAGAAATCCAAATAATACCCTGAAGAGCTCCAAAAATTCCTGGGTTTGATTGTTAAAGCCACTGTTGATCAGTGACACGCAGTGTATACATCCCTGCGCTACACAAGTTCAATCACAGAAGAGCAGTCATTCCTCTTCTCCACTTTGAGTTACCACATAACACACTGTCCTCCTTTTAATGAACAACTGCCTCGGGAAAAATAACAATTTAGCACATAACTGTTGACAGGAAAAGACATTTTAAAAAGATGATGGAAAGCCAAATTTACAAAATCTTCATTTGTGCCGTAGATAATACAGCTTACATTTTAGCTTTTATGTAACTGATGAATGTAGGATTGCCTTATTAAAAAAAAAAACCCTTCATGCAATTATTACTACATAGTTACCTACATGTCCTGAATTCTTTTAGGGTTCAAGTTATACATGATAACAAGGAGAGGAAGAGCCCTTCTGACACCAGCTAGAAGGCTCAGTGAGTATGTAAGCAAGGCAGAGATAACAGAAATCAGATTAGTTTTTTTATAAATCTGCTAATATGCAGAATTCAACTTGTCAGACACTGAGCAAAATTATTTCTAGCCTGTAATTAAACCAGATGTTCTATATATAAAAGGTGATCAAAAATAAAGAGCAGTATCTACTTTTAGCTATATAACCACATCGATAAAATGTTGGAATTTCTATTTTTCTAACATTTCTCTGCACTGAATAAGCCTCAACTTTTAGGAGTCAGCTATCTGCTTTTCTAGATACAAAATTTCCACCTTTTTTATTTCAATGCCAGGAATTTGGATCCAGAGATAATGCAATGCTATTTCTGGGGGGAAAAAAGAAACGGGAATAGGGATATCACATTTCTGAAGCTAGATTTGACAGTACTGAGAAACAGGAAGCCCACTTCCACTGATTGCTACTTGATTTCACAACAAGAATAATTAAAAGACCACACACAGAGCCTTTTCCCAGCATTTAGAAAAACACAGCAGTTTCTTGTAATCCTCTTTCAATTATAGGTGAACATTTTTGCCTTTTGGTTGCTGATAAGCAAGTAACTGTAAAGCAAAGGTTTCTGTAACTTCTTGGTCTAATTTCATCACAGCTCAAAGGCAGGCACTTAACCAAGCACTTGGGAACCTAAAATGCTGTTTGCGTACTCAGGAAGGTAGCTCAGTAAAACTCTCCTGACTTGTACACATACTCAAGACACCTTAGGAATCTAAAGTTCCAGGCTTTTACAGTGCATCAATAGGAGAAAATAATGGTCTTTCAACAGGGTAAGAGTATTCTTGTTTGCCTGTTATTTTGCAAGAGTCTAGCTTTAGCCTCAGTGCTTGGTAGCAAGGTGGGGATGGCATTACTAGCATTCTCCTGCAGCTCATATTGGTCCTCTCTCAGCCACCACAGCTGCTTCTTCTGATGCTTCCCTGCATTTTTCACTGCTCACTCAAATCTTCTATTTATAACAGAACAAGGGATATAATTTTTCTTGAGTATTGGGATAAGCCAATTATGTGCCCAAATAGTATTAATAACCCAAAAATCCCGAGTTAAAATCATCATCTTCTATTTGTTCACAACCTGAAATTTGCACAGGGGTACTGAATTAATCTCCAGCTGCTTACAGAACTGGCAACAAAGTGAATTAAATCTCTCCACATAGAAGAGAAGGCAGAGTCTGCCACTTAGCTCTCCAAACTTCATTTCTAAAGCTCTGCATTCCCACTGCAAGGAGCAATTTGAGTAAGTGGTTTCTCTGTAGGCAGTCTTCAATGGCCTTGTCAGGAAGCAAAAAGCAAAACAAACAAACAAAACACACAATATGATGAGAAATAATGGCTAATAAACAGGGAAATGCTGCAATCTAATCCTATTGAATTTTCTATTTTTATACACTGGGGACCAAATCCAGAATCTATGTGAATCAGTGAAGATGGAAATTGGTCATAATTGTGGTCAAAATCTGTCTCAGTGAATAGGAGAGGGAACTGGAGGGGGATGTGTTCTGGTTTATGTCTCCTGCTTCCATAATTGTGTACAATCAATTTACTTCAGCAGAAGGATGGAGAAAGACAAGAGCGAGCCAGTGATGTGTACCACCACCGCCTTTTTGGGTGTGCATGTCAGCAGCATCAGTTCTGGGGCAGATTCTTGCCAAGGCATTTCTGCTTGCTTGCCATTACTGCCTTGCCTTCCTCTTGTCATCTCACTCTCATCATACTGTACAATGCTCATTTTTATTATTTTCATTATTTATTTTACAATGCTTACTCATACCTCCTTAAAAATAATAAAGCATTCCAGCAATAAAAACATTATATCTCTTATTGTATCACAAATGGCTGTTGGTAATTCCTTTCTTGAAGAAGTTTGCAAGCTTTATGTAAGTACACAAAATAGGCCCACTAGTGAATAAAATGTTTCACTTTTTCTTCCTAAACATTGTCTGTCCTGGGAAGAAAAATGGAGCTTGTTTAAGGTACAGCTGAGAGAATAAAGATTCCTTTCGTACCATTTGATTTCTGCTTTGTTATGAACCTTTCCCATTTCAGGGGACTAGTAGGTGGGTTTAGTGCTCCAAACGGTAACCATAATCCTCTCAAAACTGAACAACCTTTTAACCCTCTGCCACAATACAATGTCCTGTTATTGGATTACTTTTGACTTTGGAGGAAAGTAGATGATCTATGCTTTTACACATTCAGCTAGATTTAACAATGGCATGTTAGATGTTGAATAATAGGGGTAAAACATGAGGATTTCTTCCTGTAGGAAAAAACAAATACGAGACTGTCTCCTCTAGGTATCTATCTGCATAGAAGTATCACACTTACTTTACTTTGCTTACTTTACAGTGGTGCTTCCCATACTATGATAATGTTCTCAGATTATTGTAACAGTATTAGGAACATTTCCACTGGTCAAAAAAATGTGAGATCTTACTATTTCTGTAATGGCTTCTGACATCAGCCGTGGTTTATGTCAGCAAATACAGCCTACTCTTAATGAAACTTCTTCCAGTGGGAGGCGAAATCTGTGCCCGGGTTCCTCCTACTTTGACGGCATTTTGAGGGGAGTTGGAGGACTTTTTTGGTAATTCTTCCCTGGTAAGTCTATCCTTATGTACATTTTATTAGTCAGAATCAGTTTTATTGAATTTTTAGTGAATTCTTGTGCTGAATTGACTCAGGAAGGCAAGAATTATTTTTAATTAGCTCTTTAAATACTTCCAAAAATTACACATTTCTCTGACTGTTGCATGGATGTTCTTTTACTCTCTCATACAATTTGGGAAAAGAAATATTAATCACTACTAATGAGACTAGTGTCTTACTCCTTAGCACCCTTTTTTCATCTCTGACTACAAATTGCCCAGCCAAGTCAGCTATTGAATAGCATGAATTCATTCAATGACTTCTAATTGCTTTTCTAAGTATCATTTGTAGTATTCAGTCATCATAGTTTCACTAAATTCTCATTAGTTAAACCACAGTCACTTTTGCTTTAGAATTAACCTAAGATGTGTGGGAGGGAGACAAGAGATAGGCCAGACTACTTTCCAATAACTTTGGGGGGGGGGGGGGGGGGTTAAATTTAGTTTAAAATTTCAGCCAGCAAAGAAACCTTAACCCAAAGGTTTCTAATCAGAGTTTTATGGAACTCAAGGAACTAAAAATATTTCCTCATGAACACAAAGACTTAATTGACTTTGTCCAAAATTTGTAATCTGATACAGATTTCTCCTGTCAGCTTCACTTCTGCCTTCATGTACCTGGGTGCTTCTCATAAACTTTATTCAGGTATAGTTAGTACTGAGGAACATTGCTTAGCTCTGAAAGGTAAGAGGTATATATTGGCCATTAAGGAAAATTATTCAGATCAATGTAACATCATATATATCCATATACAGGCTTCTACATAAAATTGTCTTAAAATTCGATAGTGTGTAACATTCATGACTCACACTAGAAAGACTGCCAAACAATTTACGCTACTTTTACTGAGACACCCTATGTCAGTGGGTTTATTCAAGGCCCCTGCACAACAGAGATACAGGATTTGTTACACTTTAACCGCCAAACATTTAAACAATACTACAGCCATTACAGACTGTCATAGTAATTAAAGGACTCCATTGACAGAAGATCAAAGAAAACCACAGCTGTAAGGCCTCCTGCAGAGGCCTCACTCACAGCCCAGGTGCAAGGGAGGCCACCTCAGTCCCAAACTCACTGTTAATTAGAGTTGACCAAAATCAGGCCATAGAAACAAGGATTATCTGTATCTCTGCTGATGTTTCCTTTTTCATACTCGTATCTTTCTAAATAATAGCTTTGCTGGATACTGAAAACAGGTTATTTTCACAAATTAGGCTTGGTTTACTTCGTTTTGTTCAAGAAATACTAATTCCATTTACAAAGAAGTAAAGCTTAATAAAGTAATTCTGTTCCCTATTAGCCTCCTATAAAGAAGCTCAGAGAAGCTTTTGTACCACTTATCAACATCCTAAATAAAATTATTTCCCACTTGAATTAGGAAAACTGGAATAACTTTGTGACAGGTATAAGCAAACATTGGTTCCATCCCTGTCCCATCCCCCCCGATAATTCACCTCCAAATATCACTGACTTTCTTTTTCTCTCTCACAATTCCAACTTCCTAGGATGACATGAGCTAATGAAAACAGGAACTGTTATCTTTTCACCTTCTACTTATTATTGTTAATACCTCATTCTTATATATGAAGCTGACAATGAGAATGTACACTGAAATAACACTTATTCAATCAAAATAATACATGTGTAAAATCAGAAGCTTCAGAATACTTTTTTTTTTTTTCCCCCCAAAATCACTGGGATGTTTGCTATTGTTACTTTTGTAAATGGCATAGAATTTCATGGTCATTTTCCACTTGCTTTCAGTCCAAACACAGCTTATTACTATAAGGGAATGCTAAGCCTTTTGACAGAGGTACACACTTTCATCACGTCATGTGGGCATACCCCTTCATGAACTTCTACAACCATCCAGTCTCTAAAAGTAATTTTTTGACAAGAATTATTCTTAATAAACCTGCCTTAACATTTCAAAGATTCCAAGGCTGAGAATATAGAGTGATCAACTTCTTAGGAGAATTTTGTCTTCAATTCTGTGGGAGAAGCAGCCTGCTGTTTTAATAAACAACCACTACATGACTGCTATGCTAGTGGCAATTGATTTCAGCAGGGGCTACTTGTCTCCTAGGTTGACATTTAATATCTGTTAAAGGGATTCGCCTGCTGAGTGACTTCAACAAAAGCATTACATTAGGACTACAGCCAAACAAGCTAGGATTAGTAATTCCACTTGAAAGTATCTTTCAATCAGCCAAAAGCAAGGCAAAGTTTTGATTTGGTAAAATTAAATGAATGGCAGTAGATTATAGAAGAGTGAGAAAGCCTCAATGGTTGTTGTTATCAACCAATAATTTTCTACACTGCACATAAAACATGAGGTAACAGACCACCTAATAGAAGGCATCCTACCCCAACAGCCTTCAAAACAAAAGGGCCAGATAGGAAAGTCACGGCAAGGACTTAAGAACTGAGAGCAGACAGCCTCAGAGAAGACATGGAAACCAGAGGGTTTGCTGCCACTCAGAAAGCTGTTGAGCTGACCAGGAACAAGATCCTTCCTGGTAGGTCCTTAGGTGGGTAAAAAGATACTTGTTAAGACCTTTGTCTCTATTCTTCCCCTGAGCTACTTTGAGTTTTCAACTTTAAGAGGCATTGCTGCTAACTTTCTTTGAATTAAAATTGACTTTTTGAGTTAAGATACCTAATATTCTTTAAGTCTCCTAGGAGTAATACTATCAGGAAAAGATCCAGGTGGATCCACTCTAAAGCTGGGGTCACCTTGGGCTTCTGGTCAGAATTCGATTAAGTAACTTTCCACCTACCTTACCCATACCTGACCCCACAGCTGCTATTATTTCTGTTTTCCCATGCACTTCATGAATATAAGCCTGACAACTAATTTACAACTGAGGATTCAAACTAAGCAGGAAGCCTAGAAGTTGATTCTTGCCATACAAAGACTAAGGTCCTGTAGGGATTCAACATAGGGTCTCCAAACAGAATCCTCAAGCTTTATTGTCTGTGTTTCCAGGAAGTCTTTATAAGCATCAACATAATGACTTGTTTCCTAAAGCTGTTTTATTCATTGCTGTGCACTTGTGCAAAACTCGTATTTAGATTATGTTCCACGAGGAACATATGCCACCACCAGGCTAGTAGCATTCTGACTTACTTTGCACTGGCATGAATGATAGCAAAATAGCAACCAGTGACAAATCATCTCAACAGACAGGTTTCCTAGGAAACCAAAGTTGTCTGAGCTTTTCCAGTATCACACTTTAAATAAAATATTAAAAAAAAAAACCAAAAACAAATGGTTGTATGACTTTTTCCTTCTTTTATTCTCATCATGGTTCTAATGGTTGTAATTCTTACTAGAATTCTCATCACTGAAGTCCTTGCCAGAAATCTGGATAAATGTCCTCTCAATGTTACTATGTATTTTACTGATCTCCTGCCATTCTGTTCCAGATTAACAGACAAATAGAAAAGGAAATAATATCTTTTTTTATAGGAATATACATAACAAGAAGATTTGTTTTCTATCAGATTCTAAGAGGTGAACTCCTGGGACTTTTGTCGTAAAATATTGCCAGAAAGTCTGGAGTTTTTAGAACAAATAAAACTAATATATAAAAACTCAGAGGAATACCGCAGGTGAAAGGGTAAATTCCATGTCTGGGACATGCTGTTTCTCATTTTAACTTCATTTCACTAGCAACAGCTGAAGAAGATCTTAATGAACCTAAACATTTTATTGTGTTAGAGCAGCAAATCAGAGGTAAATGTTTTTTAAGCTAACATACCACAAAAGACCATGTCCTAAATTGGACTGAACTGATGAAGGCCATGATACCTTTTAATATAACTCCACTGAAAGAAACAGTTTCAGTGGTGGTTTTTTGCTTGGTTTTGTTTTGTTTTTCTGTGTACTTTAGGACCAGAAAGCATTGCTACAACTCTCTTATCTGAGCTTATATAAAACAAACACATAGAGCCTCACTGCAGCATCAAGTTTAGTTTGAAGCTGGTTGTATCCTTTAGGAAAAGCATCCAGCCTTGAAATAAAGTGTGCAATAATGGAAAATCCAACTCAACAACTTCATAATTTCTTACCTAAACTTTTAAAAATATGACTGCTTTTCTCTATTTGTCCAGATTGCTACACTGCTGTGTTTATGTATTTCTAGATTTAAATGCCAACAATTACCTACTTCCAGAAAATTGATCCTGTGCTAAGTACTCTCAAGTCATCACTTAGACATGTTTTGGAAAAAAATTATTAATATTCATTTTCCTAGGCCTCTTAAGAGAGGTATGCTCACAAGGTAATGTCCCTGGATCACTCTTATTGTTCCTTCAAGAACCCCTTCTTCTCTGGAAAAAGTGGTGTGCTCATGCAGGAACAGAAGAGAGAAAAGGCCATAGTTTACATATGAGGCCAGACTCCATCCTGGATGAGTTCAGAGATATATGTCCCTGTGAAAAAATATGGTATTATTATTCACTCTGCTGTGAAGTGATCACAAATCTTAACACAGTTAACTCATTTTCGTATGATCTCTTCAGCCTTTTCTCTCTTCCTTCTTGTTGTTTTGGTTCTTGTATATGATAATGTAGATGATAACAATATACATGATAAAGATAATGATTTTATGATTCTATGATTTTTTTACAACAGATAATGAAAAAAAAATCTTTTTCATTCATGTATCATAAGTAAGAGGTAGGAAGAAAAAGGCAGGTCACTCCTCAGGCACTTTAGCAGATCTTTAAATAGCACATTTTTATCTGAATTTTAACATTTGAAAAGCCATCTGAAACAAGTAACGAATCATCATTTTCTATCAAATCTAGCTATAAGTCATTGTAAAGACTGCTTGAGTTTTAATGAATATTCCAGATTATTTTTCTTCTGTTTTAAACTACAATTGCAAAGAATTAAAATAAATAGTGTCTAATAAATTTGCACAACGTACAAGGGAGATACTTAGTGTGAGAATGGATGACAACAGGAGAAGTGCTTGGATACTTAGCAGAAGATACTTACCAAAATATATTTACCAGTCCTCAATATTACTTTAATACATTTTTCTATAACTTGATTCTCTGCTGAAGTACACAACTCTCACAAGGCTTCTCCTGTTTAGTTCTTCCTGGCACTAGGATTTTAATCCAAAACCGATTAAATCCAGTGGTAGTCTGTGTGTTCACTTCACTGAGTCCCCAGTCAGACTTTGTGTGAGAATGAAGCAGAGAGAAAGGCTTCTGAATGTCTTGGAATACTTGCATTATAAAAGCAGATCAATCTGTAGTACAAAGATACCCCAAAGAGCCAGCTATGATTTGCAATTTCCAATTACTTGCTCTAGGAGAGATCTACATCTCATTTTTCATATTTGTGTAATCTTCTCCTGAGAGCAGTTCCTAACACAAGCAACACTCCCCTATTTTCATAACACTTCAGAAATGTGCTGTACTATTGCCCCTTCCTCCTCTGTGTCCTCAGGGCACTGTTTGGCTCAAATTGTACTACTGAGAGTGAATTTGGCCCTGAGCACTGCGTTAACAATATATTAGCTAAGATCCACATAACTCAAGCATGGTGAGTCTCTATCCTGCAATCCCACTATGCCCCTGGGCTTGCATCTAAGCACTTTGCCATCTCAAGCACTCCTTCCATTAGCTATGGAGCTTGAGGTGCTTTGGTGTTTTTTTATTCTTTTCTGATGGTATGCTGCTTTGTCCTGGTGTTTTTTATTTTTCAGCTTCTGGCAACCTTCAGCTATGGAGAGATACAGCTTTGTTTATGTGCAGTAAGGCTGCTGCTTTCAATGAATAGCTTGCAGTACAGAAAAAAAACCATGAGGGTCACAAAGTGTTCCATTAGTGAAGCTTTCTTCAGTAGGCTGACATGTGGATGTAGTATTATCAGAGTCACCTTTTATGTTTTTCCTCAGACTTTGTGCACTTTGAAAACTGTCCTAAGTTTCTCTTACACTTGATTTGGCTTGGTTAGGAAGCCAGAATCCAGGAAGAATGCACACGAATATGAACAACAGTTTGGTTGCAAGTTCCTAATATTTTTCACCAGAGGCTCTCAGAATGTTTTGCACGCATTAATTAAGTACTCATTCTGTGAGGCATGCACACATTACAGTCTAAATTATACAGCTGAGGAAACTGAGTTTCATTAAATATCAAATCCTACCATTTGCAAAGGCTGGGTACCCTCTGGTCCCAACAAACCAGAATTACAAGCATCCAGTACCTGCAAATACCTTCCCCCAAGGCTAACCATAAAAAGCACCGCGGATCTGGAAACAACCCAAGAGTCATTATTCCCAGCCCCTACAATCATTGCCTTTCTCACAATTAAAAAAAAATTAAATGGATGGAGACAAACATCACAAACAGGATCAGACATCCTTCAGTTCCTGACCACGGTAAAATCAATTACTGTTAACAGGTGTTTTAACATGGACTAGTTAATACTTATACTATAATACTTTCCTGTTATTGAGGAGAAATGTCAAGTGACTGACATTCATGATTCAAGAAAATAGAAAAGGAAAATTAAACCCCGTCTAGTTAACAAAAAAAAAACAAACAAGCAAACAATCAAGCAAACAAGTTTTTCTAACCTCTCTCTGCCACTATTCTATGCTGGTGGAAAAATACTCAAAAGTTCTGCATCTAGTAATATTTCAGGATAGGGGAACTTCAAGGGTAGTTCCTCCTCTTTCAAAAGCTAGACTATTTACTTTGGTCTTGGTTTCTTGCTTTAAAAAATAGGGAAAACTCAGAGCAAAATCCTCCCTCACTGCCCAAGCATTTGGATGTGAACTGCCTTCGTCTTTTTTGTAGGAAGACGTGTATGCTTGGAATAAAGTCTGGGGTGTTCTGTTATTCACACACTAGAAGAATCATTTCTATGTGCAAACATAGATATTGGGGCTCACAGCATCCTTTTACCACTTTTTTTTTTCCCCACTGTGTGGTGATTTTGCCCAGATTTTCAAGCAGAACACACTGAAGATACTAAGTGAGCCCAGGAAGAAAAAAGGAAAGATTTGGTCTTTGTGCATACTTCTTAGATCTGATGGTAAAGGAATTTTTTGATTCTCACCTGCTCAGGTGGTTCCAGTTTTTGAATAAAAATTCTATTTCCTTTTCATCTGTCAGCAATACACCAGGAGAGAAACATCTGTCACAGAAGTTCTGCAATATGTAATTTCTTCATACTGTGTCTC
This sequence comes from Todiramphus chloris collaris, assembly GCA_025345505.1. Lineage (NCBI taxonomy): Eukaryota > Metazoa > Chordata > Aves > Coraciiformes > Alcedinidae > Todiramphus > Todiramphus chloris. The sequence continues at coordinate 18,908,643 of JANVCC010000048.1, read as the reverse complement.
TGTTCCCTGACACTCAAAAAGGCAGTAAACTTGATTTTAATATAGATGCTGCCATGATTATAGACATGTAAGTTGTTCAAAATCTGAAACCTTTATAGTATGTAAGGTTTCATAACATACATGGTTTAAGTACTTTTTCCCACTTTCATTGTTTCTACCACAGTCATGTAAAATTGTTTCCTTAGACAGTTAAAAGTCTTTATTAGGCAACTCTTTTCCTTCCACATTACCCTTTCTTCTCTGGCACTGTTTAAAACTTCTGTAATAAACTCAGAACATTTTTAATAGTTTCTGCTGCACTTTTTTTCCCCTCAGCTGCACTTTCTTCCCCTCAGCAGGAAAATATTTGTTTTTAACAGGGGATGAGCTGCAGTAACCTTTCCCACCTTTGGGTGGAAGGAGGAGGGTGTGGAGAAAGGAATGAGAGGGTTATGCAGAATGGAGGTTTTTATTAAAATCCGAATACTATTCATCCATTCATTTCTCCAACATGATATTTGTAATTAAATGCAGCTAGAACACAGACGTTATCTCTCTACATGTGTGATTTTAAATGAATTCTTGTGCCATGGAGAACACTAGTTTAATTTTCTTCTTTTAATTTAAAGCTTTTCAATTTAATTTAATCCCTCAAGCTGTTTATTTTGGTCTCTAAGTTATGAACTCTTCAAGCTAAATAGCATGATATCGATGTCTTGCACAGCACTGAGCACACTATCAGCTTTAAGAAAACAATAAATAACAATAACACTACATTGCATGCACAATAAAACACTATTTTCCTGGCATCGAAGTGTGTCTGGCAAAATTTCAAAGGTCTGGAAGTTCTGTCTGAATAAATAATAAAAAATACCCAAACCTCCAAAGACTTACTTTTAAGAGAATCCATATCTCCAGAATGTTTCAAACCCAACTATGATATCCAGACTTTGGGATTTAGTAGCTGGATGTATGTGATTTATTTTCAAGTTTCTGGTGTCTGAGTTCATCCAGTTGCTAAGAGAATACTGCCACTGATGTCAGTGTTACAAGAACACTTTATACTGTATTTTTAACATGAAGAACCATTGAATCTTGGGAATATACGTTTTGTTGTTAGTTGTTTCTATTGAAAGAGTCCATGGAAAAAGAACTGTAAAAAAGAAAAACCCAAGAAAAGCCCCAAACCCAAATAAACTCCAACAACTAGAGTTCACTTTTTCCCCTTAGTTTCTAATTCAGAGACAGTAGCTGGAGCTGCTCTCTGGAAACTAAACACGTAACTGCAACTAGAGAAACTGGGCCAAAGAGAGACCATCTTCATGGGCTTGACCTCTTTTATTTCAAGTCTTGTGTAAGTCTAGGTGTTGAATATATGATTCCTAACATGTATTATAATTCCACAATTTTGTTTTCTCCAGTTGTGAAGCTGTCTTCAAAGATCACAGACATCTGTCATTATCTCAACAGAGAGGTAATATTGGCACTGGAAGAACAGATATTTCCTGCTGAACTCTGCAAAATCTCAAGTATAATTTTGAACTTTAAATTCAGATTTTTTTCAGAAACTTTCAAATCATGGTTATCATGACCACCTCATACTCCTTTTCAAAGACTACAAATGTTTATTTGCTATGCTTTTAGGAACTTGAAAACTTTCTCTTTTTTATGATTAACCATCTTATGTCTGACACAACCTTGTTTCTTAAACTAACCTAACATCTAACCAAGCATTCCTCCTGATGTCTCCACTGAACCACAACCATCTTCTCCATCTACACCACATTCTAACGGGACCCCAACCTAACACATAGGCCCTCAAAATATATCCTAAATTCTATGTTGTATGTCAGTGACAAGATGACTTTTATGGAATCTCATTTGTTAAAAAGCATTAATAGAAGAGCTAGCCTTTCCCCTATGAATTAGTTATTAGCCTTAATCTCATTTCTTCCTTGTTTTTTGGGGTTTTTTTTTAATTCATGAAAAATTATAACATACATTTTTCCCCTACTGATACAGTTTGTTGTCCATGCAGAATGTTCTGAATAAGATACTATTTTTAATTTTAGAAATATAGCAACAAAATACAGTTAACAAAAGCTGACACATATCTTAATGAAAAGCTACAGACAGAAAGGAAATGACAGAAAACATTTAGAGGCCGTTACTACCCCAATTCATTGTCCAAATCATTTTAAAAAGCCAGCATGAGCTGCAACTAAAAATTACAAAAATACAAAAAAAATAGCAAATTAATAACAGTGAGTTCAAACAGCTGCACAATAACTAAATGCTGACCAAAATTAATTTTTATGGGATTTGGATAACTAATTCACTAAAGCTCTTTTGAAAAACCCAGCCTAAGCTATTTTAATTTACACTTGAACAAGTGAAAGGAATGTCTATGCTGGTGAAAAGGTTAATTAAGAGGTGATTTTACATCCCAGATAAATGCTATTTGTTCTGAACTATATCGTATGGGTACTAGGAATGTATGACACCCAGATTTTCTCCTGCACTGGGGATCAAAGAAAAACCAAAATGTGATTCTAGTCATGCACTAAGCCATCAGGACTCCTTTCCACAGAACTTGCTTTCACCCTTATACCTCAAGTTATAGCCCCTCCTAACACTACAAAATCTGCTTTGGTAAGTCTTTTCAGTTGCTTTTTAAAATAAGACATTTCAATTTCATTCTGCTTTAAAAGTAATACACTTTTCTTAAATACATACCCTGCCAGCCATGCCATCAGTTCACAATTTTCTACCACTCTAACATACAACAGCACCTCCACCAAACTTGTCTAAATTGAATCCCCAGCATTTCACCCAAAGGAAGCTTCTCTTTAAAAAAGCAACGCTCATATCTTTAGAACATATGCAAATCTTTCAGAACATATTCAAAGCAAATACATTAAACGTCCCTTGTTCCTGGTTACTTTGGTTGCAGAACTCCCAACAATGCATCTGAGTAGTTTGTAAGACTGAAATCACCAATAAACCCAAGAGAGACAAAAGACTTTTGCAATGCCAGTATCTAATCACCATCGTAAAATAAAAATCCACATTCCCCTTGAGAGACCCATGGCAGGAGAGAAAGGGTACAATAACAAAATGATAACTTTTTGCTGGTGTTACACGTACAATAGGCACTTCACATGTTTCTCTCTAACTCCAAACAGTACACAGAAGAGAGCAGAAGGTCCTTGATATGGCAGAGGTTGCCTTACAGAGGCTTAGTTGACTGAAGTGGTTTCAGGACTGCAAGACACAGCTGCAGTGGGAAAATCCCTGAACCCAAATCATGTTATCAGAGAGAAAGACACTCTCAGGAATCCTTAAGGTAACCACACTGGGTATTCCAATAATTTTAGTGAGTACAGCACATGAGACAAGTTGTAGAAAAACAAATTTCTTGCTGATTCATTAGTGTGTTAAATTTTGTCAGGCAGGAGAGGTTGTTCATAAATCTGTGGGTAATTGGTGCAAGGAATTAAGGACAGGGAAAAATTATACCTGTTCCAAGAGAATGGACAAGAAAAAAACCACAAAAAATTTGCATGTGTCTGAGGCCAGACTATTGTTTTAAGTAATTTTGTGCAGTAGGATCACATTGTTCCTTACTAACCCAAGTGATATAAATTGGAATGAACAGGGAAAATCACAGATCCTTTCCATGCTCAGGGACTGCTGAAGGCCCTCAGGACCTCCACCTTTCCTTGTGAAGTGCCTCTGTTGACACCAGACTAGAGAGATTGGAAAGCCTGCAACCTGCATAAAGGAAAAAAGCTCTTTCCTCCTTTTTCCTCCCTTGCATAGCTGTGCAGAACCAAAAAGCAGAAACCAGCACTTGAATAAATTATTTTATTATGCAGGATACAAGAATAGGAAAGGGCTGAGTAAACACATGAAAGAATAAAATTCCGAAGCTTGGTCATTAAGAGGCCCAGACTCCCCACTTCATGTGCTTGTATATCATTTCCTTTTTTACAGGGGCTAAAATCAGTACCGTGACTGTCAATATAGGAAACTGGGCAATTGTTTGCAGCAAGAGAGCTTTGTCTCGGAGGCAGTGGACTTCATGGAAGAAAGCTCCCAGTGCTTTTAAGAGTTTGCCAGTTGGCTAACACTGCAACATCAGGTTCATAGAGCTCTGATTTTTTTTAATAGAAACTCTATTTACGTACAGAAAGAAGGAAGGTTTTGAGAGTTCAGGATAAAGGTGTGTTTATTTTGTGCCTGATTTCTACCATACAAAGGACTTTGTGTTACTTGCATAGTCATACAATAGTCTGGAAGGTAATAGAAAACTCCTGAATAGAAGGAAAGAGAATGGCATTGGAACAGGAAGACAATCAATGATTCAAGTGAAATACAAAGGAAGCACTGTAAAGGCCTGGTCTGTAACCTTGACAAAGTTTTCCCTCATCTGTACTTGATTCAACTTCATGATTTATCTATCGTCCCAAATGAAATGGCTTCAAGTAATGTGACTTTGAAAAAGGAAGTGTATAAGAAAGGGGAAGGGGGGTTTCCAAACTCAGTGGTAAGATATGCCTTTTCTTTTGCCTTTCATTAATATGTAGTGTGCAGCCTACAAGACACTGAATGTGCCTCTGGGTTTCCCATTTTGAAGAGACAAATGTGATCACACAAGTTCCACTGAGCCTGTCAAAACCTGGTTCAAAACCATCTACATACAAGTTCACTTTCAATCTCAGTCCAAGAGAAGGGTGCATCTAATAAAGTTGTTTATTTTATAATGTACAGTGCATTGATAATAGAGGCAGATTTATACTGTAGCACCACTTCCTCTGTACATGCATTGACTGAAACAGTAGTAAGCTAGTAAGTCAGAAGAGAGGAAGGTGAGCTTTGTGATGGAAAGCAAAATCAAGTTCAGTTAAAAATCTCTTAAGATTTTTCTATCACACAGAGATCACTACAGTTCCTCTTTCACACTTTCTAAAATACTTCGTTATTTTATAATTATCCATTTGCTGGACTCCGAAGATTAATGATAAAAAAATAATTTTTAACAAGTTAGCACTTCCCCACAAGCTGCTAGAAAGAGTGTGAGGGGAGAAGACGTAAGTGCTGCAGGGTGCCCAGCAGAAAGAAGGTCAGCGCTGCATACACAGGGGATCTATGACTTCCAGCCTGGTGAAGTCTGACCTAATTTCTGCTAGACTTACAGTTTTCTGAATTAAAATCTGGCAGTCAATTTGGCAGTGAATAGGAGATAGAAAAGTTGGTTCTGGGCCAAAATAAACTTCTAGATCAATTAAACATGCTGTGTTACGCAGTCTGGGGATTTTGTTCAATCTATTGTAAATACAAACACCTACAGAGTTCCTTACAGAGCTGGCCAACTCCAGTTAGAGGCAAGACAGAAGCCCTGCTTTCTTTGTTCTACAAGAGCAATTGCTCAGTAATGGTGCAAACAGGACTCACATCTCACTGTCTGTTATGTCATTCCAGACCCTCACTCTTTGCTTCCCTGCCCTGGCACATTTTCCAGAACAAGGAGAAACCTTTGTCCCATAGCTCTTTTAGATTTGAAGTCACTGCAGAAGCAATAAGGAGATCTGCTCTTTCATTTATCTTGTTCATGGAGAAGTACCATTTTCTTTGACTTATACCTATGGGTGAGTGTGAGCTTTGCTTTGTGCTTCAGTGAATATCTAGACTGAATCTATCTTATCTGATGAGTACTTCAAGCTTAAAGTCAAACCCCTGGCAGGCCAGTTTGTGTGGGACTCCTGTGTTCAGTCTGTAGAATCAAAACTTTCTTGTTTAGACAAGATCTGTTGAAAAATCAGAGCTTGCAATGCTTGCACTTTTCCACTATCAAGAAATAATGGCATGCAAATGCCAGCACGTTCCTTCCTGGAAACACTGTATTACTTGGACAATGCACCTAAAACATGTGCCAGGTTTTGCACTGCAAAAGTCTGTAAAGTAAGGAAGAACAAAAAGATGGATACCTATGGCTTGTTTATCTCAAAGACATGTCCTGCTGTTCTCCTTCCATATTTTTATATGATGGAGCAAGGAAATCTCTGGGGCATGACAAAAAGATCTCTTGCCTGTGTATGAATTTTCTTCATGGAAACCAGGGCACAAAATGAGCAATAGCAGATTCAGTCTTGTTCCAGCATGAAGCTAATCCACATCCAGACTCAAGAGCTACAGTCTTGGAATATCTAGGTATACAATCCTTCCTCATCAAGGAAAGTCCAGTGATGACTTCTCAATCTAGTAACAGATGCTTTTTCAAGGGAAAATCATTTGAAGAAAACTTGAAACTGAAACAATTTCATTCATATTAAATAATATGTTAATATCACTATTTGCAGAAAACCTCATGTTCTAAATCACTTGTGGAAATGCACAGACCCAACCACCATGTTTTATCTGTTCTTATAGACAGGATTAATAAAGTCTATGCTGCAAAAAGAAAGATACAGTTATTACAAAATGCAGTCCCTTTCCTGAACTGTCGGCTTCTCTGTAAGAAGCTACAATTTTTTTTTTTTTTTATTATTTAGACCAGAAATAAAGATTATTTAAAATTTGCAGTAGTTTAGCTCTTTCTCAGGTTTCATCCCAGGAGTCTGGAACATGCCCATTGAAGCACACAGCTGTAGTGGCTAGAGATACTACCGCACAGACTGATGTCTACACTGTCTTTGCTCGAGACTGCTAAAGGCAAAATACGTGCCCACAGCTCATCCACTCTGTTTCATAGTTTTCACACAAATTGACCTTTGTGGATAGTTAAGCTCATGTGTGAATGGCAGCAACAGCAGAGACCTGAGCATGATTCTCCTGCTGCTGCTCAAGGGCAGATGTGCAAGGAAATCAGCTAAGACAGCAGTAGCTGAAAGCACTGCAGCAGGCAGAAGACCACTGGGCAAAGAGTTATGTGGGCATAAGAAACCAATGCCCACTTCGAGCTGTGCTCTGTCATTGGTCTGCAGACCTGCTGGAGAAACTGCCTGTGTAAGTTCCCATAACTGCCTTCAGCTTCAGAGAACGAAGGTTAGCCACAATCTAATCTTTCAACAGTTTAAACCTAAAGGTAAGATGTAACTCAAATGGCTTAGGGAGAACTTATATGGGAATGTCTGTAAAGACATCTGAGAGACAGAAAATAGGAGCCCTGAGGAGGGGGAAAGTTCTGCAGAAGAGTTTCTATCCACACAGCACTAGACCTCACAAGGAACAAATTTTGACAGAATGAAAGGATTGTGGCTACTGGCTTTTCCTGATGTGAAGCACTGCAGATTTGACGCATTTCTGGTTAGCTAGCAAACATTTTATGAAGTAAAAACTATAGCAGAGGAAAGCCCTATGACAAATAGAATATTAAAAATGAAAAATAGCAGTTCTGCAAAAAAAAAAAAAGGAGTTTTCAATTTCTTTTATTATTTATTTCTAAAAAATTTGATCAAATGATTGAATCAGCTTGATCATTCATATACTCCTGGAATTGTTTTGTCTGGAAGGAATATCTGCAGCTGGCCTACACTCAGCGCAGGGCCAAACTTAAAGTTAGCTCCAAACTGCAAATCACACCAGGTTGCACAGCTATTATCAATGGCCAACCAATCTGAAAAGAAATTTCATAAACATCTGTTTTCTAAGGGGCAGCTTTTTTGTCCTTGTAAATACAAGAAGTGTTCACTGTGCTGCTCTTCTATTTCACAGCAGAACGAAGAGAACAGACTTTATGCACCTGACACTACTATGAGTATGGCCTTGCAAAAGTAGAGTCCTGTAAGAACTAGTCTGGGAGAGCAATGTGCACACCCTTCCTAACTTTAAAGCATAGTGAGTACAAGGCATCTTATGTTAAGGTAAACTGCAGTGGCAGCTCTGCCTGGGATAGACATCAGCAAGTCTCTCCCACACAACAGCAAAAGAACCTCCTTGTGGGATGAGTCACAGCATTAGGCAAACTAAAGTAAAAACATAGCTTCTTAAGCATTTAATTAAAGATCTTAAAGAAAAAAAAAGTTATAGAAAAATGTTTTAAATAAGAACAACAGTCCTGTACCACACAAAGAAGGAAGAAGAGACCTTCCTCAGCAACTTTGCTTGAGTATTTCAGGCTGCATCTGCACTGTTTTCTCCGAGATCACTATGCAAATAGAAACTCATTTTGTGTAGTTTGTGCACTTGGTTGCTAGGTCAAAATATGTTTGATGGTAAGCTTCACTGAGAATTCACTGGGGTCCTTAGTAGAAAAAAAACTATTCAGTGTTATACAGACCATGGGCACACTTGTCCAAGGCTGGGGACCAGTGAAGAAAAATAAAGCATGAGAACTTCTGCTTCCACAGATGACTGATGACAAACAAAAGAAGGTACAGTGGGGTATTTACAGCCTCATTGCATCAGAGTAGGTTTGGCATCATTTGTGAGATCTTATTTTTAGACCAATGTTTCCATCTCAAAAATAAAACCTCTTATTTTTATTAGACCAGTGTTTCAAAAAAACTTTACATAAAAAAGACATTTAAAGCATATCGTGTAAGAAGAGTTGTATTGCTGGATGAAACACTTATTTTTTCTCTATTTCTCCTCAGTCTGAATTATTTAGCAACAAGCTCTAGTTCTTCTAATCTCTCTACCTCCTCTGAGAACTGCTGATAATGGGCAATATTTCTGGTGCTCCACCTGCAATTAAGAGTGTTATTCTTCCTTAAAAAAAGGGAAACATCTGTGTTTATATCATGTTATTTTAACCAGCTAGCAGCTGGATCACAACACTGTGAGCACAGCCTAGAAACTCTAAAGGACTCCAGAGAATTAGTACTCAGAGAGCATAAAATACATAAAATAGCCACATTAGGCTGTTTTGAAAAATACCAGGTTTTTAGGGGTGATTCTCCTGGCACCAAAATATGTACAGTACGCTATCAGAAATCAGCTTTACAAGCCAATCTGAGAAATAAGATACACCTAAATTTATCGCAGGGACTGAAACCACAATCTCAAGTCTTCAGTCTTTTTTTGCAAAATGGAAATATATTTTTCTCCGAGAGGACTTTTTAGCTCCTCTCTCCAACAAGACAAACTCTGGAAAGGTTTAAGGACAGTTCTGTTAGCCCGCTGCTACTATCCTACCCTTGTGAAGGAAACACTTCCTGGCCACAGAAAGAAGTGGTTAAGCCATAGCACATGTTACAGCCTGCAAGGAAGGCACTAACATCCAGCACAAGGGAGGTAACAGCTTAAATCACAGCAGCTCTTTTTTTACTGCATATGGCTTGGAAGCTGGAGGTTTACAAAGACCACACCTGCTCAAGCCAAGACAACCTGACAGATTATCTTCACTGGAAATTTTATGCTTTGGTAGTACTGAATGAGTCTAGTTTGATGGCTCATAAGGCAGAGTGTGAGCACTGATGAATATCCTGATGCTTTGATGCTTTCTCATGTGTCAGCAAGTGTCACTAGGCCCTTGAAAAGCAGATCAGCAGAATGACCTCTATGATGTAGTTTTGCATTTAAGTAGTTTCCAGGTTAAATAAAAAAAATCCCCCTGCCTTCTCCTTGAAAGCATGCTTAGAAGGGAAATCTCCTCCCTATAGCTGCAAAGCTACATTCTCTGGAGTCCTTGTCCTAAAATCAGACTTTATTCCTTCCTGAATGAGTAGCTACCAGGTATACAGCAGTTCTGCCTCTCCTGCAGCAGAATTTACACCCACAATGGAAACAGACATAAATGGCTCTAGCAGATGCACAGCTGGAGAGATCTTGCCTGCTGTGTGCCTTGTGGAAAGCATGAGGGTGTCCAGGCTGAATGGATGGCTATGTGAATACCCGAAAATATGTGCTCTGCCAGAATAGTGACTTCATATGAAACTCTGCTTTTGATAAATGGCAGGGAACAAGTATTTTCATTGACTGTTAAGAAAGGAAGGTATTTCAAGGCAATGCCTTTGTGATTTTTTTTTTTTCACTGTCATTAATGATTAGACTGAGCCAAAGCACCACAATTCTGTTTCCTCTGTCCTCCTTCACTCATAAATTAAAACCAAAACCAAAACAGAATTACAGAATTACTGAGGCTGGAAAAGACCTCTGAGATCATCAAGTCCAGTCTGTGACCCAACACCACTACATCGGCTTGACCATGGCACTAAGTACCACATCCAGCCTTTCTTTAAACACATCCAGGGATGGTGAGTCCACCACCTCCCTGGGCAGCCCACTCCAATGCCTGATCATTCTCTGTGTCAGAAAGTGCTTCCTGATATCCAACCTAAACCTCCCCTGGCGCAGCTTCAGGCCATGCCTTCTGGTCCTGTCACTAATTGCCTGGGAGAAGAGCCGGACCCCCACCTGACTACAACCTCCCTTCAGGTAGTTGTAGAGAGCAACAAAAAAGAAAACAAAAACAACCAAACAAAATAAAAACAAACTCACCACATTTTATAGGTCTGCCAGCCATAGAAAACTGTCTATTTCTTTGGGCACTAGGAACTTTACACACTACGACAACATGGTATTCTGAAGGGGCTGGTAGGAAATTATGGTAGTAATTCTAAAACATACATTGAGATATCATTAGAGAGGGGTACCAGGCACACTTTGACTTTGATGACAAATATAAATTAGACCAAAAATTATTTCTGCTGCTAATAAATTTGCAAATTATTTTTACATTCAAGCACTTACTAATCTTATTTCCACTACACACACACACAAATATTATTCAGCATCATATAGGCTTCAACAGAAGTATGCAACATATGTTATTCTTTTCCCAGTACAACTACTACGCAGTCAGTATAGCAGATAGGTCAGCTCAGGCATACCCATTTACTTCTTTGGAATGTGCCACGGGGTCAGGCAGTGCACAAAGGAAAGTAGTTTGTGGGTGTGACTTAATATCTGTAAACCCAGTGCACTCATCTGTCTACATTGCTGTCATGTTTTAAATGTTTGTCATATGTATTGCAGCAACACCCAGCAGTCCCAAATACACACCAGGACTAAGTGCTATACCTGCACAAACCAAACAGTGGCCCTTGTTTCAAAGATCAAGCCTAGACCTTGTCTTCTAGGTAAAAGTTTTCTTGCTTTCCCTCACACCTACCCACTCCACCGTTAAGTCTCAGTAGTTCACCTAACAGCTCCAGGGATGTTTATTCTCAGGATACTTTGGTAGTTTGGAGGTAGGACTTGGGACTTTATTATTCTAGGCCCTTTTTACACTGTACTAAATCAACAGATGGTTGTGTCACAATTGCTCTGGTTTCATAACACTAGCCAGTACAGTACTAAAAGACTACTGTTTCTAGCAGCAGTCCCCACACAATACCATTGCCAGTGGATACTCACTTGGTCGTCACAAAATACCCCAGAGATTCAAGAAGTTAGCTGCTCTGAATGTCAACAGAGTTAGCCACCATGTGAACCAGGACAGGTAGACTTTACCAAAGAGCACAGGACAAAGACTAGTTTATTTGACATCAGATTGCTTTCAAGCCCTTCAGAACATCTCAAGGACAATATCAGGACAAAGATAGACATGAACATTTTTCAACACCTAACTCATTTTTCCAATTGTGACATTTCCAAATGTGGAAATATTACAGTGCTGATGTCTAAAAATCCATTGCACAGAGAGAAAGAAAAGCTGCTCTCTTGGGCTTTGTCATAGAGTAAATCAAAGCCTGGGCACTCTAAAGTTAAGTTTCCTTCCACGCCTAGAAGGTATTGCAGGCTAGGCTCCAGGCCAGATGACATCACATGATGCAAATGCTTTTGGTAACACAGACAATTGTCTGCTAACACGCAAATCTACTCTTCTAGCATTTCTTATTTCTGTTATTTTCTTGAGTCTGTGCTTACACAGATATCACTTAAGATCAGATTACACAGTCATGACAAGCAAGGCACTTAGCTCAGTCCAGTAACTGAAACTTTGACCATATTTCTGAACACTTAAAAACACAGCAGAAAAGTTAGAAAATTACAACGAAGGAGACAAAAGCAATTTTGGAACTTAATGGATGTTATTTGAGATAAAAGGAGGGTAGAAAGAATTGTCAATACTTAAGCTATGTGCAGAAATGTCTGAGGCTTGTGCTCCAGGCTGGCACTTTGACTAAATTTTAAAAGTAAGCACTTCTTGCCAACTACAAACTCTCCATCATCCCCCAAAGTCGAACTCATCTACTGCATCTGTATCCAAGACTGACCTTAAAGTGTACAGCTACCTGACAGCACAGGTCTTCCATACCTATATGTTCCTTTAAAATATATCTCTCTTTTCCCTGATCAAATGGGAACTATGGATCCAGACTTCCCCCCCCCCCCCCCCCCATCGAAGATTTGTTCACCATATTGACATTAAAAATTATAAATGTGACTCTGACTCTTCACTAACCACTCTAAATAACTAAATAAATATTGGAAGGATAAACTATATTTTTATTGGAACATCTATGTATGGATACAACTCATGTAATTCAAACACTATCATCTATTTAAAAGGTAGAATTTAATAATCAGAAATAATGTAGTTAAGTATAATGGAACTACTGAGAACATAATCAAACACTGGTAAGGAAGAGTCTTCCAGTATGGAAGAAACATTTTGGCATAGCTCATCTCTTTCTATGTCTGATTTTAAATGAACAACAGATTGCATTCTTCATGTCAGCGAAGATTTGGTTTGGATTTTCCTTGGGTCTGTGGTTGTTTTCTAAACAATTCTGTCATTCTTCACTCCAAAGGTGAATATCATGTACATTCCTACACTATATATAAACTGTAGAACCTGTGCCTGGTATATGTATTTACAGTTAGGCTCAAAGATGGCATGTTTTCCACTGAAGCTGCAGAACATCCTCTAATGGTTTTTTGGTAAATGGATAATGTGACCAGGATAAGAGGAGTGCTACTGTCCTGTGAAAGGGCATGCGTTTCTTGCAGGGTCTGGCAGAATACCCATAAACTCCGCTTTACAGTCTAGTCTTTTTCCACTTAAATAACAGAAATCCATACACAGCATATCAGATTTAGAAGTCGCCTGGTGAGTGTAGAAAGATACATATGTATCTCCACTTAGATATGAATACATGGTTGCACAAGCTCCACAGAGTATCATAAACAACAGCAGAGTTAAGAAACATTTCAAATTAATAAACACTACCAGATTTACTATTCACTATATTTAATTAAAAATGCATTATTGTTGCATTAATTGCTGTGAACCTTTCACAGTAAGCTACACAGAGCTGATCAGTAGCATGTGGTATAGATACGTGACAGTAATCTGCATGAATTATTCTCACAGTTCTCCACAAGTCTCACTCTTAATCTTGATGCCCCAACAAAGGCACTTTTAAAGATTATGTATCAGCTCACATACTGTGTATTACAATTGACTCAGGGGAAGGAGAACTGTAGTAAACTTCTGGGTCTAAGAATGTTTTTCAGAACACAGAACTGCCAGTTGATATGATACCTATTAATCTAATATAATGGAACTTGCACTGCAATTGTAATACCTACCCAGTAATAATTAAAATCTAAGTACTAATAAAGCAATCTGAAATTTTATTTTATTTTTCATAATTAGTGGAATAGTTCCAACCTCAGATCTGCCAGCAATATGAATTTTCCATATGCTTCCAACAAGGTACGCACAACTTATTATCCTAACAAACCTATCAGTTTAAAATTACTTAGATTAAGTCTTGTCAATATTTGTGGAAGCAGTAATAAATAAGCCTTAAGCTCTTTTTATAAAACAAGATTGATGAAAAACAATGAATTAAAAAAAAAAGAATGGCCCCAAGCACAGGCAGCTTGAGCAGGCACTTAAACCATGTACACAAAACACAGACTAATGGCACTGCATGTCCTTGAGCAAAAACGTACGAATTTCAGTAAGAAAAGCAACGATGTCCAAGGGAAGCTGGTAATCTAAGCAGCAGTGAGGAAAGTAGTTCTGGGCTGGATGAGAATGGTGAGGAAAAAAAGGTCTTTTTGTTTCCTGTTGTGTTCAGTCAAGTATGAGATTGTCCCTCCTTTGAAAGCTAAGAGTTACTAAAAAAAAATACCTGCCATCATTGCGACTCCTTTATCCTCATAACCAACACTGAAGCAAGCCATAAATAAGGTAATCTGGTTAAATGAGAAGCTCTGTGAGACCAGACTAAAGCCTAGTTACAAGCAAGACTGATTCCCCATGGATTTGCAGCTCACAGATGGCTGATTTAACTATTGAAGAAAGAGGCAAGCCTTAATTAAGCTTCTCTTGTGACTGAATTACAAGATTTAAGTACTCTTTCGAGAGACATGCTTTCCCAAAACTTTGAAGGACCTAAATTACATCTGAGAACTCAACAACCTCTTTGAAACCAGCTGAAACCAACAACACTCAAAACTGACTTTAGTGCACCCACACACACACACAGTGTGAATTTTTAAAGCATTCAACCTTATAAACTTGGTGAGGTTTGAGCTTTTCTGGCTGTAGAAAACCCCTCAAAAATATGTTAGATAAGGTGAAAATTTACAAGAAGATTAGAAAAGAACCTTTCTTTTTACGATTGCTTACAATTTCTGGAATCTCATTTTTGCACACTAGGTATGAATACTTTTGCAATCGTGCCACTACTTTCTTATCAACTTCAATTTTCTACCCTCTGTAGTGTATCCATCTTATTCACTCTCAAGAATATTCATATGCTTCTGCTAAGCTAGTATTATAAGCATTACTGCCTAAGTTACTAATTGCTGATATCTGGTAAACATTACAAAGGTTTCTTAGATGCTTTTGCACACCAGAGAAAACATTCCTTCAAACACTGTTATGCTTCCCTTTCTCTTACCTTCATCTCCCTTCTTCACTGGATAGACCTCCATGCACTACTTTCTTTTCACTGCCTCCCAAAGACTTGACTTTAAGATTCTCCAAGCTGGCATCCAACACTTGAGTTGAGGCAACTAGAATGTAAGACCAGTGCCTATTACATTAAGTATACATATACCACTACCTTGAGTTCTATTCCTGTTACCTCAGTGCTTGTTGTGTACAGTTCCTCTTTATCTTTAGATTGGAAAACATCTCAGGTAGGCACCTTCTTTTCCTCTCTTTGCCACTACTGTGTTTAGCTCAGTAGGACTAAGTATGCAAATGTGTTTTCCTCCGCTACAAGATGATAAGAGTATAACAATAGTTCCTCGCAATTTCAGATCTTTCAGCTGTGAACAGCAGCAATTAGCTTAAATATATTGACCACCAGCAGTTCTTTCATTACTAAACTATATACAATCATTGGCTGTAAAATATGTATGCTATCCAACCAGTCACTTCATTTGCTTCTTACTTCGTAGATCACTGTGGCAACAGATGGCTTTGGTACAATTATTAACTATCAAGTAATATGCTAAATATGTAAGGCTTGTCATCTTTGTCATCTGAGCTATTCTGTAGCCATAAAAGCAATTCAAAATATAAACAAACACTTAGGCAATGGCTGGCCAATTTAGGAAGCACTCAGGCTTTCTCAAACTGCAGGGAGTCCTGTAATATCCCCTCTTTGCCCTGGAAGGAATGGTCCCCTGGCCAACAGACTCCAAACCATACCACATGGTTCAGCAACAGCTGCTGTTGTGAGGATCTCACAGACAAAATTCCCCCAAATCTCTTCCCACTAGCTGGGCCCTGTCCCTGCATGTCTCTGCATCTGCCAGGAAGTTCAGTGCCATTGTCCTAATTAGCATGGGTCAAAAATTCCCAGGCCTTCTTTTTATACATATATTTTCTCTTCAGTGAGCTAAAGATTGAAAAGAAACATGTCTTTTTCAGACGGAAACATTTCAGCTTGAATTAATGCTGAATTTCCACATTTTTTCCCCCTTAAAAAGCCCCCAAACCTTAAATGACAATGATATAATTGATTCTCAAGGGTCCAAAATCTAGACAGATCAAGAACTGCCTACACTCTAGACAAAACTGAACCTGAATTTTTAAATGTAAGGGGTAAGTATAATGGGAGGAAAATCCATGGAAGCTTTGTCAAGTACATAAGGAAATGAAGGACAAGCTGGTCTAATTACCTGTCTTCTGCAAAGAACTTTACTGAGTGTAAGTATATTCCCACTGAAGATGTTGAATGTATGAAGTCACTACTTTTTGAATCAAAAAGGTTTCTGTGGGAATAAATTCATCTGTCTAAACTGCTTCATAGAATCATAGAATCATCAAGGTAGGAAAAGACTATTAAGATCATGAACTCCAACCACTAACCCTACTCTACTAAATCCACCACTAACCATATGCTGAAGCACCATATCTATACGGCTTTTAAACAAATTCAGAGATGGTGACTCAACCACCTCCCTGGGCAGCCTGTTCCAATGCCTGACAAACCTTTCCACGAAAATTTTTTTCCCCTGATGTCCAGTCTAAACTTCCCCTGGTACAGCTTGAGGCCATTCCCTCTTGTTTTGTCACTAGTTACCTGTGAGAAGAGACCAGCGCCTACCTCTCTACAACGTACTTTCAGGCCACTCTTCCCCAGGCCTGTAGCGTTGCAGGGGGTGGTTCTGACCCAAGTGCAGGATCCAGCATTTGGCCTTGTTGAAGTTCATATAGCTGACTTCAGCATATTGATCCAGTCTGTCCAAGGCTCTCTATACAGCCTTCCTACCCTCAAGCAGATGGACACTTCAACTCAACTTGGTATCATCTACAAACTTACTGAGGGTACATTCTATCTCCTCATCAAGATCATTGATAAAGATATTAAACAGGAGTAGTCCTAATACCATGAGCCCTGAGGAATGCCCCTTGTGACCGGCCACCAGCCTGATTCAACTCCATTCACCATCACTCTTTGGGCCCAGCCACCCAGCCAGTGCTTTACCCAGCAGAGCACATGCCCGTACAAGCCTCAGGCAGACTGCTGTGGGAAACAGCATCAAAGGCTTTACACAAGCCCAGGTAGACAACATCCACAGCCTTTCCCTTATCCACCAGGTGGGTCATCTTGTCACAGGAGATCGGGCTCATCAGGCAGGACCTGTCTTTCATAAACCCATGGTCTGACCGGGCCTGATCCCCTGGCTGTCCTGTATATGGCACATAATGGCACTCAAGGCGAACTGCTTCATGACCTTCCCTGGCACTGAGGTAAAACTGACAGGTCTGTAGTTCCCTGGATCCTCCTTTCAGCCTTTTCGGCAGATGTTTCCTATCCCCCGCTGCCCCGAAACCCCAACAAATAAACAGAACACTACAACAGATTTCCTAAATTGGCAAATCTAGAACTTTCAGGACTTGAGGAGTAGTGCACAGTTTAAGATCCTTCATGGGAGAAGAGTAACTTGTTAACAAATCTGAGAGATATGATGAGTCAGAAGTCCTTTTATAGAATCCATAGGAAGTTAAAAGTCTGGTTTAACTGGAAGAGTTACCTGAACTTTTAAGTATCATACTCTGTTTTGCGATCTGCTTTTCTCTAAAGTATTTTAATTCATATAAATAATGGTTTGGTCTATAAATCCCACGTGGTCGTGAAGTATCAGCTGCTTCATCTCTAAAGACAAAAGCAATCTTGCTGGGCATAGTCTTCATTTGCTGGTGCACAGAATCTGGTATAATACTGATCTCAGGTGATTTCATGTCAGGAAAAATGTTTTGATTAGAGGCTTCAAAGAAAAAGCACTAAAGACACACCAGTAATGGAGTATTATAGTCACTGATGCATGATTCCTGGGCAAAAACACAGCGAATACAGTATTTGCCAATTATGTTTTCATGCCTTGTCTCTTTATACTCCTCATGAGAGCTGAGAAAAACTAAAGTCCTTATATAGAAAAATAAACAGAATTTGATCAACACAAGAGTACAGTGATTATTGGTCACTCTGACAGCAGCAGAACACTGAGACCAACTTAAAACTCTTCCCCTGCTCTATCCAGTGGGAGAGAACATTTCTACTCTCGGCATTTCACCTATTTTATGATGCTGCTTGTTTCTGCTGCATCCTGGACAAAGACACTGCCTTTGTTACCTAAAAGGCAGGTCTGTTTAGCATATAAGCAAGTTAAGAGAACAACTGATTGAATGCCTGAAATCATCTAATAGCTGGTATGAAGGTATAAGCAAGATAAAGGCAACAAGCATAAAACTTTAAAAGAAGCCTCCAAGTAGCCTCATTCTTTTGTACTTGTAGTTAACAGCGACCACCTGTAGTATTACTTTAAAATAGGTTTCCAAAGCAGTCTGTAATTCGTAACCAATTTGTATCTATATTAATGGTTTTCGGTGTGCAGGATCCACTTCTTGGAGATGTGAAAGTGACACTGTGACTTAAAAAATGAGTGACCTAACATTATCAGAGAAGCACCTAATCTTAGATGCCACTTTTCGTAAGGGCAGTATGAAAATAGGACATCAGGTTTCTGTTTCCTTACCATTCTGCAGCACCAATCTCTATGATCAGTTACTTTAATCAGGTATACAGAGTAGTCTTTATCTATTATGAACTCTTGGGTAGTAACACATCAGCATTTGCTAGGACGCCACAATAAGTATGTCTCTAACCCTATCCCACAAAAGTCAGCTAGTGACTGAAACTAGGCCAGATGCAGAACATACATATCAGACAGCAATGCTCTGTAAGGACAGTCCTAACTCAGAGCTAAGTTTACTTTGAAGCTAAATAGCTTTTGTTAAGCACAGATGACAACTTAATGCCTAACAAAACCTAAATCCATTCCATGATAGCCTCCTTGAATGACACATTCGTAAACATGCTGATTTGTTCCCTCCTCTTTTTAAACATATATAGGGCTAGGCACTTACAAATGCACACATACTCATGCCACAACAAAAGACTTCAGGTCTCATGCAAAGAGATATTAAGAACAATTATTGCAGTGTGTCCTTTGGGATAAGAAAACCTGGAGCAGTAGGTGGTTCTAATCAGCACAAAGAATCACATTCTACGTTCTGTCATCTGTACTATTGATTTAAATGTTAGAAGATCAATCCAGTAAAAAAGAAAATGAGGCAAGAGATAGCACAGAGAATAGCTTAATATATGAGAAGCAGCAGCAATATCTAGGAATAATTTCTGAGCAATTTCACATTTTGTGAAAGCATAAAGCAAGAATCACAAATCTGGTTTATTTACAGAGGACTGAAATCTACTTGCAGACTACCCTTTGTGGAAACATTTCTGTAGAGGTTACTTCTAGGTTTTTTGCAGTAGCAAACACCAAGATTTTCCTACACTGCCCAGTTAATAAATTTAGTAAATAAATTGCTCTAGCAGTGCAGATGCAACTTGCAAAGTTTACTGCTCCTCAATTTGAAAGGACATGTGACTGTCTTTAAAAAAAAAAAAAAAGAGAGAGAAAAAAAATACAAACAAAAAAAAAAAATCAAAGCAACAACAACAACAAACTGCTACTGTATTACCAAGGACATCAAAAGCTGAGTTAGGGCCAATGTTTGGCATGCACTATAACTTTGAAAAAAATTGTATATATAATTACATACACGGTTATTCTGGACACCTAAGGTCTGTTGAGAGCACGATCTCTTACAGACTGTTATTTATTAACTGGAAAGTCTGGCTGATACAGGTAAACACAGTCAAAATTTCTTTAAAACACACAAGTTCTCAAAGCATTCACTGTGCAAGGAGGATTCAGCTCTGCACAGGTACAGCAACTTCCCACGTGTTTTTGCAAAGGCTGCAGAGAACTGCAGTGAGCAGAGCTCGATGAAGAACCTGTCCTGCACGAACAGCTCATTACTCACATTGTGCTGTCCTGCACTTGCACAAAGAGGCAAAATGAGGCATCAATTTACATGGGAAATCAGACAAGCATTCTGAGCTCAGAACCTATTAAACCTGTGTAAATAATAGAAGCACTGCTGTAATGTTACAGTTGCCACTATTCCACCCTGCACTGGAATAGACATTGCTTTTTCTGTGAGGCAGATACCAAAATAAGCTATGCTGTCCGTATATTTAGATCCTAGGCATGCACTTCTTTTTGTGTTTTAGCTTTTGGAAGCAACTAGCAGCTGCAGCAGCCATAAGTAAGAAGTTTTCTGAATTCCAGTCATGCTTATTTCACAGCTGTGCTTCCAAATCCTGCATTACTCTCCCAAGGCAGTTGGGCTTTATTCACGCTGTTGCAGAGGACAGTCCTTTCCAGGTACAGCTCTCACTGCTGAGGCAGTTTTTCTCTTTGGACCAGTTTCCTATTTTGTGGCTTTAGGAGAGTATGAAAGCCTAAGTAGGGGAAAAACAGCAGAACAATACAGACTTTATTTTAATCCTATTTAAATCAATAGGAAATTGTGTAATTGTTTCAACAGGAGCATAGTTGGTTCCTTTAAAAAAATTATGGATTTTATACAGTCAACACTGTAATTTCCTCACAGAATGGATCCATTACCCACTTAGGGACAGATATTTATGCTGTTTATAATAGCACATAGAATTAACGAGAAATAGTAGTCCTAACATTGCATTTACTATTTAAATTACTGAAAGTCTAAGTACAATGCATGAACAGCATCCTGTATCCTGTGACATATTGGAAACTGTAGATGTTTAAAGAGACTGCTGAGTTTGCCATTTCCCCTACCCCAAAGAATTGAGTTGCACTGGAATTTGAATAAATTGGTTTGTATCCATAATTAATTTTTTTCTGTAAAGATGTATTGAAATTAAGTCAGTCCATTACACAAACGGTATAAAGCAATCTACATGGAGTAACTTCAAAATTATTCCTAACCATGGTTACAACTACTTAAATTAAAAAAACAATGAAAACATTACCCTTTTATTACTGCAAGAAAACAGAAGTCTGTGTGTGCAGTACAGCAACATCGTGGTGAACCTCTGGAGAAACACTACCACCATCATCTAGTAGGAAAAACCTCAAGCAGTAAAATATCCCATATTCTCAGCTCTGAGAGGGAGAAATAGATGTTTGCTTTTCAGAAACTACTAGAAGTCCTGAGTTAATTACTATTCATTAACAAGAAAAACAAAAGTTGAATTAGAACCAATGTTTGTGATATACACTATTTTTAAAAATACTGATTAAAAAGATTCCGGTGAAGTATTTAATAAAACAGAAAGTTCTTAAGAAAAGTTTATGCCTTTTGTTCTTGAAGTACTGTTCTAGTCCCCATGAGTAAGTGTGAATTTTTAAAATTTATACATGGCTTTGCTTTGCAAATACAGTCATTACTATGTAGTTGAGTGATGAATCCTGCACTTGGGTCACAACCACCCCCTGCAATGCTACAGGCCTGGGGAAGAGTGGCTGGAAAGCTGCCCAGCAGAAAGGGACCTGGGGGTGCTAATTGACAAGCACCCGAATATGAGCCAGCAGTGTGCCCAGGTGGCCAAGAAAGCCAGATGCATCCTGGCTTGTATTAGAAATTGTGTGGCCAGCAGGACCAGGGAGGTGATTGTCCCTCTGTACACGACATTGGTGAGGCCAATTGTGTTCAGTTTTGGGCACCTCAATAGAAGAAAGACATCAGGTTGCTGGAGCAGCTCCAGAGAATGGCAGCTAAACTGGTGAAGGGCCTGGAGAGCAAGTCTTATGGAGGCATAGTGTCTGAGGGAACTGGGGCTATTTAGTCTGCAGAGAAGGAGGCTGAGGGGAGACCTTGTTGCTCTCTACAACGATCTGAAAGTATGTTGTAGAGAGGTAGGTGCTGGTCTCTTCTCACAAGTAACTAGTGACAGAACAAGAGGGAATGGCCTCAAGCTGTACCAGGGGAGGTTTAGACTGGACATCAGGTAAAATTTTTTCATGGAAAGGTTTGTCAGGCATTGGAAGAGGCTGCCCAGGGAGGTGGTTGAGTCACTGTCTCTGGATGTGTTGAAAAGCCGTATAGACGTGATGCTTGGGGATACGGTTTAGTGGTGGACTTAGCAGAGTAGGGTTAATGGTTGGACGTGATTACCTTAAAGGTTTTTTCCAATCTTGATGATTCTATGTTTCACCAAAAACCAGAATCCTACATATGAAAGTAATGTCAATAATGATGTTTTGATAGTAGTAGGGAATGCTTATTTTTCCAGAAAAGCATGGTGAACTTCCTGGGAAAGGCTGCTTGAAATGTCCTGAGAAAAGAACCTGGACTAGTTAAGTAGTTCTTCAGCTCCAAAAAACATTTTGTTCATGAATAGGCCTTGTGCTGGTTGTTTTGATAATTTTTATAATTTTTTTAATTCATTTATTTGGACAGAAAATGTAACTATTAAAAACATTATCACATTTCAAGACACTGTAAGTTTAAGTTCTCCTAACAAAACCTTTTTTCCAAATATAATCTACTAAAAAGTTGACTAATTTCATAGAAAAATCTTAAAATCAAAACTATTGTGAAAGAATTTTAAACAGCCAAATATCTTTGCACCAATCCTGACAGACAGTTCTTCAGCCTGTACGTGTTGATGCAGCTCCCTAGCCCATGAAACTGCAGTTGAGGATCTGGCAACCATTTATCTCAGGGTTGAAAAATGGATGGCAGAGAAATGATGGTCAATCTGCAATTAATATTTCTCAGAGATTGAAGGGAGCAGAGAATAGCCCTGTAGTGGGAAAGCCCAAACAGAAACACAAAGCTTCACCTCCTGGGGATGAAAGGTCTTAAAATAAAAGATACCTCTCTCACATGGAGTAAAAGCCCTCAAGCACATAACACTGTTCTCACTTACTTTACTAGAGCTGTTTACTTTATGAGTAAAAGCAGGACAGCAAATCAAGCTTTACAAAGACTTTCTGGTATAACAGGGTTCCACTAAGCACTACATCTTTTCAAGTACTCTTAAACACCTTAGTCTGATCTCCTGTTGAATGGACCCAAACAAATCCCAAAGGCTTTTCTGGCACTCCAGTCTGCAGAGCAGTTCAAGCCAGGGTGAGTGCTCCCTGGCTGTGAGGATGGATCCTGAACAACTCACCTCCCTCCCGCTCCCTACTCATGCAGAGCTGTAACAGGAACTTCTGTGAAAATACATTTTTGTAGTAACCATTTCAGGACCAGTTTCCCAATCTGGTCCACCGCAGAGCCACAGAAATTGCTGTACTGGCATGAGGAAGACGAGAACCATCTTTTTTAGCAGCAGCCCCAGCTTAATCTGACTGGGATATTCTAACAGCAGCCTGTTCTTCACCTCTCTCTTTTTTTATGAGAATAAGGTCAGTCCTCGGACATTCGTCCACAGGCCTGAGCAAACCGGGGGAAACTGTTAGGTATGATGTACTTAGAGTGGATTTTCTTGCCCTAAAAGCTCCTACTGTTGCTACCAACGCTATTCCTAGAACAATCCAGGCTCCAGGAGTATCTGTTCATGTTCTAAACACGTGACGGTTCACAGACTACATGACACGCCAGTTTACAGAACCATTAGGTGAAAGTCTTCGTATTTGCTACAATATTTGTAGGCTACATATTCTAACTAGAAATTTACCTTCTTCATACAACTAACTTGTTTATATTATGGCATAATGCAGCAGACACTTCCCAGTTAAATGGTACCATTAAAATTATATTCTAGATGAGTCCCTGCCCCAAAAGCCTTGCTTATTGTGCAGACATGTACTGGTCAGAGAAAAGAAGGAGGTACAGGAATAGGTTAGAGGGGAGGTGGAGGGATTACATTTTTTTTTTAAAACCCACATCAAATAATCCACTAAAACAGCTGTGATAAAACAAGATTATACTCTACTAGGAACATGCTTTTTCACCTTTATGTTCAAAAATATCTTTAATAAGCTCTTCTTAGTTAGCTTCCTCTGAAGTAGACTACGGAAAACATAAACTGAAAGTCACTGGCACAGTACCTCTTCCCCCTTTTCTTACAGACTTGGAAAACCTGAAGGAATTAATTTTAACACAGTTGTTAAAAAAAAACCCAAACCAGTAAAAAAGCCCCACACTAATATCATAAAGGACAGAGTTCAGATGATTTTTCTGTCAAATATGTATCTCAATTTTGTTAGTCATTCATTTCCCCACAATTTTAGTAGGAAAAGATTAGCATAATACAATACTGTGACTTTATAGCATCATGTGCTATCAGGTTTAACCCATGAGATTAACACAGGGCATACTGCAAACCACTATGAAGTCCAAGTCTAAACAGGAAGAATTCACCGATGAGCCTATGAACATACACAGAACGAAAGCACAGGACAACAACGTCACTTTAAAGTTCCAGAAAAAGAAGATTATATTCATGTATATCAGTTCCAAAAAAAAATGTCAAAACAACGAATATGATACTGCATAACCAGAATAGTTCTTTCCTAAATTTTCACATCATTTTAATAACATTTTCACAAGAACTCAAATTAGATTTGGGTTAGAGATATTTTAATACTGGTTCCCTTTACCCATACACTGATCAGACGTAGAAATCAGAGAAGTCTGTACATTTTGTAAACACCTACTACCTTACCAGTGAGCACCATTGCCTAGCAAACATTTACAGGCCTCCACTCTTTTGAGGGATTTTTATTTATTTGCTGCCTAACCACCCCTTTGAAAGTTTAGTGCAATTCAGGAATGGTCAGGCATTTTTTTCAAAATGATGGTCCTGAGGTAGTCACATACATGAGCTAGTGAGGGAAAAAGGCAGCAGTCAAGGTGGAGTGTCTGTCTGTCACACAGGACTGAGGCTATTTCCTTAGGAACATTACAGTTCAAACAACATGGAATGTTCATTCATCAGATAAATTGCCTTGAAATAACACCTTCCCCACTATGAGCTGTACATTTTGTACATCTGAGTACCGCTGCTCTTGTGATGACTCTTAAAAATGTACACTGTTTTGTGTTTGTCCCAAATGCTCAGTTTTTAAATTGTTCTTGGGAGAATTCACAGTAGATTCAACTTCTGCGAGATGTTTGGGGAAACACAGCCCATAGTTTTCTCAGGGGTCCAGAATTACAGAAAGCAATGATTCTATTAAACTGTTGCAAGAATAGGTACAACAGCTGAGTGCCTACATAAATTCTCAGTTCCTCTGAAGTCAAACAACCTACACCAGTTTCTGACATTGCAGAATCTGAAACAGAAGTTTCAACCATTATTTTCAAATAGCAGTGAAGTAGATCGTGACAGTTTAGAGTTCGAAGCACAAAGTACTGCAAAGATTATGAGACTCAAGGTATTTTAATTGGGCATACGTGTGTTTATGCAGATGGACTGTGGATTAATTGCTGAAATAACATGAGTTAGGAACTGACTTCAAGTTTGCAAATTGCACTTCTCAACAGTGTTCCTCAGTTTCCTTGGAACACATCTAGCACAAATTTAACCATGGTGTATTTACCCCATTGAGTTAACCTTTTCTTTTTGCTCCAACAGTGAAAACCTAGGCCCGCTCAACCAAAGTAAACAGCATTATCAAGGTGTACACCTGTGTAAACATAGTTCAGCTCTTCATGCTCCTATGCCAAGATTTTTCTGTTGTAATAACTGACTGAAGATTTTTGTTTCTTCATATCTACTCTAAAGTCTGTTGTAAAATGTCTTTCTGAAGTAAGCAGCAGTGCAAGCTGGGTCTGGGGATTGACCACCACCATTATAGACTTAATTACTTCTAGTGAAGCAAAAGGAAACAATAGTATATAACTGAAATATCCTGAAATAAGGGATGTTCTTACTGAAATGTAAGAACAAACAATGGTAATACTCCAATTCTCTATTATGCGTGTGCCTTTATAAATCTAGATTTCACAACATGATTAAAGACAACCTAAAATAGGAGGGAGTACAGCTTATTTTACAAGCACACTTCGTCTGTACTTGTACTAAATGGAAGCCTTTGATTCTGCTTAATAACAAATCACTTTTCACTGCAAACAAAGAAGTCTGACTGTAATTACCACCTGGACACTGGTGATTTGTTTCAGTAGCTCCTGTTGAAGAACAAAAAAATTGAATAAATGGAGCAGCTACAGCCTCTTGCAAGATGCTTATGTACTTACCTTTGTCACATTTTTAAAATCACTTCAGGTACTGCAGATATAGGTCCCTTTTATGATTTCCACCAAATAACAAGGAATTTTGTATAAAATTTATTTGTGAACCAGCAGATTATAATCAATGCTGAATGTTCAGCTATTCACAAATCAATTAAGCCTAACAAATCAACATTTTCACTGACATGAAAACTGTATTTTTTCAGGATTATTTCCCAATATACATTTTAGAGTTTGGGGATATAGGATCTAAAATTAAGTACCAAACTTGGGGAATATGGAAGAAGTTGACTTTCTAGTAGCCTTCTTTTGGAAAATTGAAGAGTGACAAGGATGAATATCAAGGTGACTCTAAACTTTGCTAACTTCACTCATAATGCTATCTCTGATATTGTAAAGTTAGATTAAGTGATCATATCCTTTCCTCACTGTTAAACATTATCACTGCTCACTGCTAACAGACTGCTGCTAAGATGACTGCAGAATTAGCTGTTCTGGGACTGCTTGACATGAAGCTAATTTTCTCCACTGTAGCCTGTATGGTGTCATGCTTTAGTTTTGCCATCAAACAGCACTGACAACATACCAGTGTTTCACTAGTGGCTGATTGGTATTTACGCAGCATCATGACCTTCTCCATTTTTTTCCCTGTCTCTCTCTGCAAGCAGGCTGAGGGTGGGCAACAGCTTGGGAAGGTGGACAAGCCAGAGCAGCTGACCTAAACTGGCCAAAGGGATATTCCATACCATATAATGTTGTGCTCAACAGTAAAACTGGAGACAGGGAGTTTTTCCAAAGTAGCTGTTGCTTGGTGACTGCCTTTGCATCACTTGGTGCTTGGTGCCTTTTGGGTTTTTTTCCCCTTCACTAATTAAACTACTTTTATGTTGACCTATAGGCTTTTCTTGCTTTTGCTTTTCCAATTCTCTCTGCTTTCTCACTGCAGGTTGGGGCTTAGCAGCCAGCCAGGATCAACCCACCACATATATTAATGAATTACAAAAATGTAGTGTACAAAGGACCTAGGATAGAATAAGAACTGTGACTATGCAGGGGATAAGTGATCTTTAGATACCGGCCAAGGGTCAATGTTAAACATCAGTAATATAGCAGGAGAGCTTCTCTTTATCTTTCCTCTCCAGAAGAAAAAACATGAATCTTTAATCAAACTAGCCTCATTATCTTGAGGAGTTACTGTAGCTGGGGGTACTTTGAAGTGTTTCCAAATGTGTACACTGAATTGTGAGAGAGAAAAATTAATACCTAGTGCCCAACAGAATAAAAATTGCACAATATATGAAGATGAATACAGAAGTCTAGGAAGATGTCTCAACCATTTATAAACTTGTTGCCATGCAGCCGTACCAAGATGCTATACAAAGCACTTTTGTTATATCAAACTTTAATATCTTCTCTCTATTTCAGAAAGCTAGTCATGCAGATTTTTTTCTGCCTTGGGAGCCTTTGAAGCTTGACTGCTGAGTGCAGTAAATCCAAGCTTATTTTTCCCCCCATTTTCCAATGCCAAAATATATTTCTGTCAGAAAACTACAAAAGCCTTATGATTTTATTCTGCGCAAGTTTTCTACTTTCATTTTATTCTTTCCAATGACTGATATGTGGCAGAAAAAACAAGAGACAATTTTAATAGTCTATTAAAATAAATAACCCCAAACTCATAATTCTTTCCAAGGAATACTTCAAAGAAATAACATCATTGTTATCTCGTGGAGAGCATGATGTTTATAGAAGGTCAGGGTGCCATCCTCCCTGAACACGTTTGATTAAATTCTTTTAAATGCACTACTTCTGGTCAACAGTGTCAGGAGCACCATTGGAGAAAGAGAAAAAGAGAACTGTTGAATTAAAGGGTATTTCTCTTGCCTGATGTTTATTGTATAAGAGTTTGGCATCTAGTCTACACCTGTCACATCATCCTCCCTCTATTGTCAGTGAAAGACAATGTTATTTTCTGGAGGCGATTTCAACATCCCTATTCAAGACCACTGCAGAATGAAGTGTAACACCCTCTATCTAATGCTAGAGTTGTCACTCTCCACTGACCAGACTGAAAACTTAAGTCTGGCTGTTTAAAAATTGTATGCATTTGGGGGAGATTTTGTTTTGTATTGAAATTATCGTAACCAAAATCCAAACAGCTCCTGGAGGTAAGTACCTGTCCCCAAAATTTCAGGACTGGGATCATAACATAATCTGCCAATTGGTTTTGTTCATTTTCACTTGTTTGCCAAAACATTCAGTTTACACCAGAATTAAATCCTGTATTCACAACACCCAGGTATGACATATTTTGGTCATCAAGATACTCGGTAAGCTAATGCATTGGATTCTTCTGATGTAGGCTTCTGGGCTCAAAAGATGGCCTTCAGCTGAGAGGACTCCAGTACTCATTTTAACATCACTATCATATTTCTTTATCTTTCTATGAACAGGGACCTTGCAGTTGCTGTAGGCAATTTCAGGAGCAATACAACTCCCTGACATCACTTCTCAATCTCTCCACCAGATTTTACTCATTGTTTCTTAGGTACTGAGTTTCCGGCTGCGCTCTCAGATTACCTGCTCCCATTGACCTGGAACAGTGGTAGCAAATACATGTTCCTGTTTGATAAAAGTACTGGGAATTGTCCCATCCTTTAGCTACCACCATAAATATAAACACCCAAGAGAAAAATGAAAATGTACATTTCCTGTCCTCCTCGTTACTGAGAGCTCTCAGTAGCCAGGTCAGAAACTCTTATGGATCATCCAGGATCTTCCATTTTAACTTCTCTACAACCTTTGGTGCTCTAAAACAGTGGATTTCTTCTTCTGTCTCCCACTTCGCCAGCTAAAAGTTGTGTCTTGCTCTTGGGGACAGTGCTAACTGATCTTGATAACAAGGTCAGCACTACGTAGGGGTGAAGCTGTTAAAGCACTTCAAATACCTCCTTCTATCTTCTACATGTGGAAAGGACCAATAAATAGAACTGGGAATAGCAGCTTGTTTAGATAAAACACTGTAAAAGACAACTGCATCATCTCTTTGAAGTTTATAAGAAACAGTAGTATATGGCAATGCACATTGGTCATTACGGACATGAATCCATGGAGATTTGGTTGAGTAGGACTGGAAAGGAAAATGAGAAAAAAAAAAAAAAAAAAACACAGGAAAAATAGGTAGCTACAAAAAGCAAAATCAAACAAATGTTTGCCTGCAGAAGATTTGGAATCACATGCTTTTAAGGGACTTCCTCTGGAATCATACATCATATTTCTCTTTCTCCATTTTTCCTTTATCCTACAGGATCAGTGGCACCACCTCTACTTCCCAAGCTCATTTGCAGGTATGCAGACTTCCTTGGATACTGCCATAGGGCTCCAATTAAATTTCCAAAACATAGGATCTCTGACTACAATCACTGCTTGCTCTCCAATTCCATGCAGAAGGCCCATCAGTTTTAGAGCGTTTTGAGCTGTAGGTTACACAAAAGTAGGGCAATATTTTCTAATGAGATGCCAGAATTAGCAGAAGGCTCTTCTGTATTCAAAAGACGGGTTGTGAGCTGAGCTACTTTCAGAAGTCTGCCCCTCTTTCAGTGTTACAGCATTGTGTGTAATGTCTGTTCCACTTTGGGAAGCCTCTGTGCTGCCGTGATCAAGCTGACATTGAAGTAGAGGGTTCATTCAAACCTCCAGGTAATCATTCCTGTGCACATTTACCTCCACCCTCTCACAAGCATCTCTGTCACTTATTTTGTAAGGGAGTAGTTAGGTGATAGTTCACAGCCTTTCCTAGTGTTTCAGCTGTGTTTTCTGTATATTTCATCAATCTAGTCATCACTTCATTTGAAACTTCAGTCTGCTCCAACGCCTGTAAAATTAAGTAACTTTAAGAACTAATTCCTGCATCAGCCCTGATTGTTGGTGTGCCACCAGTTTAAAAAAGAGGCAGGGAATGGAGGATTCTGAAGCAATCCTACAGAAGCACTTCAAACGCTAACCTTTTTGAGGTTTAAAGCACAATTCCAAAACAAGCACTCAAAAGCACAGAAGATCACTACGCAAGCCTTCTTGTCCCGTGGAAGCACATGGCAAAATCTTGGCTCCCCAGACCTGCTCATCAATCACAACTGCTCATTCCAAGCAGC
The DNA here is from genome assembly GCA_025345505.1 of Todiramphus chloris collaris. Classification (NCBI taxonomy): domain Eukaryota; kingdom Metazoa; phylum Chordata; class Aves; order Coraciiformes; family Alcedinidae; genus Todiramphus; species Todiramphus chloris. Next base: position 18,878,490 of record JANVCC010000048.1, on the reverse strand, counting down.
TGAACCAATAAACCAGAAAATTCAGGTGTATCAATCTCCAGAGCAGTGCAAATCATCTGTTTCCAAGAGAGAATTGAGTATCAGATTATGTTCAAAATGTTGTCTTGGTTCTGAGATGTGGTCTACTTCTGCAATATTTTGTTGCCTAAAGTCCAACTGAGTTATAAGTAAACAACTGTATTTTGTTTTTATTTTTCCCTTCAACTATCCTTTGGCTCAATTAGTTAAGATTGTAAAAAGTTTCTAATCTCTCTAATATGACTGTGCTTTTAAGAAAAAGCATCATTAAGTACAAGAAAATGCCTTCAAGAGTCAGTGGAAATGAGATGGCAGCTATAGATTTGTAGAAAACTATTAGGTATTAGATGCATCTATCCCATCCTTAGCAGCTCTACAGGTGGTGTGCATAGGCATTTCTCCTATTTGATACTTTCTACAAGAATACAAGAAATGCATTTCACATTAAAACATTCTAATCCACAAGGAGAATCTACATGCCTGAAGGTATGAGAGAAAGTGAGAGAGGCAAGACTGTCAAACTTGCAGAGTCCTGCTAATACAGAGGGAGAATCCAGCTGTCTTTTCCCAGTAACAAAACTATGGATAGTCTAAAACTGCCAGAGGCAATGAATTTGCTATATACTGTGCCACTACATGCTGGAAAACTCAGCTGGAGCTAACAGGATGAAAATAAATCATTTTTGTAAGGTTAGTATATAAAAATATTTTTCTTTAAAAAAATAGGAGAGTTTAATGCTGCAGCTTGAAAACTGATTCAACAACACATTCTAGATTAAAAACCAAACAATCACATTATAAACACAGCCAGACAAAAATATTGATCATAACAAGGGTGACTTGGGAGCTTCTCATGTTCCAGAGGGTAGCTTCAGCTTTAGCATGTCTTTGATTTTCACACTAGAATATTCATCCTAGGAGATTTCCAAAACAATACAATTAAAGACAGAGAAGTACACATGCAGGTGTTATGGCAACCCCACCAAGGCAGTGCAGATACTGGCATTGCTTTTACTCAAGTGTTTCATTTTCCTTCAGATCAATGAACTGTCTACTAAACACTTTTTTGCTTCATCAGACTAAACACGGAGAAATGCAGACAGACAAACTCTTGTCAACAATGCACCGTGTGAAGCTTTTCCAGCGGGTCCTTTCAGATCCTTTTGTAGATCTCCAAAGAAACAGTTTGCTGCCTAGCTTAGGCATGAGAGTTAACAGTAACACAACAAAGCCAAACCACAACAAAACCACACACAACACCAACCAACCAACACCAACAAAAAGCCCTCCAGCAGTTCAGTTTGTAGTTATAAATGATAATGATCCATATCCACACTAGTCGATTGTACTCAGTAAATCACAGCACAGCAGTGGTCCTCACCAAAGGGCATTTGTCTGCTCTTCTGATGAATGCCCAAACTCTGTACATGTTTGAAAGCACTGGGTGACACCACTCACCCAGCAGCTGCACATAGAGCACTGAGGAATCATGGAATATCCAATGATCGGTGACCCCTTCCTTCCACAGAGTTCAGGGTGTAAACACATGCATGCAATGGCATGTTTCTCAAAGAAATTTCTCATCTACTTCATTTTAAACAGCACATTTTTAGAGAACGATAACGTGCTTATGCTTGACAGATAAAGTTTAGTAGCACAACGTAAATCAGCAGTGCAGTCATGAAGTGCACAGATTTTTGCAGCCTCCAAAATTACACCCTTCTTTCAGACTTCCACAATCTTTAAAAAGCACCTGCTTATCAGCGCACACTCTGCAGCATACTATAAGGGCTCTGATACAGCACAATAAAGATAATTCTGTTATAAGAACTACTTATTAGAAATTCACAACACCAGATAAAATCTGCAGGGACACTTTGCAAAATGAGCTGCTTACTAAATATTGTTTGTTGGGGTTTTTTTTTTCCTAGTCTTCCCTGAAAATGCTAAATGCATCTCTGACACTTTCATATTTCTGAGAGATCAAAAGGCAAGCAGAAAATCTTGGTTTCCACTTTGCAGTGTGACTCTCATGTGCACATACTGCAACTTCCTCCCTCCAAGAAACACCTTGTCAGAGCAGACATTTCACTTGAATGTTGACATCATTCATACTGCCACATGAATTTTGACATTGTTAGTTCTGTAGACCAGAAAGAGGAACGCTTCTCCACATTAGCAAAGAATTCAAACATTGGGTCAAAGCTACAAATAATATGATGTGTTGCTTCCTTTTCATTTGCTCCCATCTAATAACACGTACCTAAAATTTAGCAGAAATGTGGAAAACCCCGTAAGTGCACACATGGTGTTAAGCATTTATACCTGAATTAAGTATTTCACAACAAATATTTTAATGCAGTGCAATGCTAGGCACAATCCTATTGCCCTATTTTGAACATTTTTCTGTATTTCACGGGCAAAAATCAATGCCACCCTTTTTGAAGTTCTACTAATGCTTAGTTTCAATTCATCTGCAAGTTAGAAAGTTCTCTACTGCAATCTGTGGTCACTACTATGCAATTAAAATGGAATGTTCCTGGGCTTCAGTGCTTTAACACAAGCACATGGTGTACAAGCATTAGTACACACCCATACCAGTATGTCTGTACACGTGTGTTCTAGTACAAAGCAGTCAATCAACTCAAGAAGTCTGAGAATTGTATTCAAAGCAAGTATGAAAGGTTAGCTCATTAAAAGTATATTATTGCTTGTTCACCACATTGTATTTTTCAGTAAATAGATCCTCATTCCCCAAAATACAAGTTCAAGAGAAATAAAAAAAAGAAAACCTGCTGCCAGTTACTTCAAAGGATTTTTTTTTTCAGTAAGGCCCAGATTATTCCAAATCACTAAACTAACGTTAATGCACAAAACCCACAACAAAGTTTTACTATTTAATTTTCACATACAGCATTTTTCTCTGCCTATGTCAGGATAGGAACCAAAATGTTGACTTTTCATTTCTGCATCTTTGCCCATGTGCCATATGAATAGAAACAAAATAGTCATTACTGAAACATCACAGTATTTAGCTATTTATAGACCCTATTCAGACATCACCACTAATAAGACAGCACATGCTACAGCGCTCTTTTTGAATGGCCTTTCAGAGTACTTGAAAGATCAATTTTACAAAGCTGGACCACCACCCATGGAAAAGCCATATACATGAGGATAGAAGTAAATTACAACAGACAAACAGACACACTTGAAGGAATAAAGAACATCTAAATCACTTTTCAAACAGAAGCAGAGATTAAATGTTTACCCATAATGCTGACATGCACTATGAGAGCCCTTCTGGTAGACCCAATACCATCAGAGATCCAGTGCTTTTGAAACATAAACTACTATATTTTAAGAGACCACTTGGAAAAAAAGAATACTGCTTACTCCCAGCTGGCATAACAAATTCATTGGAGTCTTTACTGCCAGGAAAACAAGACAAACTTCACCAAGAATAATCACTTTCCCTTTTGACCCAACCAATTAATTTTCAGTGTGGTCCTGTCTGTGGGACAAACTGATGGAATGATGTCTTTTCAAGTAAGTGTATGTGTGAAAAAAAGAATATAGGAAATCCTTTTTCTACAAGATTTCCTTATGTCCAGTGATCTCTAAAGGCTTCTTTTAAGCTGCTCATGGTCCAAACACTTCCATCTCATTGCTTTTTTCAAGGTGGGAGGAAAGACAGAAACACCCAGGCAAGCACAGCCCAGCCCAGCATCACCCCCCTTGAAGTACATCTGCCTGCATGGACAGAGCAGCCTGTGCCATGTCACACCATCACTCCTCCTTTGCTCTCTGTCTCCCATACCACTCTTACTTTCCTTCCTCCTCCTGGTGCACTAAGAAACTTGCCTACACAAGCCAGCAGCCAGGGGCCACTATCCAAAAGTTGATTCAGGCTCTTGAACAAACTCACACCTGCGCTTCACCTTCAGAGCTGTTGTGCATGTACTCTGCTTTACAAGGAGTGAGCCATGCTGCCAACTGGCCCATGCAAAGGTGTCCTGTTCTGACGGGTCCATGGGCAGGAGAGGCCAAGGGGCAAAGGGCCTGTAAAGATTTTCTTTCTGACAGAAGCAGAGAGATTTTTTCCTACCGTTTGTCCTGGAAGGCACAATGTCTCCCCAAAAGTGGGGAAGGAGTAAGTGACACGGCAATTTTGGCTATAGGCATAGAGATGTGGTGGCATGTTATAACAAGGTAGTGAAGCAACATGAATGATGTCTTCACCTACCAAGTAGCTCAACTGTCAGTGTGCCACCAAGGCAGCATGGCCACCTGCCTGACCTGAAGGTGCGTTGCCTCATAAACACACCAGGCTCCAGGGAAAGCATATTTGATCCAATGATTCTTTCCACGTGGATTTTTACATGAAAAAGAAGTTATGACTTCTCCTTGGCTGTTCATGTCATTTCTGTGGTCCACACTGAGATATATGCATAAACATTTAAAGGCAGCAGCTGACACAGAAGCCAACAGTTGTAGCACCACAAAATCAACAGAATCACATTTCATCTCTGTTCAGAGACAAAATGAGGACAGAGAGTAATCACCGGTGTTTGACTCTTTCCCTTTTTATTGCTTTTGGGACAAAACTCCATCTTGTATGAGCAGACTCACAAAAAAACAGACTGTGTACACAACAGCAATAGTGCTAATACTGAAATGAAGACTGTAGAATCATTTCATAAAAATAATACTGCGCTCTACAACTACCTATGTCATGAACCACACATGGAGAAGTTTATTAGGGCACCTTCTCCCTTTATCCTTTTTCTCAGTTGCATGTTTGAACACACTGTACGTCCACATGTACAATCCTCCAATAGCCATTACAGGGTGTGTTTTAACCAGTGTATGAAAAAACATCAGTAAGGGGGAAGAGAAAAAACAAAAAAAAAACCCCAAAAGAAATTGTTGTTGCTGTTGGATTTTGTCAATACCTTTAAGAAAATGTATGTAACATGTGGTTAGACTTTGGCTGAACTTTCTTCAGTTAATGCTCAGATTAGCAATGCTTTTTGATACATAATATACACCATCAGATTAGCAATGCTTTTTGATATATAATATACACCATCAGATTTGACGTGGGGAGTTTTTCAGGACAGAATCACTGATGAGACATTATTCACCCAATAATTTCTCTCACTCTTATTGACCAGGCTCCATCACACCACTGTTCATTTGTGTCCTTGAACTCAAGTGTCACTGTCTGAGATTTCAGTTTCAATTTTGCACCTCATACATACTACTGTTCATGTGATTTCTTTGTTTCATATAAATATTATTCAATGGGGTTATCAGTGTGATTTGATGTTTTAATATTTCACAGGTCTAGCATATACATGACACCTAGAACAATGTTAGTAACATTGCTGTCAAAACGAAAACTGAATGTACTATCAACTCTGCACATTCTTCCAGTGCCTTTGCCCTCCTACAGATAAAAATTTATAAATTCAAACACTGTAAAGAATTTAACGGCCAAGTCTTTTGTCTTTCCAGTCATTAGATGCATTCCTGAAATGACTGTAAAATTAGAGGTTCTATAAAAAGCAAAACCAAATGCTATTCTATGCTATTGTTTCCAAAGGAAATATGCAGTGATATAAATTAAACATTAAATGCAAAACTTTGCCGTGAAGCTATTGAGTCAGAAACAGAAATGCAGATAATTAATGAGAAAATCTGTCTTTGCATATTCATGTCCTTCTCCAGTAGAAGCTATTAATCTTTAAATGTGTATGAAAAGGACACACAAGTCAGCACACAAAGAGCATGTATTCAGGACACTAAATAAATTAAGGACACCTCATGTGTCAGCGTGAGTAACCTATTTTATACTACTTATCTTTCCAGGATACACTGTCCCCTTTCTGCACCTGCTACAGGGATAACCAGGGATTCCTCAGACAGAGAAACAAGGAGAATTTTAGCCTCTATTCCAAACTGTTTCAGCATTTTATAAGTGTACATTAAGACACCTCTCATTTTGATTAATGTATAAAACATTTTGATTTCCAGATAGATAAGCTTAAATGTCACAAAGGGGGAAATAATAATTATGAATTGAGTCTTGTTAAGGCAACTTGTCTTGCTTCTGGCAGCAAGTTCTCACAGCCTTTTCTTTCCCACAAAGTGCTTATAGTGAGAAGACATCTGTGCTTTGAAGCCAAACAGGGATCTTTTGCAACACTAATTCTGACGGTGAGAGTAAGTAAAATGAAGGAATGACAGTACGTGTACTTGTGTACCATGTTGGGGGGGTGCAGAAAGTGAAAGGCTGCACCTGCAGGGAGGAGCAGACAGGACAGGTGACCCTAAACTGACCAACAAGGGATTCCATCCCATAGACGTTATATTCAGTATAAAGTTGAGGGATCACATGGGTCAAGCCTCTTCTTCAATGGCCAGCATCTGAGGAGGACTCTCTTAATTCTGCCTTCAATGCCAATCCATGTGTTCCTCAATCCAATTCCAGAATCCAGCTCCTGAATCCAGTTCCTGTCTACCACCGAGTCCAGTCTGGGACTTCCTCAGTACCTGCTCCACAGCATCAGTGGTGATGGTGACATAATTGCCATCAGGAGGAGGGCTGGGCTTGATACTGGTTTTGTATGTATTTGTGTACATTCCATTCTAATATTTTCCTTGAAGCTGTTCTAGCTTTCTTTTCTAATCGCTAAATCTCTCTCCCTTATTCCCTTTCTCATCCTCTTTGGGGAGGGAGAGGAGTTAATAGAGAGTGTCTGTTATAGGTCAAGCGAACTGCCCTGACTTGGATTTTGAGGAACCCCATCTGCATTTTTATTTGAGGCTTATTTGAGTCAGGAAGTTCTGCATTGCAAAATCAGTGACTTTCCTCAAGCTGCCACAACTGTTCAGATTGATGATTGCATATATTGTCACTTCCTCTTCTCTTCCTTCTCTGTTGCCTTATGGACTTTCACATGACTATTTGCAGGCTCTGGTGCCACATACCCTCTGTAAGAGGATGCTTGTTAACCAGAAAGCTTCATATGTAAGTAGTTTTCTTGCTGAATTTCTCCATTCTGAGAAGAGGAACTGTAACTCCTGCCTCTGGCCTCAGGTCACACAACTCCAGCAGCCACATCTCACACAAAGAAACCTTTGAGACTTCACTGACTTACATGTTAGAAATTTAAGGAATGAAGAATGGGGTGGACTGACGCTGTCTTGTCTTAAGATACTTTTTCTTTTAAAAGAAAAGATACTTTTTTCCAAAAAGTATCTTCGTAATATTCTGTCTGAAATACTTCATGTTTGTAAGCTTTTAATGAACTTGAAGGTTTGCATTAAAGTATCATGAAAACTAGAATGTTGCTGTGGTTTTCTGGTTGAAAATTTCCACGAGGAGAAAAAAACCAAAAAAAGTCAAGTTAGCCTTACATACAGATCAACTAGTGATAAAGAAAAACTATAGTAGAGCTGTAGGGCATTCCTCACACTTTCAGACTTCACCTTAATCACAAGATCATCCCTATGCTACATTTCAGATATGCTAATAAGCAAACACATCTGGGATTAATACAGTAATATTTGTTACCCTGAAAACAGGAAAGGCATTTCACAGTTGCAAAAAAAGTCAGTAAAGTTGTGAGGGTCTTATGTACTCTAAATTACAGTTTAAATCTATTTATTCACATGTCGGTGAAAAAAATATCTGTTTTCCAGAAATATCTTGTCTCTGGTAAGAGGATCTGGATCTCTTACTTTTGTTCTCCCTCCACAAAATACTTCATAAGAGCACAGATTTCCTTTTGTTAATATTAAAAAGAAAAGTCTCTAAAAATTCCATGGGTATGAAAGCTGATTTCAAGAGCTGAAAGCTTGTTAAGCAGGAACTGATACTCACCAGAAAACACAGCTGCAAAGTTTACATCTCGCAGGGCTGTAGACAGCAGCTGTGTTTAAACCATCAGCCAGCAACTGCCCAGAAAGGCAGCTCCAGCTCTTTGAGAACTGCATTACAATCTTTTAGGTAAAAGCCTGTTCCTGAGCTGCACTTCAGTCATCTCCTCCCACTACACAAACTACATTTCATTAATAATCACCCCAAAATGTGTAGCTATAAAAGATTTGTCCTGACCAGGGAATAGAGTTGAGTGAAGTCTTGGCCAGCAAGTGCCAGCTAAGGGGTGAGTCTTCCCTACTCAGCTCAAGCAATTTCAGTTTGCAGCCGCTGAAGGGAAAAACTTTCCCCACAACAAAGCTCTCTCCACTCATGTCCGCACACTCCCTCTGCTTCCTTCACATCCATTCTGCCGTTTCTCAGATCCCTTTCGTGAATTAAACCAATTTGCTAACCTGGCAGGAAAGTAACCCAGCAAAAACAGCTGAATAGTTTTCTGTGGAGCTATTGAGTTGAGCAGCTTCCCAAAGCACAGTGCGAATGCCAGAGCCATGAGGGAGCGGGGCATGGAGGTCAACCTGCAGGAAAAGGCAAGAGAAGAGGTGGAGTGACACATCCCCTTCACAATCGAAACGCTACATTGGATCAGCTCAGTTGCTCCTGAAAATGCAACCTAAACCCAACTCTAAACCTAACACTAGCAGGTATTTTTTCCTCTGCAAAAAGAGGCAGGGTAATGCTCATAATTCACATTTAGTTGGTAAAGGCAAACCTGTCTTACTTGCTGCAGATCACTATGTTTGGGAAATAAAAGGTATTTTTTATAAGACACCCAATTTAGCAGTTTCTAATTACTCAGAACTTAATGAGCTTAAAGGGTTGCATCCCTTTGAGAGCCTCCCATTAACTTCAGTTAAATCTGGATCAAAGTCAGGACCTTTACCATTCTATTGTAATTACTTCGTCTTAGATGCACACCTACAAACAAAAATGCTGCCAGTATCTGATATGGAGAAACATCTTTATGCAAATAGAGTGCTGTTTTGGTATGCATTGCTGGCATATTCTTACTTCTTTTGTTATTCTTGATTCAGTCATTATCCCTGGTGGATTTGACCAAATGAAAGCATAAAGACACTTGAACTAGAACACCTATCAACTCCATTTTGCATGCAGCATAGCCACAGAATAATGAATTAGAGTACCCCAGCCTTGGTGGCAGGTTTACCTATTTCTGAAAGGAAAAAATAAAATTAAACTTTCACTTACAGGTGCATTTGTATTATCAGTAAATACAATATAGTCATGAAAAATTTAAGAGCAATAAGCTAGGACATAAATGAAATGGGAATGAAGCAGTACAACACTTACAAACAGTCAATAATTAGTAATGAGAAGCACAACGAGCTTGCAAAATAGCTACAATTTTTTTTTCTCAGCTCACTGAAAGTCACAGTCACAAGACTTCTAAAGATACTGGTTAGAGAATGAAGAGTTTTGAGGAACTTCCAAAAGTCAGGCAGAGTATTGCTTTTCTTTGATAAAAGCCTTATCAAAATTAGGAGGGTTTTAGCACCCTTTTTCATGCTGCCAAAATCCCAGGTGTAGATAAAAGGCATGGTCAGGAAAAGAAGAAAAATCTGTATTTTAAAAATCAGGATATTCTTAGTGCTTTTTTCCTTGGGTTAGGTCATTGAACAGCAGTGCCATGCTTGCTGTCCAAGAATACAATCTGTACTTGCTCTTGGCCAAGTGGCTTTCACTAGGACAACCATCATCACAAACTTCCTGGGTTTAGATACAGTCAAACTGGAAAAAGACACTTCAGAAGTCCTCAGGAGTAAGTTAAAGTAGAAAATACTATTTCATGTTTCAGATACCTCAAAAAAAAAGGCATGAAATCTAATGAACAACACCTAACAACTCACCAAAACTGCAGCTAGGGTGAAATTCTGCACACGAGATAGCTCACAAAGGGGAATATTGGAGTATGCTGAATGGAAAGTATTTTGCCTTTATAGCACCACAATTTCATAGCTTTGCCAGAAGCTTTTCTGATTAGCAAGGAAGTTCCTGAAATCCAGCTTTATCATACCTATTTATTTTCTCAGTGTCTAGCAAACACACCCACAACACAGGGTGTGTGAGAAGGTTGCAGAGCACTCTTGTCAGCCAAGATGCAAGGTCTGACACAGGGTTAAACTGGCATAAAGCAGATGCTGCTGAAAGCACCACTCTACTTTTTCCTCTCTGATGGGACGTGCCCTCCTGCCACTTCCCTTCCATTAAATAAGCGACCCTGAATATTCAAAGTAAATCATTAAAAAAGAAAAAGCTGTCTTTACTTCGATTATGCAGCAAGCTGGCTCACCCTGAAGACAACAATATGCAAGATCTGTTGATGCATGGAACTAGGGAATATGAGCAGCCTGACCCTTTCCAGTGTCACATTCCCATTAGATCAACTTAAGTGGGAGGTCACATTGCATAAATGGTGCAGTTCCTTTCAAGTTCTTTTTGCTAGAGGATGAACCAAGACCAGGAAGGCCCAGGAAGCTGAGGTGTGCATGGGACTTGTGACCCATTTCACACTGAAAGCAGAAGTTGTACAGTGCCTGATGAATTCAGAGCAGACAAGGGACAGTCTCGTGGCTGGGGTGACTGAATAACCCTCTTTAGACTCAGGTTCTGTCCCATTCATCTTCCTTATGCGTGACGAGAACATGGTCATGAATCATATGCATCCCGTTTTATAGGTGCTTGTCTTGAGTGGCTGGTGCATTAAGTGCATCAGCAAAGTTTTCCAACAGGATGCAACTTTCACCTAAAAATCCTAATCCAGTGAGACAGAGTCATCAGTGGGACTTCCCCCCTCTCCCCACCCCAGTGTATGCATGTGCACAAGAGCCCCCTCAGCCCCAGCCCGTGATCACCCCCAGAGCTGCAGCTTTATCCCTCCACTTGGGACTCCCAGCTCTGGTTACCCTTCCCCAGCAGCCAGCTCACAGCTCAGCAGCGCTCAGTGTCTGTCTGAGGTGGGGATGCCCATACCCTGCTGGTCACGCTGCTGGGTCTTTTGCACCAGAGTTGTCCAGAAACTGAAGGCCTAATTCACTGCCAGGCTACTGCATACTTCTCACGGGATAGTTTCTTGGGAAACCTTTGCACAAAAAGCAGTAACACAGTCATGAATTATTCCTTCAGCCTTTCCTAAGTGATACTACACACCATCTGAGATACTCTCACTATACTTGACCAAGTGTGCAAATAGAACAGCTGAGCCCTCTTAAGACTACTCTTGACCATTCTCTTGTGAAGAGAACATTTCTGAGCTCATAATACACTGATTACCCATACTAGGAAAAAGGAAAGGGTGAATTAATCAGACACTCTGTTTAATGTATTAAGACCTTTAGTTGCCATTAACTGAGAAGGCTTTTTGTTAGTTTATTTATGAACACGGTTGTAACTTAAGGGATCATCCATCCAAATAATCTATGTATACGATGGCCAGTGTTTACAAACACATACCAGAAAGCAATTACAGCACAATTAACCAGCTATATCTTCTAATACAACCCAAGCCAACAAGTCAGCAAAATAAAAAACCTATTTCCAGTTTTGTTTTGGAGCTGCATGAGTGACACTTTCAATAAGAGATAGGAGTTGAAAGCGTAAAGGTATATAATGCAGTACTGTGTTCCTATAAAGTCTCACTTATGCTTTAAATTTATGATTTTTTCCAGATTTAATATCACTGTTTTCTGCTTTTGTCTTTTAAATATACCCCTGATCAGGCAAGTCATGCTGGTTACAGGCATATACCCAGTATGAAAAGAAAGAAAGAAAGGACTAAAATGAAGCATTTATGGAAGCCTAGAAATGTCTCTCATCTTCCTTATCTTTACCAGAAAGGGGAAAGGGTGCTGGTTTAGACTTGTCCAGTTCTGGATTCAGAAGTGGGTGCCAGTTTAAAGCTAGGGCTGCTTTCCCTACTTGAACTCCTAGGTTGTTTGTTAAGCGTATGTGTGTATGTTCAGGGCAAATAGATCATGCTTCTTGTAACATTAATTACTCTAGCAAATTATTGGCATAATACTTAAAATGGATTATGAAAACAGCTATATTTAGCCTGCAGCTCTAAATGCCACATGCTTTCCTCACCATAGTAACATAAATGTCATTCAAAGGAAAAGAGGAGAGAAGAGGAGAAGGAGCTTGAATTTTTGCACTACAGTGACTAAAGCAGTCCAGAGAAGAAAGTGTTCACTTCACAAGACAAGGAAATTAAAATAAAAATTAAGGGAAAAAAAAAAAAAAAAAACTAAACCAAAATCAACCAGTAATTGCATTTCTTCTGTTCACTGCTTTGCCAACACAGCATTATAAATTTCTAGAAGCCTGTTCTAGAAAAAGTGAATATTCAATTGAAAAAAAAAAAATTGCCAGAACAAAAACATGATGAAGTTAGTGGCATTTCAGTGCAGTGATCAGGTAGCATAATTTATGTTCTGCTGGCTTTCATTAACAGATTTCCTGTACAGACAGTCAAAATCCGGGAAGGAGAATTTTGCTAACTAGACTCAAAGTTAACATTTTTACTGTTGTCAATGATTAGGGCTGGGCCAGACACTACACAAGTGACAGACGCTTTCTATGAACCCCTCTCCCCTCCCACAAGGGGAATAGAAAGGGAATAAGGGAGAGACTTACAGACTGGAAAGCTAAAATAGCTTTAATGACAGTAGTAATAATAAAACAAAAAATACACAAATATATATAAAACCTGTATCAAATCCAATCCTCTTAATGGCAATTTTGTCACTATCACCACTGATGCTGTGGAGCAGGCACTGGGGAAGTCCCAGACTGGACTCAGTCACAGACAGGAACTGGATTGAGGAGCACATGGATTGGGATTGAAGGCAGAACGGACAGAGTCCTCCTAGATGCTGGCCATTAAAGAAGAGAACTTGACCCTTGTGATCCCTCAGCTTTATACTGAATATGATGTATTTGGGATGGAATCCCTTGCTGGTCAGCTTAGGGCCACCTGTCCTGCCTGCTCCTCCCCACAGATGCAACCTCTGACTTACAACACCCCCAGAATGGTACACAAGATCTAGCAGTGGCCTTGGTTTGCACTGGAGAAAGTAGAAGCAAGAGTCTTTCTGCACACCAACCCTTGGCAGTAACACATTGAGCATAATCACTGCTAGAAGCAGACACTGTCTGCAGATACATGCCATTAGCTTCAGACAGTGCAGTTAGTTGGAAGAGACTGAGCTGAAAAGTAGAATCACTGAACAGAGTTAGTTCTACTCTAGCTCAGACAAGGACAACTGTATTGTTAGTGACCAAGCCAGGGACAAAGTCAGCACCCAGCACTGCCTACAGTGACTCTGCCTGGCCACAGTGTTAAGGTACGGGCAGCCTGCAGGTCAGTGCACAATGTCCTTGCTATACAAAGGCAACCCCAGACAACCCCTTCTGTCCTACAACCAGATGGCAACACTGACAGGCAAGGACAACTCCATCCCTTCTCCTCAGAAGGACATGCAGGACACACTGAGTTGCTCACGCTGCCAGTAAGACTGAGTTCACAACCGTGCCTTGCTGTGCAGCAGTGCTTGCCCTGAGCCTGCATGTGAGAATGGGATTATAGACAAATTGCAGGGATGCTAAGAGAGATCAGTTCAACTGCAGACACCTCCTGTGTAGTCATGTAAAATTTAGAGATGAAATCCATGCAGGATGGATTTAAACTTGCCTTTGAAACACAGCACTGATCTAGATGATAAATTAATACCACTAAATGAAAGCTAAGAGAAAACAAAAATCAATTGTCTTATTCTTTCACATTTCATAATGTCAGTCAGAAACTCCAGACTGTCTACATGAAATTAAAAAAAAAAAAAAGAACAAAAAAAACCCAAACCAAACCAAAACAAACCTACCCAAACCAAAAACAAACAAGAAAACCTAGGCGAACATGTATCTACTAATTACCACTTTGGAGGAATGCGGTGGAGCTGGCCATCCACGTTCAGCACTATACCCACATTCAACACAAAGCAGCATGACTCTGTATGGCCTAAGAGAGGATTAGAGTGTCTCACATTACTGCACGCTATTATTATAGGATATATGCTATGAGTATGCAGAGAATTGGATCATGACTGCATTACATACCCACTCCCAATGATTCTTTACCTGTAGTTTATCAGCATCCAAAACTACCATCCGAAAATGTTTTTCAATATATTTGTAGATCCTTCATGACCTTGTCTGTATAGTCCACATCTCTAATATCTACTGTAGTGTTAAGTACTAGAGACAAGAGTGGTGAACTCAGTATCTCAAGTAAGTCAGCTGTACAGATTTCAATTATTTCAACATCTCTTCATTAACACGGCAGGACTAAAAGTGCCTTGCAGGGACAGCTTTTATTTGGTGTATCCTCAATAAGCAAAAGAAAATCACTGTGCGGTACAGGATGGTGAACAGTTGCTTAAAACTATGCAGTAATGTAATATGGTTCAATTTACAAGGTTTTTGCAGTTGAAAGGGAAATAGGACTAGAAAACAGCTTTAGAAGAAGATAAAAATTCAACAATCATCTTTACTGAATTTCCTGCTAACATTGCTCAGGTAATGTGGACAGATACCTTATTCTTAAATACAAGTCCTTTGAAAATAGACATACATAAGCTTTTGGTTTTCCTTTTAATTCACTGTGTTGTAAGCAAATCCAGGCTTGAACGGACCAGGCAACAGTATAGCCTGCATAGGTGTTTAGACTACTGTATAACTGGTCTAAATAAAAATAAACACACCTCACAACAATGCTCTAGAATAGGACTTTTGTAGGACAGATGTGTAGGTACCTCACCCCACTCTCACCCTTACATACAGCTGTGGAAGTGCTAAGACTCTTCCCTAGACTTCCATAGATAGTGACTTCCCCTTAATTCAGAAATGTGTCTATGCTGTGAAGTCTGCCCCACTAATCCTATGCCCTGTTCCAAGATTGGAAGGGTTTAAAAAACAAAAACAAAAATTAAACAAAAAAAACAAAACAAAAATTAAACAAAACAAACAAAAACAGAAACAACGGGGGGGGGGGGACGGACTAAAATAAAACCAACAACCAACCAACACACACACACAAACACAAAACAAAACAACACTAAACATGCTCACAACCAAAAAAAAAAACCAACTCTACAACCCTTTTCTTAGCTGAAGTGGGGCTTATTTGCAGGCTGATTACTCAGGAGTACCTGTGCAGGAGTCTCAGGCTATTCCAGTTTCTGCTACAAGCAGCACACTTGTGGTTTGAGCACCTGAGCATGGTTTCATGCCCTCTCTTAGTCACAGAACTGGCCCAAGGAGTTGAAACTGGTGTACAATGCTTCCTGAGCAACTGATGCTCCTCCCAGTACGAGCAAACCAAGCTGGAAAACTCTTGCATTAGGATTTTGCATTATAGCCATACATGCTACACTGTCCTCAGATAACAAAGCAATCACTGCTTACATATCCATTTAACATACTAAATGTTGGAAGAAGCCTGTCTTTAACTTGATTGTGTATGTTCCGTACGCCACATATGTTCATATTCTGTTCTTGCCAGGAAAAGTAAAAACCACATGAAGCCATGCTGGCATAAAAACTCATTTCAGAATTGCCCTGTATCATTTAAATAGTAGAGACTAGTTTCTTTAAAGGATGATCACTTTCAGTGACTGATTATAACTTCCATAACAATAATTCAAAATAACGTTGCTACCCAGCCTAAGCCCTGCTTGGAGAGACAAATTTCCAGAAATTAACTCTGATTGTCATTCTTTGATAAATTACTTGCAGCCTTAGATTTATTTTAATTTTATTTTGCCATTCTGCCCTACAGATGTTTTATGATTGTTTCCTCTGAGCAAGGCTGAACTCTTTGGGAGTTAAAGTTGGTTTTCAAACACTGCCAAGTGTAACACTTAGGATATCTCTAATCTTGCTCACCAGACCACTAAATCAGCTCTATTTTCCAATTTCCCTGAGAACAGCTGGCTGGAAGAGCAATTCCTAAATTTAGACTACAAGTAGATTGCTTGAGAAATAATTAACTATTGTTGCATGTTGTCTTTCCTTCAAAAAAAAAAAAGGCTGTCAAAGAATCATCCTACTCTTAGTAGGGGTGTGGATAATTACATACTCATTTCAAAGTAACTGAGTTCAGTCAGTCACTGCAATACACAACATCCTGGAACAAAAGAGATCTGTTTCAAACAAGAGTAACAGCAAAGAAGTAAAATCTCAGCATTTCAGATAACGCTTCAGCTATTGGAAGACTGGATTCAACATTCAACGGATTCAACTGGATCACTGGGCCACTGTTAATAGTATGAATTTCAACAAGGCCAAGTGCCAGGTCCTGCACTTGGGCCGCAGCAACCCCATGCAAAGCTACAGGCTTGGGGCAGTGTGGCTGGAGAGCTGTCTGGCGGAGAGGGATCTGGGGGTTATAATAGACAAGCAGATGAACATGAGCCAGCAGTGTGCCCAGGTGGCAAAGAAGGCCAAGGGCATCCTGGCCTGTATTAGAAACAGTGTGAGCAGCAGAAGTAGGGAGGTGATTGTCCCCCTGTACTCAGCACTGGTGAGGCCTCACCTCGAGTGCTGTGTCCAGTTTTGGGCACCTCAGTACAAGAGAGATCTCGAGGTGCTGGAGCAGGTGCAGAGGAGGGCAATGAAGCTGGTCAAGGGACTGGAAAATAGATCATATGAGGATTATTTGAAGGAGCTGGGCCTGTTTAGTTTGAGGAAGAGGAGGCTGAGGGGAGACCTCATCACTCTCTACAACTCCCTGAAAGGACATTGTAGAGAGGCTGGTGCTGGTCTCTTCTCTCAGGTCATTAGTGACAGAACCAGAGGGAACAGCCTAAAGCTGAAACAAGGTAGGTTTAGACTGGACATTGGGAAAAAATTCTTCACGGAAAGGGTAGTGAAATATTGGAATGGGCTGCCCAGAGAGGTGGTTGAGTCACCATCCCTGGATGTGTTTAAACATCGCTTGGATGTGGATGTTGGGGGACATGGTCTAGGGGTGAACTTGTAGAGTAGAGCTAAAGGTTGGACACGATGATCCCAAGGGTCTTTTCCAACCTGAGTGATTCTGTGAACACCTCTGGAAGGGGGAGCTGAATGAATTTTTTTCTGACTGATTAAAACCAAGTAAAAACAGTTGGACTATTACTGTTTTGTGAGGGGAAGGAAAAGATGGAGGAGATCAGAAAATTAAAATACTATTGTGCAGGAATAATGAAGGTAAACCTAATTAATAGTAAACCTAATTTTTAACCCAGAAGTGATCAAGGTTAAGTATAACATTTTTTTATTGGGTTATTTTCCAGCCTGATTGATTCATTGGTGCATTCACATCCTGATAAACAAGTGGAATGGACACAACTTCAGGAGGCGGTAACACATGGCTAAGGGTTATGGTGAGGGAGACCCTCAGTGTGCACAGGATTTCCTGCAGAAAAGCTGTATCATTAAAATGAATGCATACATCTTTGAACGTTGCTTATTGCTCCTTTCCACAGCTCACAAAGGCGAGTGGCATTTCACAGATAGAATGGCTTGCTGCCAAACAAACGGGGTGATCTCACGCTCCTCCCACCCTTGCTGACAGAGATGCAGCCCCACTGTTTTCAGTAGCTTAGAGATGGTTCAGCTCACAAACCTGGTGGAAGACTATGTAGTAAGGAGAATGACAGATTTGTGTTAGATCAGGGTAGCTGCCATGTAAAATCTCACCCTGAGTGCCTATTTCCAATACACTTGCAAATCTTAGTTGGTCCGGGTATTATGTGAAAAAAACAAAGGAGAAACAGATTTTTCCCCCTGGCATTCCTGCTTCCACACAGTCTCGGAAAGATTTATGTGGACTTACAGGTCCCTCACCTTGCACTAACAAGTTTGATGACTGAGTGTTAAATGCATGCAATCAATGAGAAGGGTTACAGTCAGGGGACAAGCTCTGCTCGACCCAGTTTGCATCCATGCCTCTCCACTGGGTTCCCACGGGCACACTCTCCTCCTCTCTGTGCACTGGGACCTGCTCCCAAGTTGCCCTCCTTGGACAAAGCTTCCTTCCTCTTCCTCTCCTTCCCATGCTGAAGGAATTCAGTATTTCACTCATGCGGAAAAAAAGTGGTGACAGTAGCCAAGGAAACTGGATCGATGTGTGCATCAGTTATCCAAAAAGAGATTAAAAGACTGAAAAAGATTAAAAGTGAATGAGAAGGACATTTTTATCTGTTTCAATCAGTTTACATTAGATCAGGAATTCTGCAGGTGACATGCTGTATCAGCTTGGGCAGAGGGGTCACTTTGTTTATTCCTCAACAACATGTGATCATGATGCTAATTCCAATTCGTACACAGCACTTGGAGACCTCAGAGACATCAAAGGGCTGGCGAAGTGCTAGTATTCTAGTATTAAACTGATTTAAAACTCAGCACTACAAAATGCTGGCAGGCGATTTCAAATGCCTCCAATTGTAAAGCCTCTACAGCAGCTGTCGGAAAGTGTAAAGGAAAAGCATGCAGCTAAATTTTATCAGCTGAGGTGGGGGTAAGTGCTGTCACTGAGAGAACATGGTGTGAGAACAAGAATGCTAATAAGCACACCAAGTAGTAAAGGCCAAATGCAGAATGGATGGGGGTTTTTTTTCTCAAGTATGGGAAGTGATTTTGCCAGTTTTTAAAACATTTTAAATAATATGAGGGGATTTGGCGCTCGCAGAAAATCAGAAGTTTGAAGAGCGAAGAACTATTTCCTCTTCTTAAAGGACAAACCAGCACAGAGGTGAAGGAAAGTGCTTTAATCGAAATCAGGGGAGGGAGCTGCTTTGCAATGATCTCAGGAGAGCCTAAGGCTGTTCCATTTCAGTAAGCAGGCATGTTGGGTCAGATGTCTTACCTGTTTCTGAAATGTTTCCTGCCCTTGTGTAACCTCTAATTATAAGTTTCAGTGAGAGTCTTTATAAACTACATTTCAAGACTTTAAATGGTTGAAGAACTCAAATACACATGCCTTTTTCTTTTGTATGTATCAGCCTTTTGTCTTTCTCAACTTTCTCTTCCTGGCCCTATCTCAATCCAAAGAGGATCAATCCTTAAGAAACTGTTTCATTCTATAGCATACTGAAGCCAGAAGAAACATGATTTGGAAGAATTTAAGAAGGTAAGTAATAAATGAAATTAGAACTATACAGGTGATAAGAGCAGAGTAATCTGGGGTCCTCTTGCACAATAATAAGAAGCCTTAATGTCCTTAAAACCAGAAATTCAGTTCCTGACCATTTCCCTGGAAGCTGGCTATCACTGTGCTCATTGAGCTCTACTTCACCATGCAACATTGTCAACTAGTTACTCAACAGTGCAATTCCAGAGAACTACGATTTGATGCAAGATTTTTGCAACCTAGTTCAAAAGGACAAAGGTTTGTAGGGCTTCTCCACCTGACAGCCTCCCATTTGCAGCCACCAGAAGCTCTGCCACCAGAAGCTCTGAAAATGAAACAGCTCTGTGCTGAGCTAGAAGCAGATAAACACCTAGCATTTTATGTATCATTCAAGGGAACAAAGTTATGGGTTTCACCCAAAAAAACCCACAAATTTTCATCAACACAATGTCAACGTAGTACCCTGTGATTCCAGCTGTTGAATGCAAGATGCTCTTGAAATGTACATAAAAATAATGCACTAAAATCAGGTTCTGAATAACCCTGACCATCAGCTTTCTGAGATACTTAGGCTGAAAGATTTTATTTGGACAAAGGATGTTTCAAAACGCCTTTTTGTAACTGCATATTCAGGTCTAATTTGAGGCTTCAAGTAACACTTGCGCTTGGCTTGACACTTGTTTCTTACACATGTTCCTCGGATGGAGGACTGCCAAAATATGCTTATTATTCCAATTATAAACAAATGGTTCTGCTTTAGGAACAATGGGTCTGACACTAGGAAACTTCATGTGCTCCCAGGTACGTGTACCATACTTGGGAGTTCATAGATGTTCATCTCGGTCCCTGCTTCCCCCATTAACAGCACTAAAACTAAAGCAAACCAGGGCACACCCACTGCACTAGAAGGTGGCACCCCACGGGCGGTGACACAATGACTGGAGGGAGAAGGGGTTTGGTAAGGTTTTGAAGGCCAGCCAAATCTCTGTGTGTCCCTTCCAGTAACTCCAGTGAAAGCAAAACAAGTTCAAAGCATTCACTTCACTCTCCAGAAGAGCAAATACTGCAGACTACTGCCTGAGAATTACCAGGAGAGATATTTAAATTCACAAAGGCACTTGTCTAGTTGTTTGTGTGTACGTGTGTGTATCCACCTATACACCCATACACGTACATATGCAGGCACACAGAAACTGCCCTTTCATACAACACAAAGAAGGACGAGACAAAAAGGTTGTGACCAAATACAGTGGTTGGCAAAAGCACAAAAGGGATAATTAGGAGCATTCATTT
Organism: Todiramphus chloris collaris; assembly: GCA_025345505.1. NCBI lineage: Eukaryota > Metazoa > Chordata > Aves > Coraciiformes > Alcedinidae > Todiramphus > Todiramphus chloris. Next base: position 18,858,043 of record JANVCC010000048.1, on the reverse strand, counting down.
CCACAGTCCTGTCCTGCAGGCACCTGTGGAAGGCACAGAATTAATCTAGAGCGTTTGTTAAATTCAAAATAAAGGCCTAGAGAAAGGGTGTTGACTGCAGAAAAAGAAATTAGTTGTAGGAAAAAAAAGAACACTTTGGACTGGGAAAAGGGAGTGATAATGAGAAACGGAGAGTTCAGTATCTAAGGGGAGGCAAAAACTAGAGCAGAACTAGAATAAATTACATATAAATACAGTGTAGTTTGAAAGCAAAAGGTTATCTTTAAAGGAAGAAGAAAACAAGAGTGCTTTCCAAACACTGCTTCCAATGCTAAGGTGCTAAACACCAACACCAGTGTATGAAGTACCCCAAGGTTTTCAAACACAGCACATAAACAAAGCATCTTTAAACTGTGTCAAAGAATACACACCAAAGAACATAACCCAAAGATGCTCTATGTACCATTGATGAAATAACAGTTCTCCTTCATGCAGCACACAAGAAAATCCAAACATACCAAAGGAAAAAAAACCACCACCACAGATTTGGGAACTCAGTTTGGATCCAACCTTTCCAAAGTGCAAAAGGCAAAATAGCCCTAAATAAATCTAAGCAAAAAGGCCATTCCCAGAAAAAACAGCAGCCCAGCAGTTAAGAGACATGCTCAGTTTGCGGTAGACAATTTTAAATTCCCAATGTGCAGGACAGTTCCTGACATGCCAGAGGGACATACTCTCACCATTTGGCTATGGGCTTTCCATTCTCCCACCTTCCTACCTCAAATTCCAAACAATATTTTGTCCGATTTTATCCCTTTCAATGGAAATACTCGCCTTGGACAAATCAACGTGTCAAAACCAGCACAACTTTAACCAGAGAATTTCTAACAAGTTCTTCCTCTATGATGAAATAACTACTATGACAAAGATGAGGGAGATGTTAAGAGACTCAGAAAATGGCTAATAGTCCAACTTTTATTAACTCCAGCTAATTACACCTCTTCCCTTTGAAAACCTCACCTTTGGGGCATACTGCTTTTACTTTTCTTTTACCTCCTTACTGTTTTTTCTCACTTGTCTAGACATTGTTATGTCTCTAATTATTTTAAATTACCCTTTTCAACTTTCATTAATATTCTCATTTCTTTTTCCCTCTTTACTCTTCTCGCTATCCTTGCCAATATTTATTTTCACACAACACGTTCTTTAGTTGTTTACTGTATCTTCTTCCCTCAGCTCTACATTTCTCTATTCCCTTCACTAACTTCAGTTTGGAGAGCTGGGACAGATCACCTATCCCACACAACCTCCTATGTAGATACAGCAGTTTTATTGAGGAATAAGTAGTTTTTTATTTCTTACACTTTTGAGAAAAAAGCAGATGTGTAAAGGAAATGGAAATAAAGATTGTGTAACATCTAGCTAATGTACACAGTTGGCCCGTGTCTTTGATTACAGGGCTAAATATTTTTTCTCTTTCATGCTTTGTGTCTCTTTTAAGGGATTAACATTTTATTTTCTGATTTTAAAATGCTGCTTTGGGTTGTTAACATTTTAAAGGTCAAGACACAAATGAAAAGACATTAGAAATATTTCATTTACATTTTGTGGCTGCTTGTTTTCACCTTTAAATATCAAAGTGGAAACCAAACTAGGCTATTATATGGATACAATTCAGGATAAGCAGCATTTTCAAATTTGGGCAGCCATTTTGGGCAGCCAAATCCACACTAGGACTTTTGGTGCATGATCTGGAAGTATCTTAAGGTCTTATATTCAGCTAAATTAGAAGCCCCAAGTACAGTGCATCTTAAAGTTGGGTGTGGTCAATATAGGACACACACGCATCACTGCTGTGCAAACATGAGCTGACTGTGCTGACCCTCGACAAGGAAGCACTGAGGACAGCAGCGCATAGCTGCAGAAAGTACCACACTCAACAAAAACACCAACTCTTAGATTCCCCCATAGATCTGAGATTCCTGAATGATGGCTCTTTAGCAGATGTTGACATGTGCACATTTTTCTGATATTTGAAAAATCTCAGCTTGCCTATTTTCAGAGGCTTGGGATGAACTATCTAATTTGTTCCAGTTTGGTACCTGACAAAAGAGGAGTGGCCAATCTGCCCTGCACGAGACGTAACAGGTTTCTGGGTGGTAACCATTGTAAGGAACTATGAGTGGGATACTTGCAGAAGCTGAGTAATATCTGGTCCTCAATATGGAAGGCCTTGGAAAACAAAATGAGAGATGTTTCTTGTCCTGAAGTCTATATTGATACTAAAAATACAAAACAGCAGAGAGAAAAGATAAGCTCAGTTACCACTTACCATCATATAATAAGTCTGTCTAAAGGCCATCAGAAAGGGCATTAGTTTTCCAAATACTTGCTCAGCCACAAATGAACCACAGCAGATTTCCTATTATAATTCAGATGTCAGAGATCCACAGGAGATGCACTTCACACCTTCACAAAAATGATGGGCTTTATTGTATTACCTACAACTTGCTGCTCTACCCTTGCCCCTTGGTATTGAAAGAGACACTATTTCTTATACCAGAGCAAGTGAAAAGCTGAGAATAAATTCCCTTAAATCAGATACTAACAGGTTTCTTATTTCTAGCACATAGCAATAAATTACAGAATAAGTACAGTAAGGAAAAGAGAGCCACTAGTCAGCTTCTTTTCTCTGAGAAAGCCCTGGGACCTTTCTTCAAGGAAATTATTTGTATTCATTACCTGCTCCATAAAGCAGGTCCTTCCTATAAATTTTTGATAGCTGCACAACTGCTGCTAATTTCTACTGTATTATTCCATTTCCTCCTCTTGTATCTTTAGTACTTTACACATGTAAATTTGTATACTGAAGTTGTCTCTTATTTTCCCTTCATACTGGGTAGATTTAGGGCAGGAAACATATTTTCTGTAGCTGCATGTCAGAAGGTGCAATAAATTATGATGAAGTCAGTAATTTCTGTAAAGACTTCTCTTTTTTTCCACAGAACGGAAGAAATTTGCAGAATAACGTCACAAACCATCATTTCTAAATGGTGTGTTCAGAAGAATCTTCATCCCAACAAATCACAGACCACAGCTAGTACTTAGAAAAATCTTTGGTTTAAGTGAGAGCACCAAGAACAAACACCTTATGCAAACAGATAAAGAGACTTTCCTATATGACAGCCCTGACACTTTAAAACAGCAACATTTCAGAATTCTTACTGTACACCCTACCACCTTCATTTCTAACTTGTAATTTTTGCTGTGGAATTAATAATTAAGCTACACAATGCAGCAGGGTTTGCTTTTTTCTTTTTTGGTGGGTGTTGTTTTGCTGCATGCTTTGCTCTGCAGGATAAACACAGGATCAGCAAAGCTTATCCATTGATTTCTATGATGACAGATCACTAACAATGATAGATTTTTAATGATGTGTCAGCAAGTGTATGAAACTGTGTGGTTGCAAGGTAGCAATTGCCAAAAGCTGCTCTGAGTGTCATATAGAGAAGATATATTGTAGCTTCACTTTTGTCACTGACAGCCAATTCTGGTGGTGTACATTTTACATAAGGAAATCCTTCCTTTCCCTGTATGATGCCAGATGATAATTCAGAACTGTTTTGTTTTAATTTGTGAGTAATATATTTTAAGGAAGCAAGCAGAACCTCTTTTGTTTTTCCTCTAAAAGTATAGCAATTAACAAAAAAAATAAAGATTTATAAAGGTAATTTCATATGTATTTGAAGAGAGTAAAGCTTGGACCACTACAGAAAGAGTGGGAATTCATTTCTGTAAATGGGATGATTTGTGTGCTTAATATACCATAGTGCCACAAAGTTCCTTCATTTATTATAAATAAAACAGAGTGGCTAGAGACAGATTGCAGCAACTTTTTATTCTTTAGAATCAAAAAATAACGTGACAGATGCAATACATGCTGGTCAACAATGAAGATTTCCCTCAGCCATGAAAAACTGCACCAGCTGTCTCTTTACACCAATTTTACACGTAGTTTGCATGCTATCCTAAAACTACCAGGCAACAGTCTGACATACGGCACACTGGAACTGATTTACCTCTCAGCATATTTGGATCGTGCCATTTGCACAAAAAGGCAGACACGTTTCTCTGCAGTACACTGAAAAATGCTTCACAGAAGCCACCATTTACTGAAATACCAGTGTCCTGGTTTTGGCTGGGATAGAGATGGTTTTCTTTTCTTAGTAGCTAGAATAATGCCATGGTTTGGATTCAGTACAAGTGAAATGCTGATAATGTATTAATATGAATAGTTATTGCTAAGGAATCAAGGACTTTCCAATTTCCCATGTTTTGGTGGTGTTCGGGAGTACAAGAAGCTGGGAAGGAGCACAGACAGGACTACCAAGCTGATCTAGCCAAAGGGCTATTCCAAACCACAAAATATCATGCTTAGTATATAAACTGGTTATTGGCTGGTTGGGCAATGGTCAGTGAGTGGTGAGCAACTGAACTGCGCATCACTTCTCCCTTTCTTGATTTTCTTTTCTCTCTCTGTTACATCCTTTTTCAGTTCAATTATTATAATGGATTGTTATTGTTTATTTTATTTTATCTTCATTATTAAATTGTTTTTATCTCAACCCACAAGTTTTCTTTTTTTTTTTTCTTTTTTTTTTTTTTTTTTTTTTTTTTTTTTTTTTTTTTTTTTTTTTTTCTTTTTTTTTTTTTTTTTTTTTTCTTTCCCAATTCTCCTCCCCATGTCACTGGGAAGAGGGAGTGAGCTATCAGCTACATGGTGCTTAGTTGCCTGCCTGGAATGAAACCACAAAAACTGCAAATCATGCTATTATGCCTCTAGAAGTCTTTGCACCAGACGCAGGGAAGCAGAGGAGGTGGAGAGGTGCTGATGTGTGACACTTCTCACTACACTCACTCACCTTCCTCGTTGTCAATGCACTAGTGCTCTGTAATGGGATCCCTGCTCTTAAGATAAGGTAATACTGGACTGGAACACAGAGGTTACTGCCTTCTTTTAGGTATGCTCCAGGACTACTCTATACCAAGGATGTAAATATAGGGCAATTAACAGCTAATTTTCATCCTGAATACAAGTATATCAGATTTCTAAAAACTGTCTTCTACACTAATGCAATTTACCTCAGGTTAGAACAGAGAGAAAATGTCCCTCAGTGCACAGCAGGTAACAGTTATTTTACCACTCATGTAAAGGGTGTAAGTGGCACCATTCATGTGTTGGTAGGTTAAATGCAGCAACTTCAAGAAGGATCTAACATGACCTTCCAGTGCATTTTTTAGTCATGTGTTATGCCTTTGAAGAACTGATCATCTTGATACAAGAGCTGATCCACAGCACACTGCGTGTCTGGACTGAATGTCTTCTCTGCTGAATATGCTGTAAAAAGGACATAGGAAGTCATGATCATTGTTTGATTATTGCCACAGCCATACAGGAGATTTAGTTACATTAAGACCACTAAAATTAATGCAGCTAAGTGGCCTGTACTGCTTTGTAAAGCTCTATCAGTGGCAAATTAGCCCTCACCCTCTTAGGGCATATGCAGTCTTTTCAAAGCTCTGCCCTCTCTCAGGTAGTTCAGCCATTCCCCCGTGAAGGGGCCAACTTCTCATTACAGATACTAAGTGCTGAATTTGAAGAGTAAATAGTTTTCAGAGGCTTTTATTAAAAAGATTTCTGAAGTGTGAGGATACACATGAAACCTAACAAGCAAGATTTTAATCTCATCTACAGTAATCACAGCATGGGTGCTAATGAAGGCAGAAAGGATGAGATACACGCTGATGAACCAATGTGAACCAAGGGAAGAAAAAGAGTAATTCCTCCTAAACAAGCTTTGCCTAAAGATGATCATAAGTAACCAAAGGTTCCTATGCTCATTTTGATATGCCCCAAAGTTGTTCACTGAGTCAATAACCTACTTTTAATAGCACTCTTGTCAACTTTCCCTGCTGTATCGAGATTGATTTCAGTTTGTGCTGCTGCAAAGGGCCTGGCCAAAGAAAAGTGCCAGGGCTCCAAACAAATCAGTGGACTTGTCCAAGTCCACAGATCTCATCAATAAAAGAAACCATGCCAAGTCTCTCAAAGAACTAGATTTTTTTTTCTGTTTAGTTTAGCTGGATTCTTACTTGAAACCACCCAGAACATCTCAATTTCTGATATCAGTTCTGTCTTTCCAGTTCATTCCAATCCAGTACAACAAAACTGTCTTAAAATAAAACATAGCCAGAAACTTTCTGTTCCATCCCATAACAATGCATTTTCTGCAGTGCAACATAGAGGAAAAAAACATGTGAGAAAACACAAACACACACATACTTAACCTGACAGCCTGCAACTGTTTTGAAACTATTGGACTGAAATTCCTCATCCATAAATCCACAGCCATTGCCATATCTACTGGGAAAAGAGAAGCTGCCATTTACTAACATACAGAGGCTATATTTAGAATATTCTTTCAGATGATCACTGGACTGCTCTGAAAAGTCTAACCAACTTTTTAATCAAAAAGTATCCAACTCAGAATAATCCTGGTTGATAGCAGATGCATACATACCTCTTATTCTAGACATATAGCAATCTCAATCAGTGTCTATAAGCAGGGACCACCAGTCTATTGTGCCATAATAGAGACCTCTGGATACAAGACAGATACAGAAGTCCCTGTACTCAAATATGGCACAGCAAAGCACTTCAAAACTGAGGTTTAAGTGCTTGTTGATTAAGTCTCTAGGCAATGTTACTTGAATATTTCATACATTTATATATATATATATATATATGGTCTTCTAACAGAAAAGTGTATGAACACCATTCCTTCACTACTTGTACAGCACCACTGCCTGCTGAAATGGTCAGAAGTACTCGTTAGCATTTCAAAGGAACTGAGAAAACTTATGTCTTGTTTATCGTTAGGGCAAATATGTGGAGTAGGATCAGCACAGAAAACATGCACTTCTAGTTTTAACAGTGAGTTCAAATATATGTGGAACGTTGCCCTTGAATTCCCATCTCCTTTGAAGTAATCTTTAACAGCAGATGTCTCTGGTAAGCTCCTTGGTAAGCACAGACAAGAGCAAAGCCCAGAATAAGAAATAATAAAACTCCAGCCATAAAATCTTCAACACTTTTTCTCTGTAAGGGAACATCTATTCCTGTGAATTAACACTTTTATTTATAGAAAAGACCCTTGGTAATCAAACTACTAAACAAATTGTCTTCAGTGGTGGGTATCATTAACACCAGTAATTTAGCGGGGAAAACAGTGGCAACAAAACAGCAGAACACAAATAACCAACAAGATCTAACAGTATTTCATTAACTTCCTTATTGCATATGTTCAGCTCTGTGTTTATTGATTCTCATATATAATGAGCTAAAGAGTTACCAGTCACTCCACATATCAAATGCAAAGAACTCTGCACGTACTAAGAAAAAAACTGTACAAAGACAAGCAAAAATAGCAGAACCCTTTTTCAGAGATCATCTAGACAGTGTAGATGTTCTCTTCTAGTTCTATTTCACAATATATTCTTTAGGAAACAATTTACAAACAAATTTATTACTGTTTAAAGACATTAATTTCTTAATGAAAGTCTTCACACTCATGAGCGATGGCAATACTATGTAGTTATATATTAATGGTGGTATAGTAAATATTTAATCATGAGTATATATTAAATATTTAATCAATAGCTATTTTGATAGATATTTTGATAGATAACAGATTTCAGTAACATGTTTTATTGCACGCAAGTGGGAATTACATTAGTATTTCATGTGCATCTTCTTTCCTTTCCATTTTCAGCTCTGTGAGTCTTTCTATGACACCAGATGATGCTAGGCAGAGAATAGAACAGGCAACCAGCCTGCAACTTTACATCTGTATTTACTGAGATAATGCTCTCCTAATGACAGTTCTTTTGTGTTCCTTTGGATTTTATTTGTTAAGACTCAGAATTGTAACCAAAACTCAAGCAATTTGGTTCTCAAAGTTCATTTATCAACAACATTAACCTGCAATGGAAAGTTAAGCTTATAAAGCATTTTTGTCAAAATTGCAAAATCCACTCACTGGAGCTGAAATTTTTCCCAGGAGACCAACCTTTCTCAGAAGAAAATACACTGCTAGCAGTTTTCACAGAGTCCCTCTCCCTTAACCTAGTTTTTCTTGAAGATATTTAAGAGCTGCCAACCTTATCCTGGGTGGTGAAAAAGTAAAACTGCAATCACAAATTACTTTGTAGAACTGGAAACCACTTCCTGTCCAGCTCCTCTGATGTGTTTTGAATAGAGAAAATAAAAAACATGAAAATCGGAAAGAACCATTGCCACAGAGATCCCATTTGCAACAGGGAGACAGAGTTAAGTAGCGGTGCAGATACATCTACCTTTGTTACTTAAATCAAGACTACACTATAGAAGCAGCTCTCCCAGTCATGCCTGTTTCCTGCATTTTCTTTTACATTGCAAAGCTCATAAACTGGATTTCTTTCTGAGAAAGTAAGTTGGAATACAAGCTCCAGGAGGATGCCCAATAGGCTCCCATCCTCTCCATCCTGAGCCACCCAAAACCAAACCATTAAAAATACACATCGTGTCAGGTCCTCGCTACCAACAGCTTTCCTGTACAGATACACACATGATGAACCAAGCTAACTGCTAACATCAGTACAGGCTAGACAGAACCCAAATGACTCTTCTCCTGAAAACAGCCTGCAATAGAAATACTGGCAACAGTACAGCCCCTAAATACCTTCAGAAGCATTTTGAAGAAGGAGATCAACTCTGAGGGACTTAGAATGGTGTTGACTCTTATCCAAAGTCAAAAATTCTTAAATGCTTACGCAGCAGTGCTAACATGCTGATCAAATCCTCTTGATCAAAGTCCATTTAACTTCTATTAAATTTGAACCCAGACACATAATACACACGCAGAAACCTAAAGATACATCCTTACATTTTTTTCAAGAGAACAAGCTACCCTCATGTATACAATGTTTTAAGATGCTTTTCTGCCTTTATCCAATTAAATCACAGTAAACAGAATAATATTAAAAAATAAATAAATAAATATGCAGGTATGGATAGTGTGGTTCTTTCCTCCTCTGGACTCACTATTCTGATGGAAAAACTCTTACTAGCATGAGGTGCATCAGTTGTTAACAATAACAAAAGCAACAAAAAACAACAAGAAAAAAATGCAACCAAAAAAAAAAAAAGAAAAAAAAACACCTGACAGAAACAAAACAATAAAAAGAAACAAAACCCCTCACCAGTACAGCTTCTTCAAATCATAATGTTTTAATATATCATATTTGTGATTTAACAAATAATATTCTAATCTTGCAGTTTGTCACATCCTCTGTCACACATGCATATTTGTATAGGTTTATAAATACATGTATTTACATACATGTTTCTGTATGTTTACTGTGTCTTACAGAAAATCCAAAGCCTAAAAAAAAGTAAAAAAAAAAAAAAAAATCCAAGAGTATACTTACAAGGACCATCACAAACATTCTTCTGATGCTCCATGCTGGCTGGACACCAGCCAATCTGCTAGAGAAGCTGTTAGCACAGCTCTATAATCAAACCAGCAACCCTTACAAACCTCATTCAACATATCTTGCCTCCTGGTCTCTGGTGTACAAAAGGACTGCGGGATGCAGATCTTGGGACTAGAGATTTTGTTCAAAAGTTGCTTCACATTCTCCAGGTAAATTCTTACTCAAAAAAAACCCCAAACAAAAAAAAAACAAAACAAAGCAGTTTCTAGGATTGAGTCTTCAGCCACTGGAATATCTATGAAATATAGAATTGTCATCAGCCATTGAAGCAACTCAAAGATCCTTTTAAAGATACACATCCTAAAGGTCTGTGCAGATGGAAACATTTGCCCCAGACACTGTACTCCAACTGAAGCTGTACTGTCTCAAGCAGTATTGACAGTAATAGCTTCATGTCCTGCAATTGAGGCAGTGCTAGTACATTAGCTACCTGATTATTTCTATAAGGTCAAGCAGCCTCACTAAGTAACCATCAAGTTAAGAAGTGTCTTTCATGATGTACAAAATGAGCTGTCATTTTTTTCCCTACTTTTGGCCATAATAATCTTCATTTCCAACTGAGGAAGGCACCCAATTATATTTGAACCTGTCCATCAGCAGTGTGATAAAGAATTATTTTTAAGAACAGCTTTCATATTTCTGTGAAGAGTAAAGACTCTTTAAAGGTTAGCATAGGAATAATGGCCACGGTGTTCTGTGCTCAAAGAAAAAAAAAAACCAATTATACTTAATTAGTCTGATGAGTAATGCTTACCTAAATTAATGGTGCCGTCTAAAGTTCAGCTCGTTCAAGCTGTTCCAATTTGTGTGGCAATTACTTGTTCTGTGGACAGATAGCACTAGGTCTTGACCTTTATAAATTAGGGCAGAGGTGCAATGGTTCCCTAGATTATTGCCTGCTGAATGGTATCTAGGCATAATACATAGGTAGTGAAACTGTTAAATACACACAATTTCATGAGCACTAAGGCATAAACAGAAGATAGGCCTTATTCACCTAAGTGTGGCATCTTGTAAATGAAGCAGCATTTTGAAAGTCCTCTGAGGTTCATGAAGATCTTAACAGAAATTGGAGCTGGCATTTCTGAGAGCCTATCAGGTGCTTTAGATGTGCATCTCTAAGACATAAGCTGTGGCCTTAGAAAACAAAGTTCTATCTCAAGTGATTTCTTACATTGGTGTTTTACCATGTTCAAATTTTTTTCTTGAAGTAAATAACTAGAAATGTCCTCTAATCTGCTTGTTGGTTTCAATTCTGAAACTATTCAAATAAACTTCCTGGCACATTTTCACAAGAAAATGACACTGACTGGTGTCACAGGTATTTAAAATTTTTTCAAGACTTTCCCACCTATAAAGAAAGGGAAAACTATTTGAAGCCTATTGAAATAAACATAATTGAAATAAATATTTTTACTAGTTCTGTGCAAGAAAAGGATATGCTAATGTTATAAAATACATTTTCTTTAACTTACAAATGGCTCTACTGAACTTCTCCTTTGTTGGCAAAACCCAATGTGGTACAAAAACATATAGCCCACAGAAGGTATATCTATGTTTCTCCACATTTTCTCCCAACACTGTGGTTTCAATAACCCACCAGTATTGCAGAATATGTCATGGTCTGAAATAGTGGGCAAGTTACCCTCAGAAAACAGATGTTATTTTATCAGCCCCCTTGCAATAACACTTTTTCTAGGGAATCTATTAAAATCAGCATGACAACTCATAGTCCAGCAACAGTCCTGTTTGGCAGGACTATAATTGTCAGAATTTTGCACATTCAAAACCAAGAACAGTTTGCAAAACTAAACAGAATTTTTTTTTGGAAGACAAACAGTTTTAGATAAGCCTTTTATTTTTGTCTTTCTGCTAACATGGTATACCAGAAACGTCAGTGAGCTGCCAACTCCTATGAGATCTGTAGTCAATTTTCAATACAGAACTTTGGTTTAGTTCATCAGAGCTGCCGATAGCAAGCCAAACATTTGGTTGCTTATGCGAACAATAATATGTCATATTCTTTTGAGATCCCCTTCAAATTATTTCCCTAACAGAAAGCAGAAAATGATAAAGATATTTAATCTCTTCCTGTCAATAGACAAGTTTGTCTGTATGCCTGACTTTTATCCAAATATAGCATCCCAAAGTACTTCACAAACAACAAATGCTAACAATATATGTGCTTTGTTTCTACACTGTTTTAATTACAATCATAAAGTCAAGACTTCTCCAGTGTGCTTGCACGTCACTAGGGGTAAAATGAATGCAGGGAAAAGAATACAGCCTGGTCTGAGAGTGAACCTTACACCTGACACTTGTTCTTTGGAGCAGAAGCCAAGAGTGGTCTTCAGTTTATCGAAAAATATTTATTGAGGCATTAATGAAAAACCTATCGCAGTTATGGTTGGTTTCTCAAGGGTGACACTGTGACATATGGAAAATTCACAGGGAAATAAAACAGTCCCTTTATTGATCAGATATAGAAAGTATGTCATTTAAAAAGCTATGGAAGCAAATATCCCCATTAGCATCAACATGGTGCCATCTGCATACTCTGAAATATTTACATTTATATATTTTCTTTCTCTTGTTCAGTTTGTTCCGTTCTTACTCCTTAAACAAATGTTCCTGAAATTAGTTTGCAGGGTGCAATCACTCTCCTTGTTTTTCCAATTATTAAAAGGATATAGGCTTGAATAGGCTGCAAGATTACTAGTGCTGTAATTCAGTCACACTATGATCCAAAGGTGTCTTATTTTTCACATTTCTCTCAAAGTTTTTAATATTATCAAAACCCTTCAGTCAAATTCCAGTTTTGTTATTAATCTCCACCTCCTATTGCATGCAGCCACATACTGTAACAAATACATTCCTATATGGTTATCTTAGGTTAACAGCTTACACACATCATGGCTTAAGAGGTCTCTGGACACCGCCAAAGGCTATGTCTTCCCCACAATCTCAAGCGTGAATGCAGGAACAGGAGAGAGCATTTAATATCACTAGTACAGGACTAGCCCACAGATTGCACTATGCAGCAGCCTGGATTCACAGCCAGGGTCCTGGTGACCCTGCATAGCACCAATGCTTTTACTGCTGTAAATACACCCCTAACATTAGAGAAGCTAAAATGCAGAAGTCTAGGGGTCACACTGTGTGGAGTAACAGCTCCACACCACCACTGAAAGGTACTGCCTCCTGCCTCTTTGCACCTTTCCTCTCCACCACCACTGTGGATCAGCTCATCAGACAATCTTTGAGAAGCAGGTTGATTGCTGCCTGTGTTAAAAATACAAACAATTGCTCAGAGAAAAATCTCCAGGAGGAAAAAAAAAAAAAAAACAAACCAACACCACACACAAAAAAAAATAAAAAACCAAAACCAACAACAACCACGCAGCACAATAAACAAACAAAACAAAACCAACTGGGTATTTTGCTGCTCTTTTTCTCAGTTAAAACAGAAATCTTCAGGGAAGCAAACTAGTGGGACCAACAGAACTGAGAATCAGAGAGTGGAACAGAAAGAGCACCATGTAATAGGAAAACTCTGAAAAAACATTAGCTAAAAAATTTTAGTACAATATTCTCCGTTGTATTTGATGGAGAAGTGGAGGTACGTGAGTTTTATAGTATTATTTCAAGTGATGCATAATTGGGATAAAGGTGTTTGTAAGTACTAAAATCGGTACAATGATAATTGGAGGTTTCACTCCGTTATAGCTCACAGGTATTACCTGTTCTGAACAGACTTTCATGCAGGTCTTAGCTATTTATGATTTGCAAATGGAAAACGTATTAAAAAAACCTCAGAGATTCCTAAAATTTTGACCACAAACCAGGGGGAGCTGAAGTCTTCAAAACACTTCCAAATTCATTTAACACAAGTATCAGGAAGTGGGACAAGGCCACAATTAAAACCTTATATATATATATATTTGGACGTATAACTTATGTCCAAATGAAGCATTGTGCCTCTCAGAGGGAGCAACTGGATAACTCTGAGTATCCAAGGATAGCCCCTGGATAATTTTATATTTTTAATAATATAATTTTATCATATAATAATTTTCTATTTTTAATAATACTTTCTGTGTTTTCCTAAGTCCAATATGTATTTTAAGTAACAGATAGTGTTAGACAAAGTTTTGTTCTGTTAAAAGTCAATTTTCCTAAAATTTCCAAATACAGATAAATGCTGTTTACATTTACTAAGCAGAGATGGCCCCAGAACCTTTCTTACCACTGTATTTTATTGTAGTATTTTGAAGTTGTTGTTATCTTTCAAACTCACAGTACTAAAAATGAAAACAGCATTTCATATTTCTCTAAGCTGGGAATTCTACCTTTAAACAGATGCTCAGAAAAAAACATGGGTTTATTTTGATGTTTTTTTCTCCATAAAGTTTGTGAGCAACTACACTGCCCATATAGCACCTCTCTCTCTCTTCTTTGAGCTTTATCCTTCATATACCTTAATTTATAGCCTGCATTAGTGAGTTCAAAAAGCAGAGAAATCCTAAAAAAGTTACACTTCTCCACAGCTGGATATAATTGGCTAGGAATTGCTTTGTCTTTCCCTTCTAAAAACACAAGTATCAAAAAACAGTTTAAATGCCTGAATACCTGAAGACAATGTGCTCCACTCAAAAATCAGACCCATTAGGAAGTCCTAACCCTATATAAACCATATGATATATGACGATTAGTAATTCATTATTGGGAATGAAGAAACACAGAGGAATAAGTTATTTTGTCTAATAGAAGTGGCTTTCATCCTGTACTTAAGCAAAGGTACACAAAGTCCTAAAAATAATATGCAGTCTTGAGCAAGAATCAGGACATTCAGGCAAAACAAGTGTGTCAAACCAAAGTTCCATGTAAAATATACCCATTTGCTCTCTGAAGAATAATAGGGTCACAAGATATAATTGAAAATAAAGGAGACTGGTTTGGTTGGGGATTTTGGTGGGGGTTTTTGTTCATTTGAGGTTTTTCTTTGGTTGGTTTGGGGTTTTTTTGTTGTTATTTGTTTGTTTTTTGTCACTAATGAAGGCAAAGTAGTGAAGAATCAAGAGGATGAGTTCAGAAGATTGAAATACTCAAATGGTAATAGTCTCCTTGTACCATTATCTATATAAGATGCTACAAAAGGAGCCTAAGACAATACTTGTTTCAAGACAAATGACAGAGAATGGAATTGGCTTGACCTAATTAGGTCACTAATACAGGCATGCAGTTAATCTTGAAACTAACAGTTCAGTGAAAAAAATATAATCTATTAATTTAGATGTCCATAAAACTATCTGGGGTTTTGTTTACAACTAATTTTTCCTGTGACTTTTGTAAACAACACCTAACTACTTTAAGATTGGTTTTCATATATGAACATGATAAAAGCTTTCTGGCTTTTAAAAAAAAAAATTTTTTTCAATTGTTCTAAGTCAGTATTTCTTTTGAAGCTTCTTTCTAAAGGAAACCAAACTTTGGGACTCTGTTCTGATTTGGACAACAGCTAACATATTCTGAAGACTGGAAACCTTGATTTCCAGTCTGGTTTCTCATGAACAAAATTTGAGAAACAGAAGATTAGTTTAAGCAAGACAAAATATTTGTCATTCCTTTGAAACTTTTCAAAGAACCAAAATATTTGTAAGAATGTTCTTTCTGAATCATAACAGAAAGCATAATATACTAGTACAAAGAACGATCATTTCACTGTATTTCAGATTTCAAAGTATCAAATTTTGCATGCTTAGGGGCTGTGTAAGTTTTTAGATGAACACACTATGCTTTTTAATTGAACCCAGTCTTCAAGTTTTGGTATACATTCCTGCCTGAGACTAAATCTTTGGACATCAAGGTAAAGATTTAACAATGTTCTTCATTCAGTCAGATTATTCTTTAAAATAAATAAATAAAAGTGACTGTGAGTTTCTTCTGAATGGTGACTTTTGGGATAGTGATACGTATTTCTGCAAGACTTGATCAACTTCATTCTATTACAAGGCTGATCTTCCTACCATGTGGATGATATGCAATGAATGCTGAAGATTTCTGTATTAGCTTTTCATCCCATACTGAATGAGTCTACAAAGTTCTACAGCAACAGGGACCCAACCAAGGCTGAGAATAACAAGATGAATTACATACCTACATAGCAGTAAGTCTTGAATGTTGTTAGACATTTTGAGTATTTCAGTATTATTATGAAACCTCTGTATTCTCACATAATTCTAAAGAGTAAATGCATCATCAAAAGTCACAGAGATACAACACATTTGCTGTCTGCTCCCAGATGTGCTCTGAAGATTAGCAAGAGAATCAGACTTGAAAAGTAAGGTTACCTTCTGAACAGCTGAGCTACCCTTCAGTGTTATCATTGCCTGAAGAAAGAGCTAAGGTGAATACAAAATCTGATTTTCAAAAAGTTATTTATTTAACATTCAGTTTTCATTTTCCTTCCCTAGAGGTAACGCTGTCATCTGTGCAATGTCCATAGAGGTCTCCCCTGGTTCCAGGGCTGAAGCAATCACTTGCAGGATGACTCAGCTGCAGCCCTACAGGTGAATTATCAATCTCTCTCTTCTTTTTTGTCATGACCTCACTATAACCTGAGCTGTTCAGACTGAGAAATGGGCCTTTGCAACTAGCAAGACTTCCAGTCACTTCAAAATGCTTTGAACTGAATCTTTGTGGAATCCAAGTCAACCGACCAACTAAGACAGGAACAACACGAACAACACCCCGAGGAATGATCAACCCCCTGACAAATGACCCTTTTCCACTGAGTTGTATATCATAACTATAGAGTTCATTTATAAAAAGAAAACACTGAGACTCATAATTGCTTTAACCGTAAAAGAACAAATTAGTAGTTACATCCTATAAACTAGGACTGTTAACCTTCTCAACTTAGCAAAGTTAAATCCTTCTGACTGCTGTTCACGTACAAGTTATTTGTTCAAGAATATGAGAAGAAAAAATAATCTTAAATTGGTAAAAGTAACTATATTTAGGAAGAGTAAAAGTTGCTTGTCCATCTGCACTTTTACCAAATTCATTACCATGCAGCCTTCAACTATCAGCTTCACACTTGAGACAAATAACATTTCCAATCACGTTTAGTAAGGGGGGGTGTCACAGAGGCACCCACAAAGCAAACAGCAGCCGCTATCCAGAATGGGGTTTATTGCAACCACAGCTGCCCATCACTCCCTCTGAGCACATACAAGTTCAGACTCGCACCCCAGAGTGCCCAAGACACCACTGCCCCTGAGCGCGGGGGGAGGCTCACTCCACCCGACCGCCAGACCGGCTCCTCTGCGAAGAGCCAGCTCCTCTGGCCCTTCGGCAGCACCCCAGTTACACCCTAGTCGAGGGCGGGCTCTGGTCACTCTGACGGGTCGAGGGGACGAGCCCCGACACCAGCCCGAGCGGCGCAGACCCCGAGGCGCCAGCTGAGCACCGGGAGGGGCAGCCGAATGCCCAGGGTGTCAAACGGCTCTGCCCGAGGCGCCGGCCCGCCCCGCGCAGCCGCGGAGCTTCCCGCGGGGCTCCTGGGGGCGGCTGCACCTGGCACCGGGGGTTGGCCTATTTGTTGTTTTCAGGGTTTTGGGGTTTTTTTAATTAGGTTTAAAGAAGTTTTAGGTTTCAGTCACAGAGCTGGAAAGATTTCAGAAACTAGAAGTATTTTTTTTTCTATTCGGTGATATTTTCATTGGTAGTTTTACTGCAAATGAACCTTCCCTGAAGATGGACAGACAAAAACGGGGCTCGAGATTTGTTTCAGCTGGGGGGGGGGGGGGGGGGGGATTCTTTGATACAATCTTATTTATATATAAAACATGGGGGAGGGGGTGAAACCTGCTTCCAAATTTGTGGAAAATAAGCAAATATTCTGTTCCTACATTTTTAAGCCAGCTTGCTAGATTCAGGCTGGCTATTATTGTAGTACGTGTATAGCACTTCTTGGCAATCTTCATTCAACTTCTTGCAATTTCCTTTTTCCAATTTCCAGCTCCAGCTCAGTGTTATGAATGAAGAAGCTATTTTGATATATAAAGTAGCAGCTTTTATTATATATAAAAGAAACACAGCAGTAGTTATTATATGTGCCTCGATAAAAGGCAAGTAAACAGCGCTGGGTGTGTGGGGAGTCCACGCTCCACCACCACGCACACCCACCTTAATAACAAATCCTTTTTATGCCCGCTACTCTAATACATATTCATAACTATTCTAAGAAAAGGAGCAGTTATTCTAAAGAGTTCTTAGAAGAGGCGTTCCTGCTTCGGCGCATGCTTTCTTTGTCCTGATGGTCATCCACGATGAAGGTTATAGTCTTCCTCATTGGTTCTGCCCCACATTTGCTTCATCTTCTCTCCCTTATGGGGTTCGTTCTTAGCCACGAATGTTGCGGTTAAATGATTGACAAGCATAATCTGCAAATCTCTATCTACAGGTGAGCAAAAAACTTAAAATAATTCTTGTGGTTAAACGAGCGACAAGCAGAGTTAGCTGATCCTTATCTAAAGTTAAGTGAAAACTTTGTGCAGTTCCTTTCTCTCTTTGTTCAGTCTTTTCCACAGCTCATCTATTTCAATAACTCATCTGACATGCTTCACCACACCACTGACATGAATTATTACACCATATATTACATCAGTCATGCCCTACCCCTGTTCTTCACCACCATAGCCCCCAAATAATTCTGCAGTGTCTGTTTAGCTTCTTTTCAAGTCTTGCAGCCCGCTCAGTCTGCTGGTGACAGCATCTACTTTTCTTTCTACTTGGCTGTATTTAAGAAATAGGGATCAAGAAAGCAACAACTGTATTATGCTGGCTTTTACCTAACACAGAAATGACTCTTCCCTCAGTCTGTGTATCTAGCTGAACTATTCACATGGAAGCTCAGAATACTCCTCATACAGCATTTCATTTTTCCAGCTAAACAAAAGCTCAAGTTCCCCCATCTTTATTTTTAATATCTTCACCTTAGCACTCATAGGGTTCTTAAATTGAGACAAATACCTGGTCCAGCCTTCCTCTAGCATACTACCTCATCTACTGATGCTATAAAACAGCAGAAAACACTGACTGGCTCTGGCCAGTTTAGTCCTTCTGGAAAATAGCTACATATATCAGTATGCTAGTACTGCTGGCTGAGTGCGCCAAACATCTGAAATTCTGCTTTTTGATGCCTCATCTTTGAATAAAAGAGTGTGTAAAGATTCCTTAATGTCCTTGAGACAAGATGGGCCTCAAAAGCAGCAATTCTGCAGGGGAAAACCTCTCCTTCCTCTTGGAGCTGAGACAGCCCCATACATTCTTGATATGGCAGTGTTAGTTCAATGTGAAGCCAGCAAAACTTGTCTTACAAAGCTGCCTTCTCAAGCACAGCAACATTAAAATCTTCACTTCATTTAAAGGTACCAATGAGGATCAACCTAAATATCATTCTCATATTTATATCAATACTGCAAAAATTACTTCCCTATAATTATCCCAAACTGAGGCTTCCAACCTAAATGCTCCTAGAATACCTCTTTTCAGTGTTTCTGTCTATAGTTTTACATCACTACATTTTTTCTTTTACTATTTTTTCCCTTTCTTCCCTCTTCCCCACTCTGAAAAGCTGACAGCTTTTCTAAGTTAATTTTATAATCTAGATTAAATTCCTTTATATTTCTTCAGAATTACTCTACAGAAAACCTGCCACAGTTCCTTACATGTGTCCAAAAATAAAGATTACTGATTATGATTACAGATTATGTTTTCTGATGGCAAATATCCCAGACTTAAAGTATGGTGGTAATCATGTGAAAATGCTAAGCTTTTCTGATCATGTGAAAAGGAACCACAGTTTTCAGGCTCCCTGTGGATTTCCCCTGCCTTCCTCTTCAGGTCTGTACCAAACCCTGCAGGTGTAGTCTTGTTGACATCCTCAGAGTCACCAGAAGGATGAGAACATACTCGTTCTCATCCTTCTGATCTTGCTCTGCCAAGACAACAAACTTGCCTCCTAGAATCCATCCAAATATTTTCATCCTCCCATTTTTGATGTCCAAACAGTGGACAAGTTAGCTGCAGTGTCTTTAGAAGACACTCAGAAAACCTGTTGAAATGTCCTGGATTTAAAATTGATCTGCATGCAATGGACCTAAGACCCTGTATATGGGGAAAGCACATCCAGTTGAACATTTCCTATTGATCCAGTCCCTGATTCCTTACAGGATTATATTTGGTTCATGTATTGAAAGGGACCACAGCTATCAGCACTGATTAGTGATCTCTGTTTCTGGAAATGACCCAAACTACTCCCTTTATGATTGCAAAAATATATAGCTGCTTTTCACCTCCTACAAGAGGGACTTCTTCCATGTCATTAAGATACTTTCTGCACACATCTGTATTGTGCCTGCAAATTACCAAACATTCACCTCTATCCTTAAGCAAGACAAACGTCTCTGAGACATATATTTTTAAGACTATGACACCCTTATGACCACTTTTTAATTTTATCTAGAATAATAATTTGGTATACTGTTTGGAACTAACTATTAGTGTAATCTGGATGGGAAAGTTGAAAGATGAAAGAAAAAAAAAGACTGCAAATGGAGAGAGAACAGTTCAATTTCTGAATACAGCACTAGAAACATTATTTAACTGTCAAAGTTAAATTCAAAATAACATTCAAAATTAAACATAATTTTCCTGAGTAATCTTAACATGTTCATGTTTAAATGAAAATCAATACATAGCTCAAGATGTAAAAAAAAAAAGTGAAACTAAGTACAGAAAAATGTGAATGTCAAATATTGAGACTTTTAACTGCACTTTTTCACTAGGGTGCCAGCTTGTGAACAGATGAGATTATATGAAAAGCTTAGCTTTTGTTTTCAAGAATTACACAGTTACTTAACTGCAAAGAAAATACTAAGGATTTAAACTATTAAAGGCTAGAAGCTAGAAAGCAAATAAGAACTCTGAAACTAAGAGTAACAACAGCAAAAAAAAAATAAAGACTGCTTTTACCTTTTGACAACTATTTTATGGTCTTTTTTTTAATATGTAGTATCAATGGTAAAGAAGATGATCATGTGGCTTTCCTATTCTCTAAAAACCATCTAAAAATCTACAAGTAAAACTATGGTTATCTCTGCATAGCAGGTTGTGCAAAATACAGAAAGTATTGTAGCACTAATAACACACAGAATAACCTGGAAGAAAAAAAAAAAACCCTCTCTGAATTAATTGAAAGCCTCATTAGCTATGTTCCTTATCCTAAGAAGTTATAAAATTACTTTATAGGAATGATAAAATGAGTACAAAATGCACAGTGATGAAATAACATGGTGACCAGTGAGAACATTTAGTTCCTGCCATCTCTGCCACTCAGTACAACACAAGAACAAGCAGCTGCAGCTGCACAGAACCCTCGCAAAACTCTCAGAGATTCACACAGGTCCGTTCTAGCTGCAGAATAACTATAAACATACACTGAGAAGGAAGGAAAAAACCAACCAACAAAAAAATCCCCAACCTAAATCAAAATTACACTGAAAGGGTGTCACACAGAAAGATGACAGTGCACCACTCTGTGATTTACCATTTTCTTTCATGGGGCATTTTGTGCCTTTAGAAACATTCCTATTATCAGATTTTGCTGTATTTTTATTATTTGATATTTCAGATTCACAGTTTTGCCACTTTGGGACTGCCTGTAATAATGTCCATACTGTATTGCTCAGCGCAGGCAATGTTGCTGACCTGGCCAATGGTTCAAAAGGGCTATTGGTCCAAATTCTCCCAAGGAAATCTAATATATGGGAGCACTAACCCCTTTGGGATATTTTGTGTCATTATAACTCTATTTATTCTCAGCTATTTCACTTCCTAAGGAGTTATGCTTTCTCATTTATTACATCAATCAAACCTATTGAACAAAATCATTTGGAATTAGGTAAATCATTCGACACTGGTTATTCATACAGAACCTAGTTTGTTTTTCCAATGTACACACTGTATTTCACCTCCCCAATTGGATTTGCTTGAGTTTCAATAAGGAAAGCCTGATTCTTAGTATGAGTTTCCTAGTAGGGTTATGCCCTGGTGTAGGACATTACAACACATAGTTCCCTACTATTAGATAACACTGGTTTTTTTGCTTTCTCCACCACACTCCAACGCCAACGCATTCAGTCCTAGTCAGAGCAGACATCAGGGATCACAGGCAACTGGATGAATTGTGAGGATTATACACCCCCACTCTTTGTTTGAATTAGACTCATGATTAAACCATATATTAGAGTACTTCTTTTACTGCATACAAACATTTTATCCACAAATTTTAATTGCTTGCACTAAAGCCTCCTTACATTAAAATTTTGCTTGAACCTCATAAAGACAACATAAAAACATAACAGATTTTAATGGTTGTCTCAAGATACAGATCAAGTGATAACGTCCTGTCTTCTACATCCAACATTTGAGTAAACTGGGACACTGCAGAGAGAGTTCAAGTAGATTAATTGCAACAGATATGAAGCAACTATGAGACTAAGATAAGCTGCCAAGACACTACAAGCATGATACAAAAAAAGCTGACCTGGTAAAAAAATAGGCCTTATTCTCCCCATACACAGCTGACTACACTGGAGTTACTCTGATTTACAGAGTAGTTACACAAGTCTAAAACTGATGCCAGTTAAATCAGAATCTGGCCAAATGCCTATAAATGCAGTAGCTTCAGATGCTGGCTTAAACTGAAATGACAGATGTACTATCACATCGTGATCAGGAAATTTGTTCTGCTTTCTTTCCCAAATTGCTACTGACCCCAGCCATATCCTTATATCAATAAGGAGGTGTGAAAACAGGAATCTGGGGAAAGAGTAGACTATTAAACAGATTAGAAATGCCTTTTAAAATTGGGTTTGTTCCAGTAAGACTTAAATATCTGATAGCCTTGCTTCAATACTATTTTTATACAGCTAAAAGCAGTTACCTAAAATCCTGGGCTCTTTCCCCTGGCAGCTTCCTCTGTCTTTTATTTTAATCATATAAAAACTAAATAGAAATCTTTTCAGACACAAAAGAAAGCTGTATGCACTGTAAATAACTGACCCATTTCAGGCTTTCTGTTCCTTTGTGCCTAATTCTATCTTCCAGGATAAATGGAGAAAAGATTGACTAATCAGAGAAGCTTTTGGAGTCACAATGGGCATTTATGACAGTTACCATGTGTTGGTGTTTCCATAATGGAAGGGATTCAGGCCAGCATGAAAGTACCTTGCTTCTTTCCTAGATGATCTAACTTATTGACCCCACTGGCAGAGGAGCACTAGCAAAGCAAGGTACATCTTTTAAGAAAGGGCCCTTTGGTGGTGAGAGTAAATGCATAAGTTAGTGAAAGGAAGGGGTTTTAAACCTTGAGAACAAGACTACAGTGGAACCACTTTGCCAGCAATATTGTTGTATGACTTTAAGTGTCTCAGTATGAATGCAGCTAATACCAGAAACCTTGCAGCCTGGCTCAGGTTGCTCTACAGAGCAATCCAGCCTTTTCAAGGCTTCTGTCCTGGACAAGAAACCACACCCATGAAAACAATGGTTTTGACAAAATAGTTTTACCAGCCTCAGGTTCTTTCATTTGAGGAAACAATATTTGTCAGAGATTTCATCCTTACATGTTCCTAACGTTCCTATAGCCAGAAATCTTTGTTTGCTGCAACAAAGACAGGTCTTGAATGGTCCTCAGTCATTGTCGTGTTGCAAGCAAACCAGAGAAACTGAAAAATTTTAAGCACTGTTTGCAGTACATAGACAAGACACCTTGGAGTACAGGTATGAACATGTCTGAGCCAAAATACATAAATCAAATAAAAAGCTGCACCTTTGCACACTCCAAGAAGAGTCATTACCAATGACCCCATATTGAGCTTCTACTACTGCTTGAAAGGCAGTTACAGATAAAGTCAAACTGTTGTGGGAAGTGGTATGGAAGTTAAACATGGACAAGAGCCACAAGCTTACATTGGGACTGTAGGAAAAACTTTAAAAACACAACAAAACCAAAAAAAAACCAAGCCAGCCAACACACACAAACAAAAAACCTAAGAAGGCCATGCAGCACTGGTGCAGGTTACCCAGGTTACCAAAGGGAAGGCAAAATCTCCATACTTGGCAATTTTCATAATCGGAACCAGTTCTGGCAATAATCCCTCTTTGAAGGAAAGTCTGGGCTTCAAGAGAATTCTTTGCAGTGATTCTGGGAAAACCAGATGCTAGGTAGCCTGGTTCAAAGATGGATAAAAAGCTTTATTAACCTGTTGTCAGAGCCAGGCTAAGCAAGGAGAAGTAAACCATCCCCAAACCGGGCAGGCAATGGCAGTGCTTCCATCAAGCCAGGGAAGAGTAGACTCCAGGGAGTTATAATGGTCACAAAAGTGTATTAGAAGAGAAGGAATGGGATCTGAACTAGTGGAGCAAAGTAAAAGACCAGGGACAGGTAGAAAGGATTAGGCTTAGTGAGATGAGGAGCATAATAAATTTCTCTAGGTCCTCTTTTAAAAAAAGGAGTGAAATACACAAATCTGTTACTAAGGTGCAGCATACTGACCAATATAAAATGCAATGAGCCAGGATAAATCTTCCTGGATGGAAGATTTGTTTAGTATCATGTATAAAAACTGTCGGCTAGAACAGCTATGTGTGACATCTTGCTTTCCAGATTTGTGGGTTAAGTAGACAAAAGATTTCCTAAGACAAATAGATAAAAGATCATTTAATGAGTTTAATACCACCTCTATGGTAAGTATGAGTCACATTCAGAGGGACTTCTTATATTTTTAATATTCTAAGTCATAAGCTAGATATATTAAAGAAAAAAAAAAAAAGTAGAATATCCTTTGTTTAAACTGTTCCTACATAAGGCCTGTTTCAGGTAGCAAAATTAATATCGATTGGCACCTAAGAAGTAATTTTCTTTAGAGAAGTCAAGGCTGCTTGGAGTTAGTGCTCTGTTCCTGTCATACTGTGTATCATAGAGGTATCATGCTTATCCCTCTGTACAAATAGATGTCAATAATTAATTACCTTTTTAGTGTGAAGGCCAGACACCCTTCTTCATTTCAATCAATTTACACTTTATCACCAAGACTGAGTGATCTAACACAAGTGTGACAGGACCTCTGAGATTCAGACTAGCATCCAGTGATCTGATGACAGGAAGTGGTCACATCAGCCAGAGTAGCTGTGATTTAGATAAGCGAATGCTTCATTAGGTTGTCCCTATTTCCTAACCATCTCTTTCAGACACACTGGCAACTGTCCTACAGTGGACAGGGAGAGCAAAACACCCCCAGGGACAATTGTACTGGAAAACATGAGACTTCTCACTCAGATTCAGTGATTGTAAACAAGAGAGAAGAGACGTCACTCCAATGAAATTAGACTGCTGCAAGAAACCATAGAGTTGGATCCAATCCAGGGTGCTTTACAGTCAATAGTACAAGCTGATTTTTTTGTATTACATCAATGTTTTTGTGTCATACAACTGTCACTAGCCTATGAAATACTAATTAGTATTATTATGAGAGAAAATGAAGAACAATAAGCAGAGCAGATTTCCATCCTAAGAGAACGGGATGTACTGTGCTAAACTTCCTGCATGCGGGGAACGGGAAAGGAGAAAAAAAAATAAAATAAAGGATGATTTCCAGCTTATTGTTTATGTCCTAGTCTTTGGCAGCTACGCCAATAAAAGCATTGAATAATGATCCTAAAAGGACCAAAACAAGAGAAATTACATGTTCAGCAGTTCTTTGTTATTTGAAATCCAGTAGTGAGTTTTATTTGCTTTTCAGCTGTGCTTTGGTGCGGCCTTTCAAAAGGAAATAATCCTGTGAACAAAATATCTGGCCGAGAAACAAAAGGGCTGCCAAGTCCGATCCACAGGTGATGAGTACTTGGCCAGCAACCAACTTAGGCCAAATTAAAGACAATTAAAACAGACAAAATTGTCCATCTGCTTGTTCAGTTATTATAGAGAGTGTAAAAAGGTGTTAATAATCTCCAAAGAGAAAACCTTACACTATGTGCTGAAGACCAAATGTCCAGCTAAAACCTCAGCTGTACAAACCAAGCCAAAGCAAAAAAGGTCTGTACAAAGGAATTGTAGCACAACAGTAATATGAAGAACTCTCTAATTCTTTCATGGTTAGTAATAATAATAAAATAGACAAATTGTTCAGATCCACTGTGATGGATCATCAAATCTAACAATTTTCCCATTTCAACTGGAAATATAAATCAACATGAGACTAGAGTGTCTAACTGAAATAATCTGTGTGAGCATCTTCCAAGCCCTATATGTGGCATAAAGGCAAGTCCATGAAAAGAAGCTCTCTATCAAGAAGGACAGATACAAATTCTAAGACACCATAACCACCTATGACATTTTATATAACAGAGATTCAATTGCTGTCGAATGTTTAGCACAGTTAAAACCAAATTCTTTTTTTTTTTTTCTCTCCTAGTTGTCACCCACCTGCATACCAACTGGTTCTTAAAGTTAGCCAATAGTTAGGTAACTGTGTTCATTAACAGCAAGTGGGACACCCAAATTTAATTTCTTGCTTTGATTCAAGTCCACAGAGCTAGCCTCCTATTCCCTGCATTTTGCTCTACAGATAAATCTCTCACATTTTTTTCTGTCTATAATTAATCCCTGTATCCCATACTGTGTGTTCATACTCCCCGCTTTGCCTTGAACCCATAACACCCTGGTTCATGAAATCAAAGTGAAAGACCATTCATTTTCTTGCAGATGTTATATGTCTTTGCTGAGTGAGATGCCTGAACAGGATCCATGGTGGGGACAGGTGGGCACTCTTGCTGAAACAAGGGAAGCAGTTGAGCAGGTGACATAGCAAGAATGAGACGGGAAGCAGGACTGCCTCTTTCAGTAGTAGCTTGTGGTTATGTCACCTCAGTGCTATCCTAAACCTTATCTTCAGCTTCATAACTATTTTAAATGAGTGGGTTGTGGGGTTTTTTGAGTTGATGCCAAAAAACAGTAGTTCCCACCTTGTCTGTTCGTGCCTTTGCCTACCTCTTCCCTCCTGCCAGCACTAGCATTCAGGCATGCAATGAGCCAGCCATGTTTGGAAACTCACTCTTAGGTTTGGCTGTGGGGTTTTTTTTTCCTCCTGTTAAGAATATTTTTATAAAAGGCAGAAAGAATGGAAATACTTTTCAGATACTCAGGAATTTTCATAGTAATGTTACTACTTCCTCTTGCAAAGAGGAGATGTGCATTTTTAGCATGTACTCAAGTGTCTCACTAGTGAATATTCATAGCTTCAAGCACATTCCAATCACTTTTAGAAAAGCTATTTTTTTGTGATTTAAAAGACTTGTAATGGCTTCTTTTTTTTTTTCTCCTTCCCTCCCATCATGGGAGGTACTAATTTGGGTCCAGGCAAAGGCAAACGCCTGGAGCAGGGTTCCTCCAACCTGAATCCAGCTGTACAAAAAAAAAGTGCATAACAAAAATCCAGCCATGGCTATGACATTTTGTTTTGTCTCATAAAATTGAATGGAGATAGATTCATCGCTCTAAGGAAAGGACATCTTGGCAAGCATGTTTAGCTTGGTTTCCCACAGTCTCTGAGCAGACTGCATCAGCTCTCTGCTTATTGAACTGAGTGCTACTGCAGTCTGAATCATGCTCCATAGCACAGCAGGAGCCAAACTCACTGTAACATTTCCAGACCAGTGGCTCCCTGGGTTTGGGCAATCCTCAAAACCACCTGAAACCCAGAGTTCTTTTATATTTCTTGATCTTTATCAATTCTTCCTTTAAAACTCAGATGGAAGCAGGCAGAAGAAAGGAAAGAGGAAAGAGGAAGAATTGCTCTTGTTCCCAAGTAACATGGTAGTGTTTCATTGGACAGGGCTGACATTCTATACCCATTTAGACAATTATCTGAAACAGAGCAGCAAAGAATGCTCACTATGAATGGCAATTCCTGTCTACTGCACAGATGTTATGTATTTTTCTAAAACCCACAGAAGACTAACTCAGGTAGTTCTTTTCTCTGATTACATCCACAAGCTGTAGATACTCATGAGATATTAGGCAAGGTCAGTTAAAGGAAAGTAGTAGGACAACAAAATGAGAAAAGAGAATTTGAAGTAGTTTATGTTTCTGAAAAATCCATCATCTGAGTGCAAAGTTTAAATATGCTTCCTCCTATGCCCAGCCTTATTGGAGACAGATAAATTTGTTGGATCATTTAAAAAGATTTGTACTGAATCTCTGGAAAAGATTTCCAATGAGCATTTATCAAGCGCTCTTACACAAAAGACATAACTTGTGATTCCCCTAATGAAGAGCACATGTTTACCATATACTTTTCCTGAGAACTTCAGTACTCACAGAGAGCAAGCATAAAAAGCAGCAAGTATGCAATGTGCTTTTCTCCTGAAAAACAAGAGAATTTAGAATAATTGCCATCCCTCAAGCTGCCTATTAACCCTTATTTTTGAGAATAGTGAGGTTCTTATCTGTGGATATGCTCCAGCTGTGAGGAGGACAAGGTTGGTTGGTTTTTTTCAAGTTGTTTCTAAATGCATTTATCTCCATACACACAACTAGCTTAACAGAGGATTTAATGCATTCCCTTAACCACAAAAAGTCACATACAGCCAGCTGCTCCTGAACTCTGTCTCTCCAGCTCAAACCCGTTTGTACCAGTGAAAAGGCAGAGCAAACAAGCCAAACATAGCCTTATCATCCCTAGCCTTCACAACTCTGCATCATTCATTTTTAATACTGTGTTCATTTTTAATGCTGTTCAGGCAACATTTTTTTTTCTTTGTTTGTTTTGCTTTGTTTTAAAGCCACACTAATTAACAGAATCCAATGAAGTATGTCCGCTAGAGAGCTGGGCAGGGAGAAATGTGATGAAATCCAATAAGGGCAAGTGTAAAGTCCTGAATCTGGGGAGGAACAACCCCACATATGAGTACAGGTTGGGAGCTGATCTGTTGGAGGGCAGCTCTGGGGAAAAGGACCTGGGAGTCCTAGTGGACAACAGGATGACCGTGAGCCTACAGTGTAACCTCACAGCCAAGAGGGCCAATGGCACCCTGGGATGCATTAGGAAGAGCGTGGCCAGCAGGTCGAGGGAGGTTCTCCTCCCCCTCTACTCTGTGCTGGTGAGGCCCCACCTGGAGTATTGTGTCCAGTTCTGGGCTCCCTGGTTCAACAAGGACAAGAAACTACTGAAGAGGCCACTGAGATGATTGAAGGCCTGGAGCATCTACCATATGAGGAAAGGCTGAGAGAGCTGGGTCTGTTTAGCTTGGAGAAGAGGAGACTGAGGGAAGATCTCATCAATGATTATAAATATCTAAAGGGTGGGTGTCAGGAGTATGGGCCAGG
Source organism: Todiramphus chloris collaris (assembly GCA_025345505.1). Taxonomy (NCBI): domain Eukaryota; kingdom Metazoa; phylum Chordata; class Aves; order Coraciiformes; family Alcedinidae; genus Todiramphus; species Todiramphus chloris. Next base: position 18,829,014 of record JANVCC010000048.1, on the reverse strand, counting down.
CTCTTCTCAGTGATGCCCAGTGACAGGACTAGGGGCAATGGCTATAAACGGGAAAACAGAAGGTTCAACGCAAACACGTGAAAATAGTTCACTGTGAGGGTAACAGTGCACTAGAACAGGCTGCCTGGAGCGGTGGTGGAATCTGTCTCTTCAGACTTCCAGAAGCTGCCTGAACTTGTTCCTATGTGATCCTGATCTGGGAGGGGGTTTGGCCTAGATGATCATTAGAGGTCCCTTCCAACCCCTACAATTCTGTGATAAGCCTTCTCCAGCAAAAACCCAAGGACTACTATTTCAACTAGAAGTCAGTCTTATAAGCAGAGTTATTCTTGGTAGGGAGACATTAGCTTGCCTCCACTAGCACTGCAGTACTGATAGCCAGAGGTACGAGCACAGTGAGCACATGAGCATGGTATGAGAAACCAGCCAGAACTGCAAATAAGGCTATGCTGCTAATGAAGAACTGGAGGAATTGGAGCACAAGGAAGCACAAATTTGAGATACCTTCCTTCTCTTCATCGCTCAATTTAACTACCTCAAAGGGCCAAGTACCTTCATGTACCCCCATCAACAGCATTAAACTAACTTCAAATTTTACTAGAAACTTTATGCCCTCAAACCCAAGTTCACAACCTTTTTTTATTTTTGCTCAATGGCTATACAAGCAGGTGCTTGTATTTTACATAAAAATGCAGTTTAAAAAATAAAATGTACTCTGTTTGCAATATATTCTTATAGCAAACAAAGGCCTAAATGAACTGTGCACTGATCTTAATTGCCCACAAGATTTAATACTACACCGTCAGGCAATAAAAAATAATTCAGTGCTAGAATTAACCAAATATTAGAAACATTCCTGCTCTTCTCTACAGAAAGGCAGATGATTAACTGGAAAAAAAAAAATTGTTAACAGTAGAACTCAAACAATAAACCTTTAATCACACGTGAACTGTGTTTCACATCCTCTCCACCACAAAACCTGCAAAAACGCTGCCAGTGAAGGAAAGGAGCACTGTACCCAGAAGAAACAGCAGGTTTTTGCCTGAAGATTTTCCAATACAGCACTGCTTGGTAAGACTGCATCTCAAGTTATGTTTCATTTATATTTTGTGCTGAATATGGGACCCTTAGAGTTATTAAATGCTGCTTGAAGTCTATTCTATTAAGCCTTAAACTGATAATTGTAATTTGAGGCAATAACCAGAAGAGAAGAGGAACACAATGGAGAGTGGCCTCAGACCTTCTCCAGAGTTTATCACTTGCTGGAGGAAGTAAGCAAAATGGGACACGTGCTTGTGTCTCTGTTCACAATCACGTTTCTGCAATGCTGTCTTCATTGGCAGCCCACAGCTATCAGCCAGGCTGTGACCTGCAGCCGTGCAGAAGTCATGCACACAGTCTCCTTCCCCCTCCTTTAAACTTCCGCAGGACAAGTAACATCTTTCACTGCTATGGGTAAACACCTATCAGAAACCATGTCTCAGAGACCCCTACTAAAATAAGCTTGTCATGTTATGAAGAAGCAACTGATGGAAAGACAGAAACTATTAGAGATTAAGATAATAGGACTAACCAGTATTTATTACTTCTCTGTAGGCTTCAGATGAAACCACGCTAATGAAGGCAACTCCCACCCCACCCTCCACTACCTAATAGCATCTTGCCTCAAACACGTCAGCTAACAAAGCTCCATGTCAATCTAAATGTTTTCATAACCATGATTTAGCTAATGCTTTAACCTGCTTTTACTTCTGCAATGAGGACAAGGGACAGCTAAAGAGTCTATAAACAATCTTAGACAAACCTTTTCAGAGTGAGGGGAGAAAAGATTGTGCTAATTCACTGTGAAAGCCCAAGGATGGCATTCAAACAGTTTAGCTTGAAGGCCAGGCCAGTCTGTACAGTTCAGCAAAAAGCAGGCTACCTAATATTGCTGAACAGGTCTTAACATCCAAGCTTGTGGAAAGTACTTTCTTTTTCCCCAGTGTACATGAATTCTGTGAACACACTTTGAATTGATCACATTAATTTGCTATTTAACAAACTGGTCAAACAGCATTTGAATACATAATTTTGGGATATGTTAATGAGGTACAATTACTGGAGCTACAACTGGTCAAACATTAGTCCCCAGTGAAAACGGAAGACTTTCAGTTGATGTAAACTGGCTTAGCTCCCTTAAAACACTCGAAGCAGCACAGATTTATCCAAGCCAGGAATGTTTGTAGAGTTCAGACTTATTTACAAGCCTTCTGCTGCTTCCATCTTTTTCCTTAAGCCAGTCTTTTAATAGTGACAAACATGTTTCAGCTAGTAGATTATTCACTAAATATTAATCATTAATACTATTTTTTATATTAGCTACTGAATGACACAAGAGAGAAGCAGGTTTGTTCTATTTCTCAGCACGATTACTTTCAAATTCAAAAAGGCAATGTTCAAAAAACCATTTCAGGAATATGACTTGAACAATTTTAGTCTAAGCACTTATGTGTTTGTGCAAATACATACATGCCGAGATGTATTGACCAGAATTTTCACAACTTATTTTATTGACAAAACTTTTGTTAAATAACAAATTCTGAGAACTAATCTGATCACTAAGATCACTCATGGAACAAATTCAATTTACATGAAATGTATGTGCTAATGCTTTCTGCAGCAACTACCAGATGCTATTTATAAGATAGAGGCTGAATTATAGGCAGGAAAGAAATTAAACCCATGAAGCAAGAGATAATAGGTGATCCTTCTAAGATCTCCTAATTTTTTCTGTCTAAAGCTGAAACCAAGCATTAATCAGTTGTTTTTGTACTAGGGTATCATATGGCAGTTACACAACACTGAACTGAACAAGTCTAACATCTCAAGGCTGCAGCAGACAGATAGATGTCCTCCCTCCATATCTTTCTGCTGCACATTCCCATGGTCTCCCTTGCACCTGCACTGGAACAAATACACCTAGCCATAAAACAAACTGTTTCAACTCGTTCATCCACTGAAAAAATAAAATCGTAAAAAAAAGAATAAAACAAACACCAACAAAAGAACATGAATAACTTTTTGTTGGGGTAGTGAATTTAAGCACCAACCAGTCTGGTGAGCCCCAGAGCAAGGGCAAAGCAGAGCAAGAAGACAGGTCTTTGAGGCTGGGAGCAAGGGATGGACAGAAAAAAAGAGGAATAGAAAAGGACAAGCTTTTAGTAACAGCCACTAAACTGGTTTGATGTGCATATCTTCTCCCCATTCTATCAGAAAGGAGAGCAGTTTTTTTGCTTATGCATACACTGTCAGCAGCTGTGGTGCATACACCTGCAACACAGTCACCCTAGCAAATATTAAATAGACACTCACTTACAAGACACTTCCAGGAGATACGCTCCTAAAATATTTAGGGAGATGCCTGTGCTCATCCAACAAAAGCTTTCTGTATGGTGCCTTGTTTGCCTGACAGGTGGGAAAGTTATCTGCTAGAGTAGGAATTACACTGGAAATAAGACTACCTCTTTGAGTTAAAATTAGTTATGCTTCAATGTTTCTAGTGCCACTTTAATATACAGGTACATACAAGATCCATGTATACATCAACAGCTATACTGCAGGTGTTACCTAGGCTAGCCAAGTATTTTTCCCATCTGACCCCTTCCATAGCCAAGAGAAACATTTGTCAAAGCATCATTGTTTTGCTTGTTTTCAAGCAGAACAAAACTAGGGTCCCTTCACTCTGAGAGTCACATTTACTTAAAATCATTCAGTTGCACCTGAAAAGCCTTTTGAAATACACATCCTCAATGCTCAAATTGTCCAGCAGGCACAAAACCAAGGAGCAGATTGAGTGCAGTGTGGAAGGCTAGAAGACAAAGAAGCAAATGACTGGGTTTTTTCATTCTTAAGTTTGCCCTGTGAAGCAGTAAATTGCTTAGAACAGAGGTACCAGCCACCCGTATAAGCCCAGCATGCACTGTTTCTGCAGGAAATAAACAGTCAAAAGGAGTCAAATGAGAAGAGAGGAATCAATGAACTGAACCCTCATCAACTTAAGTCTACATAGCACTGTCATTTTCAGCTTCACCATATGATTCACCTTGGCTGAGATTCAAGGTTTGCTGGTCTACAGCAGCAGTTTTACATGCAATGCTGGGGTCAGTGGCCCAGCTGGAGCATAGAGCTGTCCCCTCTGCTCCTCCCCACTCAATACCACAGCCTTTCCACCCTTGACCCTCTGGCAGAGCCACCTGTGAGACCATGATATACCTCAGGTGATGTTTATTGATCCACTACTCATTGCATTGGCACAAATCATAGAAAAATATGTTTCGGGGTTAGAAAACTAATAGTTATCATTGAACAGGAACAAGCTTGAATTATTTTAGTCATTTAAGCTGTTCCATGAAATTGCAGCCTGCACTGAGGATGCACATTTCTACTGTCATATACCTTTCTTAATGACTTAGGCCTGTCCCAAGCTGCTGTAATATGTTACTGTTATGACCAACATGAGAATGCTCCTGGTTTGCAATAAATTTCACATTTGCTTCTGCTTTCTCACAAAAGCATTTCACAAAAGCTTTCAGATGATCTCACAAAATACAAGTGCCTTGAGGAATCTATTTTTCAGAACAAAATGACCATGTTTCTGTTCAAATCTTTGAGTTACCATTTTTACACCTATATGATATGAGTAAAATATTTTAGGAACAATTGGCCTTTCTGACAGCTCTTCCCATGGAGCTCCCATGGCAATCTTTCATGGAGAGATCTAAAGCACTAAAGCACTTTGTAACAACTCCGTCTGAAGTATTTTCTTGTAACACGGTCCTTGGTTCTTCCTCCCTGTAATGAGGAAAACAACTGTCTGCATTATTTAAAATTTTAAAGATAGGGCTTAATTGCTTTCTTCATCATGTTAACAGCATGGAAAGGCGACTAGCATTTGATATAATCAGATGTCCGAGTGTCCTGATTTGAGCTAGAACAGCATCAACTCTCCATTCAGTGATTTTACTTTCAGTAACTGCTCTTTCTGAAATTAACAGTGTATTTTTGAAGACAGTGTTAGCTACTAGAAGAGGTAGCGCTTGCTGTTTATATTTACTACCAAGGATTGCTGTGCAGACCATAACCCGACCCAGGCACTGCCTGACATCACCAGGTGCACCATACATTGCCCCTACTCAGATAAAGGACCACTTTGGGCTAAGCTGCCAAGTACCAAGCTCCCACCAGGCTGCACGTGGCTACACATAGTGAATCTATCCTCTCAGAGAACAGAAAAACAAGCAAACAAAAAACAGAGGAAAACACACCAACACCAAAACCAAAACAACAACAAACCACACACACACACAAAACCCCACAAACAAACAAAAACAAGTAAAATAAGGTCCATGGGAGCAAGACTAATTCTTTAAGTTGTCATCAGACACCACTCATCCAGAAGAGGGGATGTTCCCAGACAACCTTCATTCCTTGAACAGTATATGCATTTCGTATGGTTTTCACAGTTACTGGATAAAATGACTGAGCCATTCCTGAAAAATTTATTTCCTAATTTTCAGGTCAAGATTAGCCAGAAGCGTGTTCCTCTCTTTGACTGCCAGAGAGGGAAGGGCAAGGGAACCTAGCCCCCTTCAGCTCCTGGGCACCTATTCCCAGACACATCACATAGTTGTCATTACCCAACTCTTGTATAAGGAGGTTTAATGGAAAGAAGCTACAACCTAAACCAGTATATAACATGTTACTAAGGACTCCAAGATCTGGCAACCAGTCATGCACTGCCCCTTGCAAGCCTGTTCATTAATCCTTGACCATAGATGTTTCTAACAAGGTAGAATGAAACTGCTCAGCTTATTCCTACAGATGATATGTAAGGATACATACAATACTTATCAGGCATGAATATAGTCACATTTGTGTTAATAGAATGACTTGAATTATTTAAACTCTCTTTTCCACTTATTATTTATTGGGGGGGGGGGAAGGGGGGATGCGGGAAACCAAAAAACCAAACCCACAACTCAAGTAGTCCCTTTTTTCTTCCTATTGTTAATATTTCATGATAGAAAACTTAAATATTTATGCATGTTGAGAAAAGAAGAGCTTCTTTTCTGTCAAAATGGTCTCCCTTCAGAAGCTCACCGTGGTCTTTAGTTACTTTTATAACAAACTAGATTGGATCCTTTCTATTACTGCAAAACCTGTTCTTGGGCCTTAATTGCACTGGCAGATATAAGACCACAGGGTTACATTCAGTCTAAGCCATTTCCTAGACCTTTGTTTCGGAGGGGTTTTTTAAGTATAAAATTTTTATTGTTCCTTTTTTTAAACATTACATCAATTTAGTCAGGTTTCTGATGCAAAATTTAGTACTAATCAAAAGAACCAAACCATTAAAGCGGAGAGATACAGAAACACTGCCACTGGTTTTCTTAATCTTGACCAGAGAAACCCTTTCATTCTAATACATGTAAACAAAATATTTTGTTGTTGTTGGCTAATAAGAGTCTGTACACCCCATATCCCGGTGCAAAATGTTAGTAGCATATTGTGAAAATGAGAGTAAAGAGAATCATAGAATGGTAGGGGTTGGAAGGGACCTCTGAAAATCATTGAGTCCAACCCCTCTGCCAGAGCAGGATCACCCAGGGCAGGCCACACAGGAACAGATCCAGGTGGGTTTTGAAAGTCTCTAGAGAAGGAGACTCCACAAGCTCTCTGGGCATCCTGGTCCAGGGCTCTGTCACTCTCACAGTGAAGAAGTTTTTCCTCATGTTGAGGTGGAACTTCCTGTGTTTCATCTTGCTACCATTAGCTCTCATCCTATCACAGGGCACCACTGAAAAGAGACTGGCCCCTTCTACTTGACACCCACTCTTCAGATATTTGTAAATATTGATAAGATCCCCTCTCAGTCTTCTCTTGTCCAGACTAAACAGCCCCAGGTTTCTCAGCCTTTCCTCATAAGAGAGATGTTCCAGTCCCTTTACCATCCTTGTAGCATTCTGTTGGACTCTCTCTAGTATCTTCCTGTCCCTCTTGAACTGAGGAGACCAGAACTGAACACAATACTCCAGATATTTTCTACCTGTATTTTGCCAGACAGCACCAGCCCATGCTTCTTCGGTGCAAACCTAAGAGTCTAGTCATGTTATCCATGAGCACATGAGGGTATTAATCAAACCAAGTACCAGAGAAACACAGAATCACAGAATTGTCATAGTTGGAAAAGACCTCTAATATCACCATGTCCAACTGTCAACCCAAAAAAGCAAACAAACAAACAAAACAAAACAAAAAAGCCAACAACAGCAAAATAACAAAACCAAACAAAACAACAACAACAACAAAAATAGAACACAAAAAAACCACCTCACCATCCCACTAGAGCATGTCCTAAAGGTCTTCATCTACATGTTTTTTTAATACCTCCACCTCCCTGGGCAACCCATTTCAGCACCTGAAGTAGTCTTCCCCTGAGGCATAGGAGGAAAAGAACAACTCCAAACTGAAGGATGTCAGCAGAATATAGGTTACAGGGTCCAAGACTGTTACCTTAATACCTTTTATCTTGACTAGACATGTGACCATCTGCAGTCAGAATTTCCTCTTCCTCAGCATTACATGTTGCTGAGTTTTAAGTGGTTCAACACTAGGGGCTGCAGACAACTGCCTGCTCTACACATCAGCTATTTGTGGCCTTCAGAGACATCTAGAGATGACACAAACACTTTGCTGAACATTTCTGTCACAGTTAAATTTGCTTCTTTCCTTCCCTCTTGCACACCCTATTTATTGTACACCTCTGCAGAAAGGTTGCTTTCCCAAAGCAACAATTGGCAGATAGGAATGGGTGCCCGCACCACAGCCACAATGCTGTATGGTCCAACACAGCATGGCTCCAGCTCCTTTCCTTGAGCAGTTTTAGCCTGGCCAGCTAACAGTGAGATCTCCCATTACCCAACACTTACCTCTACAACAGCTGCCACCTTGTAACAGGGGTGGCTGCAAGGGAGGTGTATCCACACCTCAGCTGCCAGAGTCTGCAGATGTTATCAGTGTGAAGTGGGACAGTTCAGAAGCAACTTGAGTCCTGTTCAGCTCTACCTTCCAATCTTTCATATGGGGACACAGCAGACCCTGTTTAGCAGCAACAGCTAAATCTCCCTGCAACCATCAGTCAGAGCCTTTATGGGTCTAAGCTACAACACCAGGTTATGATCTGAGGTAGCTTTGGTGTGGGTACATACTGCCTTTCCCACTTCTGATACAGAGACTAGAAACTCCTACAGAAAGGCAGAAGAGATGGCTACAAGTAGTAACTTAAATCATCCATAGCACACTTTGTGTCTCCTATATATCAATTCTAGGCACGTGATACATAACACTCTGCATTGCATTTGAGAGAAGACACATCTAAAACTCAGTTATTATAGCAGCAGAGAAACTTAATGCTTCTTTTCAACTTAAGTGAAGTTCATTGTGGAAGCAGCATAGTCCAGAATCCAGCATCCTTAATACTACTTGAGCTGGAATTTTGTTCTTTCCATGCCATGACACCCCTAACATTTCAGGTTTGCACACACAGAAACCAAAGATGTAACTACACACTGTGTAGGCTTACCTGAATCAGCTTGAAACCAGCTCAGGGCACTCTTGCACTGATGCTTTAAGACCACACTTCTGTGAGAAGGGGCAAGCTAGTCTCTTTGCTGCCAATTCAAACTCACAACTAGCCTCCATCTTCATCAGCAAGCAGATTCAGCTCAGCTGTCATCTATGCAATCACTATTACCTCTAGAAAAAGGATAGGACTGGCTTAACAAAGTTTTCTTGATGGGAGAATGGACCTCTGACACCCAAGAGTACTGAATTCTATCAGCATTAGCCAAGTATGAAATCAGACAAACAAGCACAACCAATGTTTCAACTACAGCAATAATACTGTAGAAACCTAGGTAAAACCTTTCTGGAAGCTAAAGATATCTTATATTGCCACATTTCTATTTATTGAACTAGTTTGGATGCTTCCAGGCTAGCCCAGGTGTACCTGAACAAGATGAAGCCACTCTTCTGGTTACAGTATGGATGGTGGAAGTGTGAGAAAAAGCATGGTGAACTAGATGGAGTTCAAATGCCACAAGCCAGGTTAGATACACCATGTCACTTGCAACAATATTAAAAAAAAAAAAAAACCAAAAAAAACCCAAAAAAACCCCAAACCCAACACCAAAAAAAAAAAAAACCCCACACACCCAAACAAACAGAAAACCACCAAACAAAAAAAAAACCAAAACCAAACCAAACTCTCTTGCAGAGTTCAGGGCAGGTACTACTCAGAACTCATTTTCATTCCCCAAAGTGCTGGGGTTTTAGTTACAGAGTGTTACAGATTCTTTACAAATCTCTTTGTTGTACTGCCATTTCATACAAAATGAGATAGACATTTTGTGTTAATGTTTGGTTCAGGCTTTACCAAGAATCAGACAGGGAGTGGTGATGAGAACTGACAGTCCTGTTTGGTGAATCTGTTCCACATGTTATGTTAATTACATTCTAGCCAAATTACATTTTTCATCTTCAGTCAGAAATCAACTCTGAACTATTTCTCCCTCCTCAGGTTTGTTTGGGATTTTTTTTTTTTTTTACAGTCCTCAACAGTATGCCTGGAGGTGATAGATGGATTGCAAATGCCATGGCATTTGCCCTTTTTATCAGAGGATGCATTAGTAAGGTATGAACAGCCTGTGAACACTTCAGAATCTCTTCAGAACGAAGCTAGAGCTCTAGGCACGTAGATACATCATCAAAACTTTGTACATCACAGTTTGTATTCTAAGATATTTGAACTTCAGATAGCCAGAGTCCCAAGATCTTGGAGTCTTTTTTATAGGCAAATTTTCTTTTGTCGGTTTCTCTGTAACAGAAATCTTGTATTCAGCCCCCACCTCAAAGTGAAAACAAAACAAAACAAACAAAAAAAACCCAAAAAAACTCAAACAACAACAAAAAAAAACCACAAAAAACAAAATAAAAGGAAAAAAACAACACCAAAAACCAGAAATAAAACACCAACCAAAGGAAAACATTAATACATTTGTGAATACTGGAAAGGGAGAAAAGGAGTCTGAGAGACATAGGAGCTTCACTGCTTCAACAGTATGATTTAATGTTCATGTATTCTAAGAGATCTTTCTTCATATACATTTTCAGAGTTGTCTCTTTATGAAGATTAATGGTTTTGATTTTTTTTTTTTCTACATTTGGCATTGGATTATTTCTAAAGGATAGCTGTGGTGATGAAAAGCACAGGTCCAGAGTAGAAACTAATTGCACAAAACATGATTTGAATGGAGTTACACAGAAACCATTCTGAATCAAGTTCTTTATGCAAGAATACTACTTACAAGACATCTATTCTAATAATGGACCCTATCCTTTCATATTTTCCTTTAGGTGAACAAGTGATTAATCCAGTTCAGACATCTATGCTTCAGCCCTGAAACATCCTTAGCCAAAAGTTTGGGTTTATATAGTCTTTTTCATCCAGCAGTTCTTGTCAATTGCTTGAATGCGTTTACCTTTAAAAATAATCCAGGTATAGGTAGGTCTGCACAACCTTAAACAAGTGCACTGACAGGAGAAAAATGTATAATTTGACATGAGATGCCTGAGAGTTTTCCCTGTCTTCACCATAAAATGTTGATAAATTCCCTTTTTTGTTACAGGCTTTACCAAGTGGGTAGCTTGGCAGGTCTCAATAAATGTATCAAAGCATAGAAAATCTTAGTATAAAGAATGTGTGCCTGGGATTTGCCAATTCCCACAATATCTCTTCTAATTGCATTTTTAACCCAACTGATTTGCCTGCAATTAACAGTTCTGCCTCCCTTGTCTTTGACACTGGCTTAATCCCTCAAGAAGACAGATTGTTGCAAAAATTGCTCTTGGCTGGAAGGATAAAGACCTGAGTGCCCTCAAAAAAGGGCAGGTAGAAGAATTTCTTCCTCTGGCTTTTTACTGGTGTAACAATACACTTGTGCTCATATCTTTATAGAAATGAAAGCCAGGGACTTCCCTGGTGGGTAGCTGTTATCAGTCAGATATTATCATTTTCCCCCAGACACCTCATCTCAGATCTACGTGGATAACACGCATTAGTCATTTAGTACGTCCTCATTTACATAGAGCACAATGAATTACATTGACTCCAAGGTCTCAACTATTTAAGAGCAAAACTAGACAAAGCCATGCTCACATGGAGTTTGGCTGGCAAGACTTGCTTTACTACAATAGCTTTGGATATTTCCAATTATAAAATTTCATCTTTCTATAACCCTTACCAAGCTGTGTTGATGCCAGGTACAATTAATCAATAACAACAGAGCACAAGTGGCAACAATAAAATTTAATAGCTGTATCACAAGCCGCTTCATTCCCCTTCCTGCAAACACAGTAGAAATCACATCCCAATTTCCATATAACAAAGACAAGTTAATTTCCTCCTGCAGTGTGTTATTTTGGACAGCAGTGCTGCAATGCATGTTGCAGTAGAGCAGAAAGCAACAACTACCAAAAAAAAATTAAATCTAAGCATATCCCTTGACCAAGTAACTGTTAAGTTCGGTCTTACCATTGCTCCCTGTCTTCTATTCAACATACACAAACACAAGAAAAAACAAAAGTAGCACCTCGATGTGTTTTGTATCTGATATCCATGATGAGACTGATGCAATGGCCTCAGCTTGAAACCTTATTGGAAGAAATATCCTTCAAACCTCTCCAGCCCATCTTGCTGTTTGCATCTAGCCCACAGTTCTAAAATTTGGCCTTCCATCAGCCCCAGACAACAACCTGTGGTTGAGGGATTGTTGTTTAGGAAAAACTGGAAAACTGCAGAAAGCAGAAATTCTTCCCATGTCCGACATCAAACAAGGCTGTGAATCTGTAGAAAGTGAGCAAAGAATGGCCTTTTACAGGTCCACAACAGGGCAGGTATGAAATCTGAACAGGATTGTACATGAATAGCAAACACCCTAGTTGGCAGGAACAGGTCCCTCAGAGAACAGGGTGGGGTCACCCACCTCTGTTTGAGCCATAAGAGCAAACTGGTTTAAACGTAACTCAACTCCATAAATAGTTTCCTTTTACCCCTAATAAAACTCCATCCTCGATCTCTCCCATGCACCTGCAGTTGCTTCGCTTGCAACACTTGGTTCTACATTAAAAAATAATAAAAAGTATTTTCAATAAACAAACTCCCAAGCCCATGGTTTTTTGCATAATGAGCAGGAATCTAGCAAGAACTGGGATTAGTAACTAACCAGAGCGGACACAGTGGGAGTCAGTCCTCCCACTCCACAGAAGGCCAAAGATAGGAGATACTTGTTGAACGAGGATGGCAGCGACTGCTACGACAGAGTGGGGAAAATACAATTGCTCACAGCATGCCAATTTTAGAAGTAAACACCATAGGACAAATGTGCAGATAAGGAGCCTCTTTCAGTTTTGCATAGCCCCTGATTTTGATCCCAGGGCAGCCAGCTCCTTCTGTGTATCTCCATTTACCTGCACTGCCACAGCTATATCCTCCCTCTCACGTTGGTGCTGAGTTGCTGACTGAGCTGATGTACACCTTCCAGCTACACCTGGCTAAATCGCATGTTGCTTAGCCACACTCCTTATCACACAGCACTTAAATGAGAAGGAGAAAATTCCCCAAAAAGGACTAATTATCTTGACAGACCCAGAGCACATATATAAGATGAGAGGTGAAAGTCCTGTCCCAGGGCTTACCTCTCAGGCCCTTGAGAAGTTTTGCTGCAATACTGTACCCCTCCCACATCAAGCTGGAAAGCCAATCCATGATCACTAACAGTCTGCCAGCTCAGAGACACCCTCCCATGCAGGCTGTGGGATGCTTGGGGAAACACTCAGGCCCAGGTGCCTCCCTGCTGCAGCTGGTATGGGTAGGAGTGCAGCAGGGCACCCATCTGACAGCAGCCTCAGTGTCTGAAATGGAGGGGATGCAGAGCCTGGGTGGATCATTTGGTACCAGCCCATGCTAGGAGAAGTGCCAGAGCTGAACTGTCAGAGCAGAAAGCAGCAATTTCAGGAGTACCCCAGATATAGCCAAGTACCTGTTCCAGGGGGCTCATAAACTCATTAAGCTGAGGTAGAAATGCCATGGCCAAGAAAATGTTTACTACCATTATACCATCCCATCCCTGTCAGGCTCAGCATCCAGAGTGACAGACTTTCTCCACTAGTTACGCTAGTCCAGTCGATAGATATTGCCTAGTCAAGGTCACCAAGCCTGCCCATGAACCTGGAATTATGCAAAACTAAAGCTCTGGAGGCTCTCCTCATCCTACCCCTGTGGCAAGGGATTGGGAAGAGGGCTGAGGAGTAGAACACTCTTATTTCCTTAAAACAAGGGGTTTCCCTTCAGTGTTTTTCATATACTGAAGTGTCCAGAAAGCAAAGGCCAGAACAAATGTCTGTAGTGAAGCATTGACGAAGGAGGTAAGTTTAAAAGAACCCCCAAAGGTGGTTTTCACACTTTCTAGCCAACACCACATTTTACCTCCACGTAAGTCCTGTTGCTTTCAAGACCAAAAGCAAAAATTTCACAGTGCTATCACTATCACCACAGTGCTATCATCACAGCATTATCACTTAGAGCACCTTTTTATTTCAACATCTTCCACTTGATAGCCTTCTGCTGAAAAATCTATACTGCCGTGAAAGCATTAGATACTATTCAAGTTCAGTTGTAAAAGTATGTGGAATATGAAAATAAAACCTATAAAATTAAGGATCCAAAATTACACAGCCACCTCAACATAAGGATTAATATTACTTGCTTCATATTTTCCTTCACTTTTCTAATAACTATAACTGAGCAGTTCATAATATATCTTGATGTTGAAAAGAAAAAAGGATTTTATTTTGTTGTACTTGTGGGGTTAAATTAAAAAAAAAAAAAAAAGGAAAAAAAAGAAGGTATTTTTAGTTAAAACTCAACCCCTTATTCTGAGAATGCAGATCTGGTTTCAGAATTCCTCAGTTCATTCTAGTAAACATCAAAGGAGTCAAAAATCCTCTGTTAACAGCAAAAGAAGACATTTAAGTGCTACATAGGACCTCTTCACAGGAAAGCATATTGAAGTGGTAAATTTTTGGCATTTTACTTTATTAATCTATAATCTAGAAACCAAGGCACAAGTTATGGCACTACTGAGCCTCTTCAGTGACTGAAAACATAGCTTAGGTTAAAAGCCATGGACAAGATTAAGAACTACATCTGTTAGTAAATGACCTGCCCCAGGCAGACAATCCTTTATAAACTCCATGACCTCTTTGGAGGTTTTAGATGGGAGCAACAGGGCACTAATCAGTCACCTGGTAATGACATTAAAACTTCCAGACGAACAAAGAAGACAAATTTAACATCCTTTTTATGTGCAAACCATACACTGGGAGATAGCAGAAGTGTCCTAGTCTGAATTGTTTTTCTCCTTTCAGTGCTGGCTGCGTTGTGTTGCTGCTCAGTACAGTATGTTCCATCTTCCACCTTTTTTTTTTAGAAGGCACATAGAAACCTCAGAAAAACAGCACATGCTCACAGAAAAAAAAAAATCTCGAAGGACTGGCAGATACTTGTGATTTCTGAGCATCAGTGGGGCTTTCTACCTACAAATTGTTCAGTTATTGTGGGCTTGACAGAATCTATTCCAAGCTTGTTGTTTCCCTGCTCTTTTTCACAGATTTAGAGTCAGAGATGAATGCTATGTGTACCAGTCCAGATGCTCTGTTCTAGCTATAAAACAGTTTTAGTCAGCTAACTGGATAAGAGAGCTTAAAATAGTGCAGCCCTTTACTCTTTATCAGCTTAACATTTTCCAGTACACAACACTAGACTCCGAGAAGTACAAACCAGCCTGTTCATAATTTATGTACATTTTCTGTGGCATTGTTTGATGTTTTAATGTTGGATTGTGAGAAAGTAAGATTTAACTCTTTGCATTGTCATTATAAATAGTGACCAAAGATCTCAGCTAAAGGAACACTTTTCTATCAAAGCAATTACTTGAAAATTAACATACTATCTGCAAGGATTTACCTTTCTTTCCATTTTAGAAAAAGCTCTATTCAGGGATTTGTGCCTTGTGTCCTAAAGCCAAATTCTATTTTCTAGACTTTTTCTGGACACTGCAAAAAGTCTTAGTGTTTGGCCTTTGTCAGTTTTTAGATGAAAAGACCAATCTTTCCCATGCTTCTCAGCTGCAAAGCTGACACTGTATTACACTGCCATTACCAAGACTATTTATCTGAACCTTTAAAATCAGGAACAAATATCAAAACCTTCTCCAGTTCTAAACGTTGAAGAATAAAGTATCAAATGGCACTTATTTTAAGACCAAAATCATTTTGACATGTTGAATCTCTCAAATCCCTAGTGGCACCATGCCTTTTGGCAAAGCTTGCAACACTAGTCATGCCAATAAAGCAGTTTGAATTGAACTGCCTTTTTGCCCAATCCCTCTAAAACCATAGTAATTGGTTCAGTATAGAGATTCTGCTGCCACAATGAGTGCTAAACGTACCAGCCAATCTTAACAATGATTTTTTTCAAGGCTGTAAAGCAAATGTTCCTCTTCATGTTGCTGGCCTGAAAGGTTTATATATTTCCAAGCTGTCTAAATTTCCATGCACACTCACATCCCTGGACATGTTGACCTGTTTCAACCAAACATGCCAGAAGGGGAGAAGGATGTTTAGCTCCTACATATTTAAAGAAAAAGAAAGGAAAACTGATTAGCTCCTGACAGACAGGGGCTGTACAAGTACAACCCAAAAATCCTTGTAGAAGAAAGACAAACATCTCAAAGATGGAAAAAGATTCCCTCAAAACTCCAACCACTTTAGGCATCAGAAAATCTATCACGAGACACAAGCTTTAACAGTCAGATCCTTTGTCCCATGGAATTACTTGTCTTAACAATATTTTAGGGTTTTTTGCTCCTTATAGAAAGGATTTTCCAGCTCAGGGAGGGAATAGATATTAGTGTGCTGCTCAGCTTCTTGTAAAAGTAGAAACAACACACACATTCTTCATAAGCATTCAGGAAACACTCACTGTCAGAAGAGTTATATCAGAACTTGCCATTTTGTGACTCACTCAACACATTTGTCTAGATATGGCTGTCATCTTTATCAAATCCAAATATTAACACAAGTAATAATTGCTCCCTACACCCGTTTCAAGTGTTGTGTAAAAAAGTGTCACCTTCTTCAGGTTTTTCATTATTCTGTATTATGACAACACCAGTCATAACACATATGAACGTCCAAAGCCAGGGACAAGACCTTGGTAGTCTTTTAATCTTGAAACAGTGACAATACTTTAGCAGCCACATGTGATCCATACAAGAGATACTACTGCATTTTCACCACTCCTTCCCAACATCAATGTGATGGAAATAATGAAATGAGCTTTATCCTACCTATTGAAGTGAATTTTTTGAGTATATGAAGATTAGCTAAGGAGATGAACAGGGTGGATAAAAAACCACTTTTGCATTTTCCCTGATTCAGAATTGCATTATTAGCAATCTTGTTTATAAGCAAGATTTGGGATAACTCTAGTTGGTGATTGCTCCCTCCCTATCCTCTATTTCTACAGCTCCTCTAAGCCTCTTGGGAGCAGCAATCATAAGAGTCAAATTGATAAAGTTCTCCTTCCCTTCTTCACATCATTCTTTTTTCCTGTTGCTGATTCAGCATCTCACACATTCTCCAAGCCTTTTTCCTGCCATGTGAGTTAGCAATTAATTCGATCTAATATTGATGAAATATCCTTTTCCCTTGCCAAACTCTAATCCTCTGGGACTTACTGCCCAGTACTGCAGCAATACTTTCCAGGATAGACAGCCTGCTTTTAAAAGAGATATTAAAATAAACCACTTAAAAACAAATTCATTTTTGGCTTATATTACATACTAGAAAGAAACAAAAGAGCTCTGAATTCAAAAGAAGAGGTATGAACTATTCTTCTCTTTTAGTCTGCTTTGACACTCTTCTAAACAAAGGAAACAAGATTATTCCAAGTTCTCCCTTATTTGGAGCTGCTCTGTAATTTATTTCTTACAGAAACCTCTGAAAGGTTGAAGACTGCAGGGATTCTGCAGGTGCAAACTGCAGCCCTGCACATTTCTAACCTTCAGAAGTGCATTCTGTTATGCTACCAAAATATTTTCTCCCTGTATTTGCATCAATAATGTTCAACAGCATTTTAGTAACTGAAAGGTTTCTAACGTAGCTCTGATCTCTTAAAAGCGTCAGACATATGGATTTCCCCTGGCAAAACTCCTAATGACGTACTAGTCTTAACTGTAACCAGATAGGAAAGCAGAATAATTTCCCTTATGTTGACAGTAATGTGCAGTATAGACTATGACCTGGATTCTAATCTCATTTACATCTCACTTACTCCCTGACCGTGGCAAACCTGGCATAACTAGCGTAATGCTTTTGTGAGAGCATGTCTGCAGGCCCCTCAAACTACAGCAAGGTGTAATTCTGAATCCAAAGAAAGGCAGATTCACAATCTCTTTTTATAGAAACATGGAAATAGCAAGTAGGTGTATTCTATTCACAAATACTTCTATTCAAGTCATATGCATGACATTCCTGACAGTTGAACCAGTCTGAGAGCTGGCTATTATCAGGGTCTGATGCAGTGATAAACACTGCTGTTATACTCCAATAACCTCTTGGTTTCCAGCATACATCCTAAGTAGCTGACCTGAACAACAACAACAAACCAAAACCCAAGCCTAAAAACCAAAGACAAAAACGAAACACATGAAATACAAAACACACATACAAAAAAAAAAAAGGGGGGGGGGGAAGAGAGTAAATATGCACACCCTGAAATCACAACTTTTATTCCAGATTCACAACTTTTAAAAGTTTGTCTAGCCTCTCTGAAAGCCATTAGCAGAGGCTCTTGAGTTGCTGCTAATTTAAGGAGCACACTCTGTTTGTGAAGGGGGCCTGTACCATGAGGATTCAGTGAGGCCATGCACAGGGCAGTAAATCTTCTTGTGGTTTTAAGTATTTGTCCTCAGATTAGTCAAAAACATGGAATGCAGTTGCAGATGGTTTCACACTTCCCATTTTACAGTACCCTGCTCCTTTAGCTACCATTCCTCATGCTTGGAGAGGAGAGGGGCACAGGGAGATGGTTAAATCCTTGCCTGAAAGAGCATTTCTTGTCAAGTGATTACTCTGTAGCAAGTACCTTAGGAAGGCATAAATTATTGTATGCAACAGAGAGGATGAACCTGTTGAAAGTCCTCATCTTAACACTTGTGGGGTAGGCAAGTTAAAAAATAAAGAATAAATAAATCACTGTTCCTAAAGAATCTGGATGTATCCACTGTTCTGCATGATTCCCAACCTTAAAAACTTACAAGCTTATAGTTTAGTCTTTAGGAAACTGTGTTTAATAAATAAATGTTGTCTGAAACAGCACCCAGAATCCAAACTTCTGGTTCCTATGTGAAAGCTGGCCATGTTCTCCTCTGTTAGGCACATGCCCATAAAAAAAAAAAAAAAAAAAAAGAGACTGGAAATAGGAAGTCAGGCTAGAGATACCTGCTTGAAAGCAACTGCAAGGGTGCAAGGGCCCAAGGTGAAATTTCCTGCAAGGAACAAGCTTCAACTCCTCACATGTTTTTTGGCCTTCTTCCTAGTATCAACACAATAATCTTGGATGCCAAAGAACAACATAGCCTGAGATTTATTGCAGTTGGAGCATATAAGGCATGGTAAACAGAAGTAGTGATGAGGCTCAGCTGTCCTCCATCAGTGATTAAGAAAAATAAGACCAAAAGAAAATAACTAGGGGACCAGTTCAGAATTGGAAAGATATACCTGAAGGCCAGGATTCAATAAGTATTGCAAAAGTAGAAGAGACTTATGCTTCTTCTTACAAGACTCTAAACATCATTTGTTCTAAGAGCAGATGGGACTTGCTAGCACCAGTAAGAAGCTAAGCTTCCAGTCAGAAGGGTGGTATAGATGACCAGCACCTGAGACGCAGTATAGAAACATCGGTGATGTCTGTTTGCTGATGTTAGGGAAAGGCTAAAGGGGAAATCTGCAAAGGAAGCCTGAAGTAGTTTGAAAAATGATGATAGGGCAGGATATGCAGAGCACAGAGTAAGAAACAGGATTTATTCTTCTTCTTAGTGTGTTCTTTCTCCACCACAGCCTCATTCCTCTTTTTAACAGATGGTGTATCAAGCATGTTCTGGGTGAGCTTTGCTAATGTTTAACATTTTGTAAACTTGTTCCCTTCAAGCTAGCAGTTCATGGAGGTATGTGTGAAAGTTGTGTAGAGCAGAGGCTGCAAGTGTGCCTTTCTGAGCTGCTCATAGCTTATAGAGAAAACACTCTCCCCCTAACGCAAGATTAAGAGGGAACTGAGAATGGGGGGAGCCAGGGTGAAAGATAATGGAAGTAGTTGTCCCAAAAGCTTCAGGGAGAAAAAAACACACAAAACAAAAACAAACAACCACATAGCCATGAATAAATGCAAGAATAACTAGATGGGAAACCTATAAAAGGAGAGAAGATTAAAGGAGGTTGCAGGCTGTAGAAATGCTATATAGAGAAGCATCTACAGCGTGTTTAAAGCCTTCAGAGCAGAGAGAGACTCTCCACACTTCCACAGAATTATTCAATTGCAGTAAAAAAGAAATTAAACAAAACAGAACAGTATGGAAAGCATTTTTTGATGGAAATAAAGTATTGTTTTCTTACAAGACCTAGAGAAGTTAGTGAGCCTTATAATGCAGGGGTTCAGGTGTAAGCCAAGGATGAACAGACCTTTTGTGTACCTGCTTGTCTTAGAAGAGAGTAACTCTTTTTGAGGGGTCTACAATCTTAAATGACCAGAGAGAAGCACGAGAGAAGACCAGAGGGATCCCAGTAACAAATAAATTGAAACCGAGCATTGGGAGCAGCTGAGATTAAGATAATATAATAGTTGAGTAATATGAGTCTGCTTCTTACTGCTTGCTAAAAGAAGAGTGAAAACTCTTATGCATGCTCTGCATCAGAAACAAGCTTCAATTTCACAGCTTCATTAACCAAACATCACTCTTTCAGGTAATTTTATTTTAATTTTTATGCATCTGTTATTTAAACATAAGGTATAAAAGACAAAAGGTCATGCATTAAATCAGTTTATTCATTCCAGTGAAGATGTTGCATTATGTAAATGGTACCTTTTGAAGTTGGAACAGAAATTGCCATGAGGTCCTTCTGGGATCCATTGTGATTTCCTAGGTATTTGCGCTATTTTTACACATGACTGGTGGAATTGCACTGAAATAAGGGTTTCATTGTTGCTGTCAATACAAAAGAGACATAAACAGTGAGTAACAAAAGAGCAATGCAACAAAAGGCTCTAAATCAAGTACTTCAAAGAGTATGGGCTGGATTCATATGACTTCAGCACTGCAAAGGTACACAGACTGTCAGGAAGACTGAAAGAATATAAGTTAGGAATTTATTTTTCCCCTACAGTCAGTAGAAAGAAATGGATGTCTCTGAAGAACTATTCTAAGCATTTAACTGAGTCAACTTTGGCTCCAAACACAGATGAAATTAAACTCAGGCATTTGATAGGGAATCAATAGAGTAGCCCATAATTTACATTAAGTAATCAAAACACAGGCACACATCAACATCCAGCATATGGGCACAGAGCATCACCTATATCCTCCAGTGGCCATCCCAAAACCAAAGCACAAGAAATTTATGAGAAAAGATGCTAGCTCATCCTTTTGACTTGATGACGCTGATGACAAGAAGCAGCTGACACAGCTGGAAGCTCAGGACGTGTCTGCACTGCAGACCTGAATGCCTGTGGGGATGTCACAAAAGCCAGACCTAAGGGTGCTCCTTAAGCATCTGCAGTGTGGAGGGGCAGGTGTTTCAACAATATGATCACACTCCCACAGTCCTCAGCCTGGAAGAATACATAACCCATGAGTAGGTATGGCATCCCAGCGTCTCCCAGATGCAATATTAAAGAATGAATCTAAACGAGAGCTAGGAAATTAATTTGGGATATTGAAGTAAGCACATGCCAAAACCCTGGAAGTGCTTTCCCAACGGCAATAACACATCCTACAAGAGAAGCATCTATCAGTGAGGGTTTCCCTGCTTCCAGCAGGGCCAGCTAGCTGAACAGTGATAGCCGCTCTGCTGGGGATGCTGCCCCTCGACATGATTAAAAAATTAAAAAAAAAATGCTCAGTCTTGCAGCATAGACAAGACTGATCTGCTGTTACTGATTTTACTGAGCCCTTCTGACCTTCCAATGAGAAAACAACTGTGACACAGCCTTAAAAACTCCCATTTGAATACTCTCAGGGGGCTGCAGTTTTGATTTTTACCAGTGCTCCAGTACAATAGTCATGATGAGACCTTTGTCTTCAGAACCAAATTAAGAAGGCTTTCACCCCACTGTTTCCTTTCTGTCCTCTCAGGAACAAGCATGAGACTGACATGGATGAGGAAACACACAGTGGCCCTGCCAGGGACAGAATAAGAAAGTGTGAAATCCTAGTTCAAATACTGCTATTTTCAACTGATTACGTGACAAACACAAAAGAAAACCTCGGCACCACACACAATAAACCTCTGCAACTCGGCAGGTTGCTTTGACGCGTCTGGGAAGCAGCCTGCTGCCATAGCGATTTTGTTCCTCCCTCAAACTGACACGGCTGGGAAGGAAGAAAGATTCGGAAATACAATCAGATCAGGGACAATTTGCAAGAGGATTTAACAAAAATCTTCTCTTTAGGCAGAACAAATGTGATTGTTTTTGGGGGGAGGAGGGGGAGAGGATCAAAGTCCAACAAAAACTTATTATTTCTTTTTAAAACAGCAGTAGGAATCCTAAATGTAGAATTGCTCTGTATTTGCTTCTGAAGGTCTATTTATGAGGGTAGTTGCAGTGTGACCAGCATTTTCTTTCTCCTAAAATGATCCCTGCTGCTGCTTCTTCAGGAGCGAAAGAAGTGGGAGAATGTCAGTTGCCTGCTAAAATGTTAACTCCAAACCTCGTGTAAACCTTTCTGGCTCATCTCCACAAAGATTACAGTGAAGTGCTCAGAGCAGACTATGCTAGCATGACTGAAGATGCATTGGTGCTCTCAGCGGAGGAAAAAAAGATGTCTTGCAGCATGAAGGCAAAGCAGATATGTTTTAGACCCCCTTTTTAGTGAGAAACAAAGGGTGATGATGGGCAAGATAGGTAAATCAGAAGAAGACAGAGTAGTCACATCCAGAAACCTGTTCATTTTTGTTTTCCTGTCATACTTCTTTTGGTTAATAAACTTTCAATGCAATTATAATTATTCTTTGGACCAAGATACAGTTCAGCACTATTTTTATATCATTATCATGAAGAACCACCACCAGTAAGGACTTCTACATATGTAATGTTTAATTTACATGTTAAAAAAACCCTCTGAATTGGAGGCAATCTTTTAAAGATTTGATTTTCTACAGTGCCTCATGATAATTATTCTGATGCCAACACTTTAAAGGGGAAGGTCAAAAGTCAGAAGCCAGTCACATGTTATCAGGAATGTCCTCTGGAGACTTAGTCTGCTAAGAGTTTTACCCTAATCCTTCCAAGGTATTCCTTAATGCTAACAAATCTGCAGCAAACTCTCTGCAGGAAACTCCTGTGCAGAACATAACGCCTACTCAAGTAGCTATTTATTTCAGAAAAGGCAGGATTGAAAAAAAGGAAAGAGATTTTGCTCCTTTCTTACAATGAGATTTTATCATCTCTTTGTGCAATCTCTGTGAGTGTCATTCAGTTTGGATTTGAGATTTTTCTTTTAGTTAGCTTCCAAATTGTACTTTCCAATACAAAAAAATAACATTTAGCCTGTGACCTTCAGCCACAGGGACTCCTGGAACACAGCATAATATCAGTGTTGCACAGTAAGATTGAAGCACACTGATTACATCACGTGTGTGGCTCTCAAGGAAGCTCCCACACACAGAATCAAGCAATCAAGAAATTCCACCCCCATCCCTACCCCTCCCAACCCTGCTTTTTTACTCTGGAACATCAAACTTCAAATAAATCCTTGAGGGGAAAAAAAAAAAAACAAACCAAAAAAAGACACACACGCAAAACAAACAAAAATATATAAATATCAGACATGATATTTTAATTTGTCATTTGCAAGAGAACAATGCACAAAAATTTGAAAGGTCTGAAGGCCATCAAGGATTGGTCAAATGTATCTGTATTTACTCACTTTAACAAACCAGATCTGTAGGATTATTCAGATAAATAGACTACAGAACAAAATTACATACTAGAAATGAGAGAGGATTTCATTGTGAGTTATCAGGGTAAGAATAGATCTCAGTTTAAAGGCAACCATTAAAAAATATAGGATCCAAACAAACAAAAAAATAACAAATTTGCTTTTAGTCTAATTAAAGCAAACCTTATAACTGCTCTGTAGTTAGATTTCTTCTCTTACTGCCCTTGCAAATAAGTAGCATAATATTTAGATTAATAAACAGAAAAGTCTAGTTATGGAAGCCCCTGCCCCAACCAACCCCTACAACTTCCAGCATTTCTATATGTGAGTTTAGACTGGGCTCGCTGAGCACTGTGAAACATGCATACTGCTCTTTTATAACTGCAGATGTGGGCAGACACCTAGGCTGATTCCAGATTTTTTTTTTTTTTTTTTTTTAAACAAGGAGGAAGAAGAAGGTGTACAAGAGCTGTTATTGAAGATAATCTCATTTAATTTGCTATATGAAAAACATTCTTCAGTGTTAAAGACAATATCTTCTTCAGCAAAACTCATTATTGGCAAACAAACAGGACAGCCCAGAATAAAGCACAGATACACATATAGGAGTCCTCTATCCAAGGGGCTCAGGAAGGCATCCTGCTTCTCTGGCAGACAAGACGTCACCTTGTTGCTAGCCAGGGTACTCCCCTCCCTCACTTCCCAGCTCCTCCAGGCTAAATGAGGGCATAACATGAAATATCCCCCCTGCCCCCAGCACTGCTGCGGGTGGTATGCATTAGTTCAGGGACATTAAAGCCCTCCATCAGACCCATCAGAGCTCACTACCAATGCTCCCATCACACCAGCATAACATGGGAGGAAGTTACTACAATGACCACATTTCTCATTGTAAAACAGTTTTCTGCTCTAGGAAGACTGAGAAGCAGTTCTATTTTTTGGTACAACACAGTTTATTATAGAATAAAAGAAACTGCCGGAATTGTGTTTTTGTTTAACCTGGCTCCACAAGTGACAATGCTGTTGGTGAGCAGTTTTGCTGGATGTTGCTTTTGCCCTTTTGACTCACTTTATCTTCTTTGATTTTGAAAGAACTAGAAAAATCAGTAAATGAAAAGTTGGCAAATGTTCTTCTTTCCTTCTTGAACTCAGAAAAGAATTTTAAAAACCAAACCCAAACAAACCAACAAACCAGTACTTTTTAGACATTGTGATCAAGCAAAAAGCACTTATGAAAACACAGTTTTCATACACTACATTGAATTTATGTTTACTTGACAACTTTTTCTACATGTTACCTAAAGTTACTTTACCTTTTAGAATTTAGTGAGAGGAACAGCAGAAGTATTTTATTTAAAAAATTGTTTTATACATATGGGATTGAAAATAATTCATAGAAAATGTTTTCTATTGCTCTAGAATTCCATAGTTAGAGTACATTTTCTGCTTTTTGCATGTGTCAAAACCAGTATTTTTTTTAATATATATAACATTTCCCTGTAAGAAAATAAATCTCTATTTTTATTCTTAATCTTATTTAACCTTTCATACTGCATAAATAAATAGCAGTTCAGAAACACATTGCTTTAAGCAGGCAAGAACTGAAGCAACAGCTTGGTGTAACTTCACATGCAATGTAGAAATCATTTGTGTGAGTAGAGAGAACTGAACCTCAGAAGGAACTGGAGAAAAAAAAAAAAAAAGTACATCTTGGAACTTCAGCACACAACCTGATGTATTCAACTGTCTGTGTTGCTAGAAACCGAAAGTAAACAAATGAGCATAATGCATAGCAGCTTTTACTGGTACCTCTTCATAAAAAAATTACTTTCCTTCCAAAACCGGCAAGAAACAGAAACGAGTTGGCAAAAAGTTGAAATCCCTTTACACACAAGTGTTTACGCTGAAAACACAGGCAATAAAGAGAATGTCATCTGCAGCAGCTCCAACCTTGTTTGTCACTAGATTAACTAGAGAGCCAACAAGGACAAGGACTCAACCATTCATGCCTATTAGGCTTGCTGTGAAAGGCCCCATTCACTCACCAGCTGGCATGGTGGAAAGCTATCTAAAGATGTGAACAAGTGCAAGGGGTAGAAGCAGCCTGGCCCCCCTGCAATCTGAAACCAAAGCTGCAATTAATTATATATGGAATGCGGCCAGGCACTCCTAGCATTGTAATCAAATGGGACCACACAGAGAAAAGAAAATCCTTTATCACCTAACATGCACCACAGAAAGACAGTCAGGGTTCTCGCAATAGAAGAGATTCATTTTGTTTTGTTTTAAATTCTTTACAGCACTATTCCTGTTGACAGGCTATGTGAGTTTATACCTTGGAATTTAAAGTTTGCAACTTCTGTTTTATTTCCAATAAAAGGTTTATGTGCCTGTTTATTATTCTACCACAAAAAAAAAAAAAAAACCAAAACAACAAACCAGCCTCTTTATAGATTTCTTTTCCTTTCATATACGCTTTTTGTCATCACACTTATAGCAATAATTTTATACTATTCCAGTTCTTGTACCCTAGAGATATTTAAATCTTCTGGATCATCACTCAAAGATCTTGCAAATCGTAGGTCTAACCTAGGAAGTGCCTGAGAGTCTCAAGCACACATTGGCACAGTCTACAGAATCCAAGATGCTGTAGGCATGTTTCAGATGATAATTTCCCCTTAGCGTAATTCTCCAAGACGCACAACGGTTTTTCCTTTGGTGAAAACTGTATGTTAAAAGCATGTCTTCAAAAAAAATGACAACAGGAATGACTATGGTCAGCCAGAATGATGGAGTTCCATCAACTTCACCCACATAACAAAAGAAGCAGCATTCCCAAAATTTATGAAATGTGTAGTACTAAACTTGTATCTTCCCATCATGATCATAATTAAACACTGTTACAGTACTATTTTGAATCTGTAACCAAATTAGACCCCAGGGTGTACTACCTGACATACATACTAATAGTAGCTGAAGAACTTTGCAGTCTAAATCAGAACAAACACAAAAACAACTCCGAGAAAGAACACACACACCCCCCAAAAAAACCCAAACAAGCCCACATTATCCATTTATTTTGCTAGAAATGTGGACACATGGGCAATCTATGGCAGGGATTTAACCCCATATTCATCCATTTCTATCTTCATCCCTTTTTTCCTCATTATTTCTGTCATTAATTTATTTCCTTGATTAATATCACAAGACTCATTCCAATATACTTATTTAGCCATCTAACTCCCATTCAGTGTCACACTCTAAAAATCAATGCAAAGCTGAACACTTAAAATGGAAGTGGTCTACAGTCTGCAGAATTGGAGACAAGTAATCCAAGGATGGGATATTAATTCAAGATTCCTTTTTTACAATGTCTTGGATTTCAAGGCACTAATATATTGAATAATATTTTAACAATTTTTATGATCACCAAAAAATTGTGAAGGCAAAGTGAGGTATGTTAACAGCACAGGTTGTGAAGATTCATATCTGCTTTATTACAAATTACATGCAACCAACCTTAGAATCCTTAAAAAAAGGTACCACTGCAACTACCATTACTTATTATGAAGATATGTTAGGCGTTCAGCATGCAAAAAACTGTATGATTCAATGCCATACTGGAAAGCACCAAAAGGCTGAACCAGACCCAGTTCAATGCTTGCAGTTTAATGCTCTTCTTTTACTGCCTAGCACACTTCTTGTTGGCAAATGTTATTTTCACAAACGATCATCATGTATTTTGAGGAGAAAGGGGCTGTTTCAATGTGCATTCATGGATACGTACACTGCTAAAATATGCAGAGATCTAAATCCCCACATAATACAGCATATAATAGAGCACCAGTTAGTATCTCTCAGGAACACGAGGATTATTAGCACAAAAATACATATCCAAGGATGTTTTGGGGAGTTTTAGTATTTGTTGGTTTGGGTTTTTTGGAGGTTTCTTGTTTGTTTGGTGTGTGCTTTTTCATTTTGTGTTTGTCTGGTTGGTTTTTTTACATGTGGTTGTTTGTTGTTTGTTTTCATTGGTGGTGGTGGTGGTTTGGGGGACACAGTTTTTGCTTTATTTATCACTTACATTTCTAAATCTCACTAAGGCCACAGCAGTTAAAAAAAAAAAAAAAAAAAAAAAAAAATAAATAAATAAATAAAATCACCTTGAAATAGAGCAAGGGAAGTTGCAATGATCAGGTCTGGAAGCACCAAGACCCGCTCAAATGGAAGAAGAGCCTGGCAGAGGACCCTGCCACTGAAGCAGTGAGAATAGGTACATCCAAGTTCCTCTCTACCATCAGTAGCCTCTGTACAGGTAGGTGGAAATAGGACAAGCAACAGTGGGAATGCAGAGAGGGACAGAAGAAAGGAAACCTCTGGGAGCAGAAGAGCCCCAGGTCACAGCCTGAGCACAGCTGTCAGTGCTCTGACAAAAGTCCCCATGAAGATGGGGAAGGAGACATGCAGAAGGAGCCTTATGGCAGCAGCCTGAAGTTACATCACATCTACTGTATTTTAAAATTGGAACTTCTCCTTAAAGTCAGAGAAATATAAACACCTCCACAGCATGACTGGGCAACAAAAGCAGGTGCCTCCCTTTCCATGGGGGAAAGACACTCATCCCCCAAGCACAGCTGAGTGCACTAAAAGGAGCCCCAGTAAATAGATCTTTTGTTTGGTTGGTTTCTAACCTCATACTGAGTATTTTGGGGGCAGATGAGTTTCCCCCACCTCTGCAGAACTCCTCTGCTGAAGGTAAAAACGTATTGTCATCCTTCAGAGACAGAAAAAGTCTAAGGGCTATATTTTCCACATGATTACCAAAAAGTAAATAAGCACCAAGTGGGATTTTCAAATGCCTGTAGGTACTTAAGAGTACTGATGATTATGCAGAAGAGGGAAGCAAGGAGAGAAAAATAGTACTGTAAATCCTGGATGACTAATAATCTGAATTGGTTGTGGTGGATTTAAAGCACGTGGAAGAAATGCATCTACCAGCTGACCATTGTAATCCTCTGCTCAAGGGAGCAAAAGCAACATTTTTCACCATGTAAGTATCTATATATACATATAAACAGACACATACACACCCTTTCAGTCATATTAAATTGGATAACCTACAATATAACATGAAATCACTGAGACCAGTTGTCCAGTGATTTGGGTGGAGGAGGAACAAAGGCCCAAACAAACAAAAGACTCACATACAACAAACATTTAATTTGTAAAACTTAAAAGATTGTTACATTCAGCTGGACTAACCACTTTGGTTTAGAAAGCAGAAACTCCCACATTCTGCTCTAGAATTTAAACTCTTATTAAACATCAGATACAGATATCATGGGCAAGTGTAGCTCAATCCAACCTCTTTCTTTAAGTGAAGAAGTTAGGAAACCCATAAACAGCTCAACACAATGCCAGTGTGGGACTCATCTGCTTTGTACCACCTGAATTTATATCAATGTCCAAACTGAAAAAGGAAGTGTGACTCTGCAAGGCAAGTGTGATAGAAAGGGGAAGGTCAGGGAGAGGAAGGGAGGTAGGATGCTGGAATCAAACACCAAATCTTCAACAGCTTTCAGGTGCTTAAAGACATCACAGTTTGACTGAAAAAGTCCCGCTTATATTGAATTCCAGTTTCTTGAATGGAAAATTAACCTTTGTATCACATAGCCTCATTTCCAACAATGGATGTGAAGCTGAATCCAAGTCACTGTAGTTCAGGGCCATTTATACTGCTGAGAGACTTGGTCTATAGCAGACTTCTTGAGACAATTCTGTTAACATTTTAAATTGCTTCTAATCTACATTTATTGAATCATTTCCACATAAATTCTATGAAGACTGGAACAAAAAGAAATAGGGTGTTCTACTTTGATAACACACTTTATTCTATGAGCCCTACTGTTGACAGTAATCCTTCCTCTAGTTTTCATTAAAAAATGGCTTTCTTTGTAATCACAGCAAGAAAAGTCTGTTAGCACAGCAGCCCAGTTGATACAGGATTTGCTTTTCTTGTGCCCCGCAGAAGTTACTTTGGGAGCACAGAGAGTTCTGAAGACATTGGGATGCAAAGTAACCGGGTCTGTGGAGGGGGAACTGTTCTCCCCCCCGGGCAGCAGCTTCCCATCTGCACACTGCTTCAGTAGTGACTTCTTGATGTTCAGGAGGCCTGTATAACCAACCTTGAATAATGTGTTTATAATATCTAAAGGAAAAACAAAAGAAGTGCTAATGAGAAATCAGCTCATTGTCATCTCATTTTTTCCACATATTCAGTTATTTGTCATTTGCGTTATGTCTTCTGATTGACAACATTCATACCAGCTGCTAGCTGAATAGGAGCTTTCCAGTGACACCTAAATAGAGTGCTTGTCTTCATTAGTGCTTTGTATAAATTCATTCAGCAAGAACTTGCAGACTGTTAGTAGGCAGGTCCAGTCTTTCAAGTTCTGCTGCACAGTCCATGATGTTTGCTTTAGCAAACTTTCCCCTGCTTTTGTCAAGTTTGGCATAGGAAAACCGGTTTCTATTACTTTGAGCAGTCTTTTCTGTTGTGCCCCACCACTGTTGTTCCCAAGCATACTTTCACCGAGAGAGAGGGGAAAATGCACACACCACACCTCTGGGGTAATAGATTTCATGGTATTGTATTTATTTGCCTTCTGCTTTTCCTGCATAACACAATTTAATAATGAATCCATATCTCCTGGATGATTGAACACTAAGGAAAAGAGAGGTGATTTTTTCCTGGATAGAGAGACTGATGACATTATAGTGAATGAATAAAAATGACACAACCTCAGTAGCTGAAGTTTAATGAAAACAAGCATGCTTTGGAAGTGCGTGCAAAGCTAGAGTCAGACTTTAGATGCAGAACACTAAAACTCAAGCAGCAGCTGGTTTTTCAATGGTTCTAATAATGCAAAGAAAAGCTCCTTTTTTTTTTTTTTAATAGTAGTTCTCAACAGCAATAGCAGATTCTTCTTCTACCTGTTCTCTTTTTGAGATCTAATCCTCTACTCCTACTTAGAAGCATAAGTGTTAACATAAAGCTTTTGCCTACAATTTACCACCTTCTTAGGCTATTCACCATATTCACCATAGGGAATATGTTATCCATAGGGAATATAAGCTATACATTTCCCTTTCAGCTGGTGCTCTTAAGAGTCTGTCTTCACCACACTTCCACAGCATTACAAGGAAAACAGTCCTTCATGACACGGCCACAATCTGCTATTGTGCTATGCACTTGCATGAGGCACCAGGGGGTTCACAAGGGAACCACACAAGAGGTGCTGAAAGAATACTGCCAGCAGTACTTTAAAACAACCAAACATACAAACTAAAAACCTCCGCCAAACATTGCTACCTACAAGTTAAAAATGTAGGACTAAGTCATCAAGAGTCCTGTCTCTCACTGTCAAAGACAAATGCACTGCATAGACAGAACTGTTATCTTAAAATATTAGGGATATCCACTGTATTCCAATAAATTTATTATAGGAATCTATTATAAGAATACTCTAGGGTAACTTCTAGCTTGGATGCCAACTCATGATCAGTCTCTGAATTCATCCTTAAAGAACATTAAAACCTAGTTTTAATTTAAAAATAATTACTTCTACATTTATTACTTCATGGTTGTGAAGGAAATTTTAAAGTATCAAAGTGTGCTCAAAGCCAGAGGTAAACAGAAAAAGAGCACAGATTATTTTAGTTCACATTTCACATTTTAAGTGACATTTCTTAAATATTTTTGTAACTTACTATCACTTTAAAGGAAAGAAAATTCATAAGAAATAAAAGAGAATTTAGGAGACTCTTCTAGAAGATGATAAACATTAACTCACTGTTTCCATTTTTCTCAAGAGAACTAGATCTTTCTTAATAAATGACATTTACTGGCCAAGGTAGATTTTCCAGAAGAACAAAAACATTCCAAGGGTTCTCACACAGTCTTAAAAAATAAAACGTTTCTTTTTTTTAACATGTTTAGAAATTTATTGGACTTTCAGAGTGCAGCCTGATTGTTAGTCTAGTTTAAAGTATACCAAATTAATATATTTATCAACACTAAAGCCTTCTATAAATAAAAGTCTGAGATTAGGTTTCAACAGAGTCTGTGTGCCTAAGTCTCCATATACATTAACATCTGCACCCAAAAGATCTGGATAGATGTTTTCAATGCTAAGTATAATGCCTCATTAGCATTTTCTTTCAAATTGCTTGGCCTAATTTAATTTTTTTTTCTGCATTTTATTTACTGCATGTCAGATACAATTGTGTTTCTGAAAAGAAAAAAAAAAGTAACATTTTTTCCAACAGAGGAGGTATGTACACACTGAATGAACTAAAGTTCTTTAGACAAACAGCAACAGATTATGTGTATGTGAAAGTTAAAGCTATGTTGGTATTTTTATTTTTGCAATTCATTCAATATTTTTCCTAGTAAAAGGCTTCGAATTAAAAGCAGATAATTTTATTTAACTACAGGACAACTTCAACACGGACACCAGCAATGCAAACTTCTATGCCTTTCCAAAGCTGCTGTCATCTCCTCTCTCTTGGAGAGGCTGCTCTGGAAATCCATTTTCCATATTTGTCATTTAGTACATGAGCTAATTTTAGAAATATCACACATTTTTTTATTCCTGTCACAGTTTTAAATTCCTTTATTTCATCATCAAAAGGTAGGAGCAGTGAAAGCATGAGCTTTCTGCTGCTACTCAGCAATATCAAGCCTTCACTGTTTTAGTACCATGCTAGATGAAGTTGCCACATGCTGGCTTCTTTAAAGATCACTACTCCTTCTCTACTAGGGACAAATCACATCTGCAGAACTCAAGCTTTTGCTATGTAACCAAAACCCAAGAAATCTTAAGATTATTATCTCCTGTGATTATTAAGCTCTGCTGTCTTAGCACATAAAAGCATGAAAGAAACAGGAACCACTTCTTCCAGTCCAAGGAAGACCATGCTTTCTCCCAGAGGAAATCCTGTACTACACTGTCTCCTGAGTCTCTCTCAACAGTTAGGCCCATCTCTTGTGGCAGAAAGCAGAGTCCTGCACACATTAGGTCTTCCAGTGGAAGGAAATTGGTTATTCACCAGAGGAATGCAAAACTTGGAAGGTTCCGACTGAGATTCATTTTATTCAGCAATTTAGGTAGATTTTGACAGGTAATGAAAGGCATCTACAAAAACATACATCATGTCTTGGACTGCAAGATGGGTGCACCACTTCCACCATACAACCTGAAGGATGAAAAATTACCAAAGAAAAGATTCTAGGTACTACCTACAACACCACCACAAACAAACAAGACAAAGAAATAAACAGAAAACACCACCAAAAACCCACAACAACAAAAAAACCAACACACCCCCACTTCCCCCAAAAAAAAAAATATAGTAAAAAAAAAACAAAATCACAGACCTCAAAAGATTCAGCACTCAATTTATTTCCTTTGGGCCATGAACATCATATTACTGTAATAGTAGATTCCCCCCCACCCCCTGTAGTCTGTGATGTTATAAACACTTTTTTTCCCCACCATGAAACAAAGAACACTCAAGCAATCTTTACAGTATTTTGTTAAAGTTAGGAAAAGAAGATTTTCAAAGCAGAAAGTCATAAAGGTCCTTCATATCTTTCATACTTTGTAGGCACTGTCTTATTGTAATCCCCCCCGCAGGCGGATTCCGAGGGTTTTGCCGATTCTGTTCTATAGTCCTCTGAGAATCCGTTCTCTGAGAACCTGCACATGTATCTTTAAAGCATCTGGTAGCCCTTAATGAGCTGTCTGAGGTGGTCGGGGTCCACTGGTGCAACCATTGCATCCCATGCTCTTCCCTCTCATACACTGCCTGGATACAGGAAGCCTTTTCTACTCCTAGTGCCAGTTCCAATCACCTTTTTACCCTGATAGTAAGAGGCTCCCCCCTTTCCTTGGGGTGCACACGCCTGGCCCAGTAAGCCACTCAAGATGTGATTGACTGGTCACCTGCTAGCTTGTTGCTCAGAAACACTCTGGGACTCCAAAAGCCTTCTGCCTCATCATCACTCATCAGTATTCAATCTCCTCCCATTAAAGACACTCTCCACAAATATTCCCTTCCAGTTTCATTCATCTTGAGTGAAAACCTGTCCTGAAGCTCACTGAGCTCAGAGCCTGACTAGGGCTGAGTGGTTTGAGTGGTTTGAGTGAGAACAGAACTAATTCTGTTCAGTAATTTTACTTTTCAGCTTGGTTCTTTTAATTAACTGCACCGTCTGAAGTTAGCAGCCTGTTCTCACAGACAGTGTCTGCTTCTAGCAGTGCTAACACCCCATGTTTAGAGTTACTACCAAGGACTGGTGTGCAGACCAAGGCCATTGCTGGGTCTTGTGTACCACATTGGGGGGTGCAGGAAGTGAAAGGCTGCACCTGCAGGGAGGAGCGGACAGGACAGGTGACTGCAAACTGACCAACGAGGGATTCCAGCCCATATACATCATATTGGGTTTAGAGCTGTGGGATCCGAAGGGTCTTTGGGCTCTTCTCCCCTCTTGGACTGCTTTGCCAGCTTTGTTTGGCTTGGCTCGGATCCTCTTTCGGTTCCTTCCTCGGAGCACCCAAGGAGGATTCTGTCCGTTCTGCCTTCGATCCGATCTGCGTGTTCCTGAACCCGGTACCAGAATCCAGCTCCTGAACACAGCTCCCGGCTGCTGCGGGGCCCAGTCTGGGACTGCCCCAGTGCCTCCACAGCATCAGTGGTGATGGTGATGGAATTACCATCAGGGGGGTTGGGTTCCATACTGGTTTTGTATCTATTTGTATATATTCCATTTTTATTATTATTCATTTCCTTTTCATTAAAGCTGTTCTAGTTTCCTTTTCTAATTGCCGAGTCTCTCTCCCTTATTCCCTTTCTCTTTCCCCTTTGGGGAGGGAGGGGGTTAACAGAGAGCATCTGTTATAGGTCTAAGGGGCTGCCCTGACCCTAAACCGTGACAGGGTGGTACAGACAGTGCTATGGGGGTTCCCACCAACTGGTCCTGTATGTGCCTCTGTTTTAATAAGGTCACACCACCTTTTCCTCCCATTCTCCCATTCCATCAGAATTATTTTCATCAGGGTCTTCCCCAGTGTCTCCATCCAAATCTTCCGGGTCTGCACCCATGATTCACTTTCAGATTCAGATGTCAGTGGGGGAATTTTTTTTGTGCCCACATAAGCTCAGTCAATAGACATGTCCACACTCTCTCTTTTCAGTTCTCTCTCAGACAACATACTTTATATTCTGAGATTTCAGACTGATCCTGCACCTGAACTAAACAGGCACCTAGCATAGCACACATAGCCCCCTCTATCTGTGCCACCCCAAAACCTTACAGGGCTTTGTTCCAGCCTTTCCATGACTTCCACTGAGTTGGACAATTTCTCTGTTGCCCATTTTACATCTGGGGAAGAAGGTTCACACTTGTGCCTCTGCAGTAATTCCTCTATTGACATCCTGCTGACTATGCCAATAATGTCATGGAGGACCCACAAAACAGCAGCAGTGACCCAGAATGTCAATTTATTGTAACAACAGTTACTTGGCAGTCCTGACAAAATCAAATTACAAATTTGGATGTCAGTCAGGAATATACGCTACTACCCAACTAATTCCTAAGATTTAAGGACTACTCTTTCTGCAAACATGAAACAAAATGTAAGCATGCTCATTTATAAAGGGAAAAGCCTCCTGCTCAGAAGTACCCAAAGTGGTATATGTGGATGTGTGTGTCTGTCACCCAAATTGGGGCAAGGACTCGCTCAAACATATATCCAAATATTCACTCACCAAATGGGGGATGAGGCTCACTCAGTCCACAGAAGTATCCTTGGACAGCATGCTGTATATCCAAGGGAAGGATTTACAACTGCCAGGCCTGCTTGCTCCGAGGGGACCAACTCAAAATCAGCTCTCCAGCAAGGCTCCATTTCTATGCTAGTCAAGCGTGAACTGTGGTCATTCTGATTAGCTGGCCGCGGGGGCAAACACAGAACAAAAACAGGCTAATGGCCTGGACCCTGAGGTTCCAGTTAATTGCCATGAGGCACCAAACTTATCTCCATCAGGTCTCTGGCAAGCCCTGGACTTTATTAGATTTTTGTTGGGACAGTAGCACCTGTGACAACATTCATTACTTATCCTTTACCTCTCAGACCAATTTTTTTTTTTTCCCCATTTACCACAGCAAGTACAATTTAGGAAATGCTTTCTTGTTTACAAAATTAAAAGTGATAGATACATCTACTCTCCCATTATGTTTCTCCATAGATTTAGATCCTCCAAAGAATTTCAGTAAGGATACTCCAAGGACTGAGACTTGTTTGTTGGAATACATTGTTAGTTCAGTTCTAACATTATTTCAGGAAGTAGCCAATAAATTAACAATTATAATTTCTGTTACCTGTTGGCTAAAAAAAACCAAACAAACAGAAAAACCCCAAACCTTCTAAATATACAAAAAAAACACCACACCAGAATGTGAGAAATGAAGATCACAGTGAAAGGGATGTTATTAGACACAAGCCAAGACTCAGTACCTCTTCCTGTCCTAAGCAGGATAAAGCATGAGGCCTGGCAGGCACCTAGTTCTTTAATTAAATTAATAAATAAATAAAGACTGTGGGACTGAGCAGCAGGAAACAATGAGGAAAATGGAGAATTTGCAGAATTGTAACCGTGTTGAAGTACAGTGGTTACTGCAATCTCTTTGCTATTTCTGATGAGAATAAAAAAAGGAGGGATTAACATTTCTGAAAAAAAAAAACTTAAGTTTTGACATCTACCTGCAGGTATAGTACTCTTTAGACTACTTTGTCCTTGTAACCTCTAAGGTTTCAAAGAACACAAATAATAACAATGCTTCTGTGAAGATTAAACACAACTGTAACTTTCACACGTTGTTATATTCTTTGAAGTCAGTCAGCTTATTTGCATGTGAAAGTTTAAGTATCCTTATGTCAATAGTCTCTATTTTCCCAAGCCATGCCCAGAACAGGAAAAAGAGAAAATCATCAGTCCAAATTATGTAAAATATTTAAACAAACAAAAAACAACAACAAAACTTTTACCATTTACTTACATGAATGTGTTCTAATTTATTTTAGCAGAAGATGAGAGATAGTATAATAAATAAATTGGCTACTTTACTACTCACTCATTTCCAAATATTTTATTTTTCAGAAGTCTTACTTTCAGAAGAGCAGAACAGTTGGCATCATGCTCCAGTGATGATGGAAAAAAAAAAAAACAAACCACAGAAAAAACACTCAGAAATACCAAAGTACTTCTTTCAAGAAGAGAATATTAATTTAAAAGAAAATTACAAGATTTTTAATGCTGAAGCTGAAGACATCAGTTAAACTCATATGAGAGCACTTCCAGAGCCTAAGCTGATATGAGTAATTTATCAAACATCTCTCAGGTTTCAGAAGCAAAATGTTCTCTACAACCAGCATAAGGACTCGTTAGAAAAATCAATTTGATTTTTATAAGGTTAGTATTATCTAAAGAAATTTTAAGATAGGCAGGTGAAGTGGAACAGTAAGAGGAAAAAACCACCACCAATTATTTAAGTAAACAGATCTGGCCAAAACTGTATAATGAAAGAAAAAAAAAAAAAAATCTCTAAGAGTTGCATCAGAAAAGAGAGTGTCAGAAAGAAAGGGACAACATTTAGGACCTGGGAAAACTTAGTATCAGAAGGTTTAGTGATAGCAGGCTTAGTTTAGGTCCTTGTCTTTCCCAGCCCTGAGGTTCAGAAGCTATACAGGCTCCTCCATGAGGGCAGTGTAAATGTGTCTAGAAAAAGTAAAATGGGTTATTTTTCCCCTTCTTTATCTATACATCATATGATAATCTGCTCCCAGACACCAATGTTCTGGAGCATCCTGTCACAATATTGCAAACAATAGCAAGGCTATATTTATGTGAAGGCTTTGAAAAATAAGCTTTGCTGTCTTTCACTGCTCATCTGGAAGCGACCAGGAGCATACTGTACACTAAAGATTCCAAGAAGTTGTTAACACTATGATTAAGAGGGAAAGAAAAAAAAACCCAGAACAATTGCTTCTGCTCCTAACTTCTTATTTACTTGGGCGACTGTGAAATGCCTAGAAAGTATGATAACAGCATTATCAGCTCACCCTTAGCTACTTTGCTCCATTTTATGAGTAATCATCATGCTGAGATAGCACTACATATTGCCCCAGTAAGACTATATTTCTTATAACCACAAGTAATACTTTCCTTATGCAGAAGCATTTATGTTGCATGCTGATGAATCTGAATATACTTTTCCAAACTGTATTTCCTACAACTGCTTCTCATAGGTGTTTTTCCCCTACTCCTTATGGGAATGCCACTTTGCCTAACGTAATGCCAAGCCATTCTAGTTGCCAGCAACAGCTGCACTCACAGCACTCTACGCAAAAACAGCTTTACAAATGCTGCAACGCTGCTTTCTCATTGCTATCTGTGGTAGAATAGTTATGATACACTGTGGGTGAAACTTCACTTTCTGCTGAAATCAGAGCTCCAAATCCCTGACAGTGTTTAGCACGACACTGGCTGCTGTTACCCATCTGAAACTTGCATTTTCCACACTACAGTATGCTGTGCTACCATCTGATCCTTTAAACAAGGCTTCTGCAGACATACTTCAGCATAGATTTCAAGTGCTGTTATCTGAAGTCCAAGAGCTAATAACACATCTAAATGTGAAGAATTAACTTCATTAACCAGTTGTGACTGCCAGCAGAGATAAGATGTCAGGAAGCAGGGTAATGCAGAGGAGTCTCCAGGGGAGTAGACACTATGAAGGTAATAAGTGGAGTCAATACCTTGAGCACTTTACTAGGTGGTATCCACACGCCAGGAAGCTGGCAGCGGTTTCATAGCTTTTTTGTGATCTGTTGCTCCATGCCAGCATGCTTATCTGAGCAGTTGCTCAGTGTAAAAGCCTTCATCTGCCCTTTCCTTCAGTGTGAAGGTCATTTTCTTGCAGTCAGGCAGGATTATTTAGCTATTATGTGTGGCAAGATGATTGAAAGCCTAGGACATCTACTTTAAAGCAGGTCAGCCCCAGTGTTGCAAGGGGTGCCCACAGGGATTCAGATGCAAATAGCTTTAGAAATGACTGATGGGGATGAAGGGGGGAAGGGAGGAATTGCTGTTGACATGGCAAGGTCCCACATATCCATAAGAATAAAGACAGCATAAGAATTATACACATTTAGACCTCGGCATTATTCATAACCATCACCTCTCACTATTGTAGGAAAGCAAACCACAATCAGTGATTCAGCAACGCTGGCCCTCTATACACAGGCTCTCCTGCTGAATGCAAATGCAACAAACAATGAGTAATTTCAGTTCAGCTTTGTGCTTATTGTCCTTGTGAGAGAAACTGGCTGTTCCATTCACACAGCATAAATGAAATATTTTCTTTAGTTCAACACTGAGGAGTGCAACAAAAATTCCTGAAACGATTCTGCTCTCACTACAGTTGCTGTTCACAGCTACTGTGACACAGAGTCGAACAAGCAAGAGATGCTGTTTTGAAGAGAGCATCACTTAACATCGTTTCAGTCAATTTTCTTCACTTACAACAGACCACTTTTGGAGTCTATTGAGTTGTGTTGCTAACAAATGTTAAAACTTTATGATAAACCTTGACCACATTATGGTGGGAAATTTCCTGGCCTTTTAGCTGATTTAATAAATAACTATGATGGGTAAAAACAAGCTTGTTTGCTGCTGAATGGCCATAAGGAGCACAGGACATCGGATCAGAAGAGGGTGCAAAGTAGCTGAACAAAAGACAAAGACTGGTGGGGGATCCTAAAATAGAGATACCATTTACACTTGGTTTTTTTTCCTCACAGCAATATTTGATTTAATAATCCACACGG
The DNA here is from genome assembly GCA_025345505.1 of Todiramphus chloris collaris. Classification (NCBI taxonomy): domain Eukaryota; kingdom Metazoa; phylum Chordata; class Aves; order Coraciiformes; family Alcedinidae; genus Todiramphus; species Todiramphus chloris. The sequence continues at coordinate 18,789,686 of JANVCC010000048.1, read as the reverse complement.
GTAACAATATTATCAATCATTTGAAGTCTTTAGAAAGAGACACCCAGTGTTAAAACATTCCTGCCCTATCTCAGACAGGAGATGAGTGTAGAAAACACAGAGTGGTGATACTTTCTAGATTATCATAACTGTCTGATTGGTGTTCACAGCTCTGAGCCCCTCCTGCATCCCATAGGAAAGTCTAGTGCACTTTTGTTTGTTTACACAAGAGTCAAAAAGCTGCTAAGTAATTTAGTTTGCCTTTAGCATTTTGCAGCCTCTCCCTTTGCCTTCTTGATCAAGCAGCTGTTCATGTTAAACCACAGCGACACTACAGCAAAACTAAACTTTGTCAGGGTTGCAGGAAAACCAGTTAAGAAGTATGCAAGAGGGCTCTGGAAAGGACAAAGTGACATTAATAGTATTTCAATATCTAGAATCAAAGTTGTATGTATATTACAATTCTATTCTAAGTGTATATCTTCATTTTACAGCTCTATAAAACTTCATCAATATTGTCTGATCTGTTAGACTCCTTTTCTACTACAACAAATTTTCATATAGGAAATTTAGAAGAGAACATCAGAAGTGGTGGGGGGAAAAAAAAAAAAAAAACCAACAAAGTTAAATAAAGAAAAAAAAAAAAATAATGCCAGAGGCAGATACAATATCAGTTTTCAGACTAAAAGACAACAGTGAGCAATTATTTTTCATGGCCTCTAGGAACAGGAAAACGCGAACTTTAGCTTAATTTGCAATAACTAACAGCTTAAATACCAGAGGAAACTCTGAAGGCACTGAGAAAGAGATGAAACACAAAAACCAGCTAGGGAGACTGGAAAACGATCCCTGAAGGTTTTCAAGTGCAGACACTAGCAGAACATGTGTTGGGGAGGCTGAGTACACTTGACCTCACATCAGCACAGAGGCACAGATTAACTGGGCCCTGGGATTCTTCCCAGCCTACAGCTCGAGATTTTTTTCTACAAAGACAGAGAATAGGAACTGTCTTATCTAAAGAACAAAGCAAATTTCTGTTCTTCCTTTTTCTTTAAGGGAAGACAATACGTCTATCTCTGCAATCAAGATATCTTTTGAAGTACAATATGACTATTTCAACATTGTTGCTGAAGAAGGGAATGGAAATTTCTAGTATGATTTGAAGTCATATTCTCTACCAGACACTCCTACTCGTTAATCAAAAAAAGAGCTTCAGTGAACATTCAAACTGTAAACTTCAGTTCTTTTTCACAAACATTGCAGAGAGTACTTGGGAAGGCATCCAGTAGTTTCTCTTAAGTAAGATCTATCTAAATTGTAAACTCGGGGTGGGGGGGGGGAGGTAATCTACTTTCAGTCTTGCACCATTGTATAGTAGGGTTGGCCCAAGAGGGACTGCAGCTTTCCCATGACTAGAGCTTGTTCTCTGAGGAGACAGAAGTGACAGCTAAACTGAGGGCAGAGGACCACACCATCTTAGCCTTCTTTCATAAAGTTAATCACATATCTACAGTCTACTGAAAAAGAAACACAAACAAAAAAACAAACCTGAAAACAAAACCAAATCCCAACAACAAAAAAAAACCCACAAACTGCAAACAATTATTTAGCCTGCAAACAGTAAGGAAATAGAAATAGTTTATATTACTCTGATCAACTGTACTCCAGAGGGAAGTGTTCAGGCCCATAGCAAAGATAAGTAGGCTTTATACTGATGTCATTATTTGTAAACAGATGCAAGTATCCTTTCTCTCCCTTTTACACAAGTCATTTGGAAGTTAACACACACCCTTTGGTCTATGTAGAGAGGTATCCTGGTGACCTCTGTTAATACTTGCATAGCATTTCCAAACAGGACTCCATTCCCAAAATGCAAATTTTATCTCAACCGAAACAGACCTTTCAAATTACCCTTCCAAACAGGACTTAAGATCAAACACACCTAGTTACTCAGCAAAATTTTCCACATTCCTTGTTGTTTATACCAGGATCACCAAGAACATTTGGCTTTTTTTGTTTTCTTCTTGTTGCAAGCAGAGTTACCAGTGCTTTTCTGAACGGCAACTCAAGTGTTGCGTGTAGGTTTAGTGCCCTTTCCTGCTGTTTTCCTTCTACTTTGACCTCCTGACCCACCATTCATAGCTACATTTCTTTTGTAATTTCAGTTCTGGGCCACCTCCTTTGCCCATGTTATAAGTTAACCCTTCCAAAAATGTCTCTTGACTTCCATGTCCTACCGTAGTTTCAGTCATTTTCCACTGACAAACCTGTGCAAGCACAAAAATCACAACAATCCACTTATGTCTACATCTTTATGTTAAATATACACTTCATATATATTACATATGCAAACTTTATAATTTGTTTTCCTTTGTGTCTTGTCATTTAAGAAGTCCTAGAGTAACCTTTTTTTAGGATCCTCACTGCAATGAGAAAGAGGTTTGTAAAAAACCAAAACAAAACCCAAACAACACAAACAAAACCAATCAACCAAACAAAAAAAAGACCAAAAAAACATAAACCCAAAACAAAAACAAAACACACAAACCCAAAAAACCCAACAATACACACACAAAACCACCCAGGTCAAGATTCCCAACTTCCAATCTTTGTGTTTTAAGATATTTATTATCATTGGAGATTTTTCATAGCTCCATTAAATCACCTAAACTTACTATAATACTGAAATATTTGTTTTATAGGTTTATACAATAAAACAGCTTCTGTGCCAAAACAAACTCCTCCACTGATGTAAACGTGGCCCTCCTAGGCAGAAGATACAGTCAGTGATTTGTTTGCAGGTGGGTAAGCACCAGGGAAATCATTACTCTGACAGGGCCAGCGCTACTCTGCCCCAAATGGCATCACTTATTCTAGCCTTAAAAAGGTAGGAGGTCAATGACCTGTTAGGAAGAGTGCTAAAACAAATGTAATGAATAATTAATTGATAAATTTACAGCAGAAGAATGAAGAATGTTGAATATACACTCAAAATGTTGAGTACTTGTGTTAAGAAGGACACAAGACCTCTTAATGAAGAGCCCCCTTTAACAAAGACAAGTCGTAGGATGAAGCATTTATACTTCTCACAAGTATCCTCAAAAACTTTGCAGCTCAATAGGGATGAAAAGTAGAAGTTATCCATTAGAAAGAGATAATTATTTCTGCATGCCTTTCTCTAGTTCATTTCTGTTGTCAATGCTTGAAATTTATGAAGTTTTTATTTTTAACTGTGGGCCCCAGGTGGTGAGGGATGCTTTCAGAATGATGGGCAAACAGCATTCCATTTCAGGGGGAGTGGTCACCTCTCCTAACAGGGCTCTAGATAATTCAGTACCCAGCCTTATAATTAATAGGGAAAAGAGAGGTGAAAGACTCTCCCTTCCATCTGGGCCAGTCTAGGAACTGGTAACTCACGATGCCTGACACTGAGAGAGGGTTTCTGTTGACATGTATTAGCCAGGAGCTCCTTGGCATGCAGGCATGACTGGAAGGAGCGTGCCTGAACTCGAACAGAGGGTTGCCAACAGTAAGCTGGCAATTTGGGACTATTTTATTTGCACCTACACCTCTCTGGAAGCAAATTAAAGATTACCACTTCAGTGAACACTGTTTCACTTGAAATCAGCAGACCCTCTTTGCATAAAGAGACTTGCAAGGCTACAAAGTAAAAATAAAACAAAGAATCCACATTTCTTTACTGTGCGAAAAATGATTACAAATAAAGACAAAAAAACCGCACAAAAACAAAACAGAACACAGTTGGATGGTCTTCTGAGTTTGAACTGCTGCCAGTTACTACATTTTGAATTCATCAGCAGAGTTTCACCTAGTCGCTATGCAAACCACACTCAATTTCACATGTAGATCTTACACAGGACCCCAGCTCCACAGACCCTCACACTTCACACTTCTAGCAGCAACCCAGATGCCTGAATGAGCTAGTATGGCCAAAATATCACTCCTGATCATTTCAAAGAAAGTACCTTTTGAACAGAGCTGCCAAGGGCAAAGCTTAAGCCCTGTTTGTGAAATAAAGCTCTGTTGCATTTCTGGCATGGAGTACGGCAACAAGCTGTGGGCTTCTGCTTTGGTCCCAGCTGTGGTGGAGTACACAAGGCAGTCAGCCTCCAGCACATCCTGCTGCACTTTGTGTGAGGTTGTTTACATCCATCACACCAGCTCTGATCATTTTGCAGCAAGCTGAGGAATGTACAGTATTTTCCTTTAAGTCCCAGCTACTACACATGGTGGGGAAAAGAAAAAAACATTAACCTTCTGACACTGCATTTCAGGATTACTGCCCAGCGTTCAAGTTATAGAGGTGCAGTGAAACAATGGGTTTCCAACAGTACAATTACAAGACAAAAGCCAATCCTTGTGCTAATTATACGTTCACCTAACTCAGGAAGCTGGAGCTTTAAGGACAAAATCCAAACAGCCCCATGACTCAGCAGCATAAGCATCTGTCTCCTTCACAGTGCTGCACTGCCCAGTTCGAGAGCCAGTTCTTCACCAGCACCCTGTGCTTTAGTTGTTCCTGTCCTTCATGTTAAACACCTAAATATTCTGCTCATGAACTGTCAGGGGAAACCTTAACCTAAGACAGTGACATAAAAATGTAAAGGCGCATTTGTTTGCTAGGCAAATGGGGTTTGCCCAATGCCAGACTGTTCATTTTTATGGGCTTTACAGTATCTCATTCTTAAACTTGGAAAGCATTATTTCTATAGCAGAAAACAGTACCTAGCAAGAACAATAACACCTCATGCAGGAGATAAGTAGCTCTTCTGACAGGCCAGCTAACATGAAAACAAGTGATAAATTAGCTGCAAAAATGGACTCCCTCTGGATGCAGTGCCTGAGCACATTTGCTTCATAATTTATTTTGCTCATACATACAGAATTACTCAGCCTCCAAGACTAAGTGAGGTTATTTGTTTGCAACTGACTTCTCATTACACCTGTCTTGATTTTATTGTCATAAAGCAAAAAAACCCCCAAGATCTTAATTAATTCTTATTCAAGTATCTCATGGCAGTCTGGAAAGCATGGTCAGGTACAGAGTCCATGGATCCCATACCAATGCTTGGAATGCGAGAAAGCACAACACAGCTCAGATTGCACATTTTCATGAAATTTATAACTCAGTTTCTTTGGACACAATGAAAAGAAAATCGATTTCTTCAGTTACAGTTCCTCTACATTTCCCCCTGTGTTCTAGAGCTGCAGAGCAGAAAGGAGGCAAAGAAAAAACTAACAATGCTCCAAGCTACCATTCCAGTGCCTTAATAAAAGGGAATAAACCAATATAAAGCGAAGAGAAAACAAACACAATTCAATGAACCCTGCAAAAACTTTTCAGTTTGAACCTCAGGGGTTTGTTTGTTCCCATTCATATTTTATAAATAGTTGGCAGAGTAAGTTTGCCAATATGGACATGAGAGTAAATTAAAAGCAAACATTGAAGATCATTCATGAGAAGCAAGTTTTGATGCTAAACCTATTAGTAAATATATTAGTAAGCCTAATACGTATAGGATTTCTTATAGTTACCTAATCCAGAAACGAAGTCACAGACTACATGAATAGACCCACTGAAAATGACAGTGAAATCAAGTGAAGGATTTTTCAGGAATTATTATCTGTCTAACAGTGAACACTTTTGATCAGCTACCTATGTGATTTATGTATGTGATCATAACAGCTCGGCTTTCAAATACCAAAGGCTTTAACCTTATTCCTAGTAAAGCAGCACCAGACCAAGGTCTTCTCTATAAAGTCAGAGAAAATACCTTTGAGAATAGATGATCTTTTTCTGGAAACCTGCTCAGGATGCTACCTCAAAGAAGGAGCTGCATACTTTGAGGCTTGCAGCCGGGGCTCCATGCAGCCAGAACCAGATCAAAACAAGTAACACCGATAGGAAGGGCTCTTGAAGGCTATGGTTACTGTTGCATCAGGCCAGGTCACCCACCAGAGCATTTTTAAGGACAAGGTGGGAGAGATGAGAGACAGAAGTGGAAACAAAGTGCTGCAGCACAGCCCTGCTCAGGTTCTCCAGACAGGATTTTCATCTGTATACCCCTTCCCACCCACCCGTTCTTTGCCTGTGTAAGAAACAGACAGGATTAGGTAAGCAAGTGCTCTCTTCACTGCAGGCATTTTTTGCTATAAGAGAGAGCATGCCCACATTGCAGCACAGGGCAGAAGGGGATTGAGATACTGGGGCCACGCCAGGAAGCTTGCACAAGTATACCGTACAAAAAGTGTGATCCAGAGAACACTTCAGTCACACCAGCATTTCTCACCACCACCAATTCATCAGTGGGAGACCTGCCTAAAACACAGGTCAAGGCTTTCAGCAAAACCCCACTGGAGCAGCATTATCGGCACGGGAGCATGCCAACCTCCAAACTTTCAGTATGGTCACCCTGACCCTATGGTCCTACTTGGGCAAGTTAGCATAACACAGTCTTGATACAGCTATCAAAAAAAAAAAACAACTACACATATAATTTGTTTGTAACTTAAAAAAAAATAAACAGCTTCCTATCAGTAATAAGTAGAGAACAATTTTCTATGGTGAGTGCTGCTCTGAGCAAAGGGGGGGGGGAAGTTAAAAAAAGAGAGAGAATTCTTTATCAAAAGAAAACATTTGTCAGGCACACCCGAAGGCACTGCAGAAAGAAAACCTACTTACCTCCACAAATACCGTGTGAAGTCAAATTCAAAAATAAAAACCATAGCTCTATGAACAGAACCTTGTGGATTAGATACCTGTAGCCCTTAAAAATTGCAAGTAGGCAAGAATATTATTCAGCCTCTTGAGGTTTCCAGGTAGTGGAAAATCACTGAAGGTATGCAAATAATTTTGAAGCTGACATTAGTATAAATGTACCCTCATTGTAGCCCTGCTACATTTTCTAATTCCATTCAGTTTTATTAATAAATTCTCTTCAGAGATCCTGACTTTCCATAGGAGATTAACCAAAAGGTACTGTGTATTCATTAGTAGTATGCAAGTGTACGTGAAGTAATGAATGCCGAGATCCTGCAAAACATAGGAACCAATGAGTTTGGAAATAGATGGGAGGATCTGTTTCTGTGTTGCAGTCAGCTTGAGACAGGCACAGAATGAAAGATTAAAAGTTCATTACAGTACAATTTTATATACCCACTCAATTAGCATGTTTGTTCATTTTTCTCATTGAAATACTCCAAATTATCTTTCAGAGGCTACAAGCACTGTCACTGAGATTCAGAAAAAAAGGTGGGAAAAAACCTCCCCCAAATAAAAATAACAAAAAAAAAAAAGCCACCAAAAACCAAACAGCAAAAAAAAAACCCATCAACAAAATATCCTACATCAACTATATAAATTTTTTTATTGAATGATTTATTTTTTTTTTTTTAGGAAAATCCAGACCTCTTGAGTAAAAGTATGAGAGAATGTGACATAACCAGGTATAGCTATGTCATGGTTTAACCCCAGCCAGAAACTGAGCACCACATAGCCCCTCAGTCATTCCTCACTGCCAGGGGGGTGGAAGGGAAGAGAGAAATGGAAGGGTAAAAGTGAGAAAACTTGCAGTTGAGAAAAGAACAATTTAATAATTTAAATAAAATAATAGCAAAATTGTAATGAAAAGGAAAATAATAAAGAGAAATAAAACCCAAGAAAGACAAGTGATGCAAATGAAAACAATTGTTCAGTATCAACCAGCCAGTGTTCAGCCCGTTCCCAGGCAGCAGCCCCCAGACAGCTTTCCTTCTAGTTTTGTTACTGAGCATGACATCATCATTATGCCATCTTTGCTGTGAGGGTAACAGAGCACTGGAACAGGCTGCCCAGAGAGGTGGCAGAATCTGTCTCTGAAGGATTTCAACAGCTGCTTGGATTTGTTCCTGTGTGACCTACCCTAGGTGATCCTGCTCTGGAGGAAGGTTGGAGTGGATGCTCTTTAGAGGTCCCTTCCAACCCCTACCATTCTGTGATATGGTATGGGATATCCCTTTGGTCGGTTGGGATCAGTTAACCTGGCTGTGTCCCCTCCCAACTTTTTGTGCCCCCCCAGCCTACTCACTGGCAGAGCAGTATGAGGACTCAAAAAGGTCTTGACTCTGTGTAAGTACTGCCCCACAATAACTAAGACATCTCCATGATATCAACACTGTTTCCAATACAAATCCAAAATGTAGTCCTATACTAACTACTATGAAGAAAAGGAGCTCTAGCCCATTTAAAACCAGAATAAGATATCCAACATTCACTTAGACAGCTGGTCTCAAGGACGATCTCTACATATCTCACCTCATAGACTCATTCTTCAATTTTTCATAACAATGCCTCCCTCTACACATAAATAAGTACACAAAGGTAGCCAGCATTCAAATTACATCAACTGCCAAGAACTCAGCTATCTGTACTTCCCCTAATTTTACTTTTCTAGTTATTATACGAAGGAGGCAGACACGTAACCAAAAAAACCCCAACACAAAGCCCCCTTTGACTTTTAAGCCATCCTTTGAATTTGACCTTGAAGAACACACTCTGCAAGCAGGTGGGGACTTTGGCTGACACATGCTTACCCCAAATAGGCCATCTTCAGTCGTAAGGAACACCTGCTTCACACCTGCATCAAGTGGGAGGCAGTGCCCTTAGGAAAGCAAGTTCAGCAACAGGGGAAAGTGAAAAAGGAACCCATGAGCAGAGGTTTATGTTAAGAGCAATGAATTTTCCTCCACAACTGCAGAGAGTATTACCACAGTCTTTATCTTTTCCCCTAGTTATATACCATCAACTACTATCCATCTTGAAGATACACAGGAGAAATTCAAGCAGACATATCTTAGTAATAAGTCCTCACCCAAAACAGACACACCCCTTGGGAGCAGGGATCAAACACAGAGAATAACAGATGTGTGGGGTGGAAAGGCTGAGGGTCACAGCTTTCAGAGGAGGCAACTTGAGGAGAAGGAAAAGGCAAAACAAGAAGAAAGTACCCGATCATTATTCAACATCACTAAACAGCAGCCTAGGTTTTCTGAAAGCATCCAGGGAACCATAAACCTCTCCTCTCTCCAAGAGTGATGAGGGATACCTCAAGCCAGTAAACATGAGATATGACCAGGTAATTGTGCACTGATAGAGATGTCTGGAGCTACCTCCCCCTCCCTCTCTCCTCCCTCCCCTCCCCTCCCCCCCAACACACACACACCTTCCCCACCCCCGGCTTGCGAGCAATTAACAAAACAAAAAGGTTTCATGGCAACAGCCTGCATCTGGAAATGCTTTGCCTGATCATCACCATCAACCACTGGCACTGGGCCATACAGCAGAATGTTTGGAAAGATAGCATGTATTTCTTTCCTCACAAATACCCAATGTCTGCTTTGTTAAGGTAGACCACCATTTTTTTTTCAGTTCTATCCTTATCTCTATTCTTCACTCCAGTGAAACTGAGGTAGCTTTTGTTAAATCCATAACTCTATAGAAAACTTCTTTTGTAATACTCTAACCTCCCTTGTCGCCAGATTTCCCACCACTGGACTTCTATAGGCCACTGATAGAGAAAAGTACATTGTCACAACTGACGGGTACTGAGTTTGACCTACCCTTGCTCATGTACTATATTTAATTCTTTGGAATGCATTATTTCTAATTAAAAAAAATATATATATATATAAAAAAAAAAAAAAAATCACACTCCTGTTTGAACACCATACTGTTTAGAGTGCACCAAGCAATGAGAAGTGCATGTGGAATGTAGTGTAATTTGCCATAGTTTCAAATTCGTGAGGATAGGTAACCCAGCTATAACATCTTAACAGCCACAGGAAAGCAGAGTTACATTGACCAGGAATCATCCTTCTCAAATAGGTGTCCCTTGATTTTGTTGTTGATGAAAAACTGACAGCTGCTGAACTGTAGAGTAAATCTCCACAATTTCGCAGTTCAAAGATGCAAGATTTTGCTAAGTTCGAACTCCAGAATCTTTCCTCTCCACCTCCATCCTCTCTCATCTCCCCCTGGCAGAGACAGGGTCTAGTATCTGCCTATACAACTTCCCTGCTTATTAATATCAGGCAGGGCTGAGTTCAAGAACAGAATATTTGTGACCAAATAGCCAAAAAAGAGATTTATGCTATTTTTTGTGCCTACACCTCCCACAGATACATTTTGCTATTGTGGCAAGCTGGGTGTATCCCTATTATTCAACATTAGAGATAACAGTGAGATCCTTAGTTAGTCACAACAGATTCAGTGCTGAAGATGATCTTGATTCTGCACTAACACTGTCAGGCTAAAGCTGTTTGTAAAAACAAAAACAAACAAAAAAAATCATAAAATAATGGTAAATGTCTGGTCCAGCCCCTCTTAAAATCCAGGGAAGTCCATCGCCCACATCAGTCATTTTAGAAATAGTTTCTACTGGGAAGACAGTGAGGAGACTAACCAAAGTACAGTGAGGGTTTAAATCGTATGATCTGAGTTCAACTGACTTTGAGCACAAGTTTAAACATGTCTTCTTGTTGTAAACACTATACATCAAAACAGTTGTTAAAGAACATCTGTCCAGATTTGCAGTTCCATGATGCTGGAGCCCTGCTATGATGTGTACAGCAGTGCAATGCAGAAGAAAGCACAGTCCCCTGCTTCCAACTACGTGCTCTCTGTCAGGCTTTCCAGAGCATGGCTTACTGCTGCTATCTTGCATAAAGTACTTCTGGAAGGGAGCCAGTACTGCAACTTGATACAGATTTTTTTATTAACACACAGATCCAAACAAGAATTAAATGAAGCAAAATTAACTGGTTTTGTTACTTATTAGAACTTAATAAACAAATTATGAGAACAAACTAAGTTGTTAGTATCTGTGGGTTTTCTTATATTTTAATATCAGATCCTAGACAGATAGAAATTTGTGGACTGCAGATGCTGAAAAGTATCCAGCATTGGACATTAAAAACACAAAATAAACAAACAAACAAAAACCCCAACCAACCAACTGAACCAAAAAACCAAAACCACCACAAAAAAACAAAACACAAACCAAAAACCCACAACAAAACAACAACAAACAATAAAGAAAACAAACAAACAAAAAACCCCACCAAAACAAACCAAACCAAAAAGAAAAAAAAAAAACCTGGAGCCATTATACTATGAGCAAAGAGATTTTTAGCAACTCAAGCATTTAATAGATTAGAGAAACTCCTATTTTATGAAACTGAAAACATAGTTTTTACTCTACAATTTACCACAATACTGTATTAATGCAGGAAGTCAGTTCCCCCATGCTTTAGATGTTTGTTGGAAGTCTTTGGACTCCATTCATTGGAGTACCCAACACACTTGCCGAAAGCTGCATATTTAATCAGATATTATGGGACCTGTATCCTTCTGGAACAGCAGCAAGAGGCAAGGCAGGAGTCAAAGTGCCTGGTGCTGTTTGAATTATCCTATATTATTACGCAAATGAACTGAGGATTTGCTGCAGAAAAAGAGAAACCAAACAACAACAAAAACCACAACAAACAAACAACTTTTCTGCAACGGAGCCATGCAGTTTCTTTCCCTAGTAGTTCCAAAGCTGGCTGAAACATATTCCTACAAAAGGGACTTTTTATATAGTTTTTATTCTTTTCATGGCTTCTTTCAAATATGTGTTCAGGATTTCTAAAAACTAGGCAAAAAAAAATAAAGTTGCTGTGTACCAGATGCAGAGGATACAGTATAGTTAGATACAGATTCCTCAGGATGAATTATTGGTACCCAAAGCTTTTACCTCTCTGACTTTGATAGCATCAGCCTTTTTTTTTTTTTTTTTTTTTTTTTTATTAAAACACATCCTATGCTGTTAGAGGTACCCTGCAGTTTGGCATTTATGAGATAACAATATATACCTTATGTCAAACATGTAACAACTTAACTAGTATCATGACTAAACAAGACCGCATATGTGCTAGCATTCAGACCATGAATATGCTAGCATTCAGATCATGAATATGCTAATCTACTTCACATTAAATTACTTGGTGACTTTGCAAATCGCTGCAGTGCTTATCAGGCATTAATACTTCCTTATTCTTGCTTTAACATCTGCGTCACAGCTTGTAACATAGCAAGCTGAGCCAGTGAATGGGAGAGTCATACAGGGCTGCAAAAGTCCCTTGGGACTACTTGCTAAGACTTAAATCTTCATCCCAAAGCCTGGTTTGCTCAGCTTTAAGAGATCCTTCAAACAGCTGAAATACCACAGGGGCTTTCCTAATTAACCCTTGGTTATATGATTATACATAATAAGCACCTGAAGGCTGCATTTCTCTTAGTTCAGACACCTTTGGGGAGACCCAAATTCCATTTCATTCTTCCTAGAGCTTCTGGCGGATACCAGATAATGTCTCCTCTCATCAGGCTCTTCTAGGACCTGCCAAGAGTGAACTGCTATTTGGTAATCCTAACAGGTCTCTCAACAGCACAAAGCAGCCACAGGGCCGGGGAGAACTAGAAAGGACTGTTTACAAAGTGGTTTTTTTGGGTTTTGTTGGCTGGTTTTTTTTTCAGAAGGTAACATCACTCAGTCTTTACCACTCCCAAGACCTCTGACTTTTCTCATAAAGGCATTAATGGTAAAGAATGCACAGGAAATAATGAGTCCTGGAGCTATCTATGCCACAGACTAAAAGCAGCTAATTAAACCTGATAGACACTTAGAACTGTGGTACATACCCTCTAAACATACTGTCTGATATGATTTTACTTATTGCATTTGCAGCCTTTGATCTCCCTCAAGAATATTTCTTTTTCTTGGCTGAAAGCTTTCCTCGGTGGAAGGAGAAAGAAAAAAAAAAAAGGTACAGAAGATGATCTTTGGTTACAGCTGAAGACAAGCAGAGACTACTGATGGCCTCTAGAAAAAGAGGCTATCCCCAACCTTAGTGAGCAGTGAACACAATGAGACAAAGCCACCAAGCAGAGAAACCTGACAATGTTTCGGATACAAACAGCTCTGCTCCTTGATAAGAAATTCTCCTAACTAAAGACAAAGCTTCAGTTTTACTGGAAGTTAATTAAACATATTTAGAGTTGCCAGACACAGGCAAAATTTACTCTTCTTGTCAGGATTAGGAAAAGCATTAGTAGTACACTATCAAGGTCAATCATTAGGATGGTAGCAGCAATGCCATGAACTCAGGGATATCACTGCTTAAAGACCAGTCAAAACGTGTTTTCTCACTGGAGTAATGCCTGAGAAGAAAAGAATTGTTTTGTATGTCAGCAGCATGTGCAGCTGGAAGCAAGGAGGTAAATTCCTAACAGTAACACTTTACATCAATTAAACACCTTTCATCCAAAGCATCTTACAAAAGGAAGAAAGAATTACCCTCATTTTACAAAGAGGGACTGAGGAACGCGCACTTGGTATAACTCACTTGGATGTCAGACAGAGATCTGTTTGCACTGCATATTACAGGCTTCTGCCAAGCAGATGAAAGTTTTTTTCAGTTCATGTGCCATGCTGGAAAAAAGAAATGTCTGTGTGAGCATGTTAGGACAACACCAAGTCCAACTTAACAGAGAAAGTCTTTCACCATGACTTTGTAGCCTCAGGCATGGCACTACCTCAGCTAACATGGTCACCTCATTTTAAAGCAAAATGTATGGGCAGGTATGTGCTCATATCTGTGTCTTTGTCAGGGACTGGACAAAAAATGTACAAGCCTGACTCTACAAAAATTAATGAGAGCTTAGCTACTAACTCAGCTCAAGCCAACTGTTTGCCACAGCACTCTAACTTGCATTAGCACTTCCCAAAGTCACTTTGTGGTGTAACATGCAATGGGCAGAGACAAATTTCTCCATTGCGCAGCCTCACCCACACCACAGCTCAAGACTAACTTAGTGGTCAGTGCTCTAGCAGAAAAAAATCAAAGTTGCAAGGGATCATTTCAGTTTTGTTCAAGACCCAAAAAAATTTGCACCTGCACTGTCATACCAGCAAAGCTATTTTGATTTAGAAAGCCAACTGGTGCTAAATGGGAAAGCTCACTCAGAACACCAAGTGCAGAGAAAGTTTATCAAGTAAACATAACGTACTCTAAGAGAAGAGCTTTCTGAGAGAAACCCCTGGGTAATTATCAAGGAAGGTAGATGTTCTGCTGGTCAGGAAGCCTAGCCCATTATTTTAAAAAGTCCAGTAAACATAATAAAAGCCTATTGTTGAAAGGCATTGTATAAAAATAAAATGAAAACATCAGGTCACAGAGCGGGAGGAGTAGCTACACCATCTGGTCCCTATTAAGAATGCTTTTTCCCTAAGAATTTGCAACTACCTACTCCAACAAAAGATGTAATTTGATGACATTCAGATACAGTTTGAAGAAGTCAAATTAATTTCTTCCTATACCTCCCTTCACATATTTTTGTTGTCTCATTGGACTGTATCACAAAAACATCCAATTGAAAAACTGGTCAAAGAGTATCTGTGCATAAGGTTTTGGCATCAATACTCATCTTTGATTTGTACTGACCCCAGGGAATAGCTCTAAGCTTCTCTAATCCAATTTATAAATGAGAATACAGTGCTGCTTAACCCACTGTGTGAAAAGAGGCTGTACTTACAGTAAGAATAATGTTACCTGAGGTAGATGTGTGGTGACGCATCACAAAACTAACACCTACAAACAAACAGACATTGTTAATTGCAAGAACTTACAGCTAAACTGCAGCAATGTGACAAATGCATCTCTACTAGATCCACAGTATTTTTGAGACATACTTGGCTTCTCCCAATACAAACACAAGTAAAAAGCTTTTCTATCCAAATAAAGAGGGGAGAACAGATTAATTATTTACCTGTAGAATTCTATCATACCCCAAATTAGTTACAAACTGTAAAAACAAGCCCACGTTTTTAGACAGCAAAGACAATACATGTTACTGCTGCTCTGTATCCTTGCCAAGGAGAGTGTTTATGATTCAGAGAGTGACAAAGCCTTTGTGTCTGAGCACTGTGTGCATTTCAGGATGTGTGCTACTCAGAACGGCACATTTCAAGAGCAGTTCAGAGATGCCACGGTCCATCTTGTCACCCTGAGTCACCTTGACATTTCTGAGATTATGCATCATTGAGATGATAGCCTCGGGGCTATAAACCTTCTTTTTAATACATTATTAATGATAATGTCTGTTACAGACTGACTGCATAGTCCTAACACCTCCTTTTCCTCTCAGAAATCTAACCAAGACTATTGTGAGCACTTAACACAATAATATCCTGCAGGTCTAGATTAGGTTTTTCAAGATCACAGGAGGCTGGCAAGAAAGTCAAGTGTCTCAGCATTAGCTAGTGTCTGCACAGGAAAGTGTAGTTTGGGTCCCCAGATCACTCCCTTGCTCCATGAACCAAAGGACATGGGAATTACAAAGGCACTAGTAAACTTCTATATCACCTAATACAGATCTCAGATGTAAATTTGTTATTTCAGTTAGCCCCACAGTTAATCCAAGTTGCTCCTAGTAGGTGTAATGAAAAATCTAGGCAACATACTCATATGCTAGAAAAAAAAAATCTTTGCCTAGCTCTCAAATTGTACCCAGAACTGAAGGGTAACATTATCAGACCATAAAGGAGACTACAAAACCAGAAAGAAAATCTGTCTGAAGACTCCTTCTAGAGCCATGGCTGGCCTCCAGGAGCAGACATGGCATGCAGCTGATGAGCTTCATGTTCTCTGTACCAAGACAGATCTCTGAACACGTCATCTGATTTTCTCCACCCAGCTCCCATTAGCTTAAGATATGTCCCTCTCAAGGGCTGTGTCCACCCAAGGAACACGAGGCTGTGTAGTTTATCCTAAAACTTTACTGAGCTGGTAATATTCCCACCCGAGGCTGTGCTCACACACCCCACCCCAATCCTATTGGTGAGAAAAAGCTTATAAATACTCTCTCTCTCCCTGTAACAAAACCATCAGTATCGCTGTTTACTCTTCCAAGGCTTTTTTTATAGTCCATCACTATTTCCTCAGCTTCTTTGTTCAGGAGGAGGAAAGCTCAGCCGAGCAGTAGGTACATTCCTGCTGTTTGCACGTGCTTTGCGGAGCCCTGGGCAGTGATACAAGCCTGTTTGAAGTGGAATCCCCTCTTTTTACCTCCCTCAATTACATACGTGGGTTTAGGGTTACTGTGGTTGTCTTTTTTATCTGTGTAGGTTTGATTTTGTTGTTGTTGTTGGGGTTTTTGTGTGTGCGGGTTTTTTTTTTTTGTTTGGTTGGTTTGTTTGTTTTGGGTTTTTTTTTTTTTTTAAGACTGCCCTAAATAAAGGTCAGAAAATTCATACAGACTCCTTTTTCTCTGTAGGTTAGCCCTGCCTACGTGTTAGAAGCAGAAGAGCCTGGCTGAAAATCTATTATCTCCTCCAAGTTTGCACTATCTGCATATTAACAGCATTAGATGGGTTTTCATCTCGGGCGCCGATAGCGTTGTTATCTCCCAAGCTCTCGGCCGCAGCAGCTGAGTGCTCGTACTCCCGCTCAGCTTTGCACATCAAAGGAAAAGTGACAATAGCAGGGCTTTGGAAACCGGCCGAGGCAGAGCGTTCTTGATCAGCCCGGGCGCTGTGTTCGTGGGGAGGCGGGCGTGGTGCGGGAGCCGCGCAGGCAGCTGCCAGAGCACCCCGCCGCTCCCTGACTCAGCGCAAAGCCCTGGGAAAGGAAACGCGCTCCTGCATTTCCAAACCCCACCAAAGCCCCCCCCCCCCCCCCCCCCCCGCTCGATGCTGTCATAGTGAAAGAGGAAAGGGGCTCCACCAGTAAAAAAAAAATTTAAAAAAAACAATATTTTTTTTAAAAGAAAGTTTAGACAAGATCAGGGAGGAGAAGGGGGTTGGGGGGGGAGGCGGGAAGTCACTTAGTCACTTGAAGAAAAAACACGCCATATGGCATCAATGCACTTGACTCTTTCCTTGACCTAACGCTGGTACTTGTCTTGTACAATTGAAGGAGGAGTGAATGGAGCCACGCACCTTCCTTCCCCCAGCAGGGCCACAGCAGCCCTGTGCTGGCACTGGGAACTGCTCTGCCTTGGCGCTCTCAGCAGCTGGAGGATACAGGAGTCAAGGGTGGCAGTGGTGAAGGGCAGCCACATAACACACAAAATCCCAAATAGGCATGTATCTGTCTGCATATAGACACATCCTTAAAAAAAAACAACTTTGCTTTTGAAGAGCTCCGAGCCACCTGCACCATGGGCTCACTCCTGCAGTATGTTTTGAAACAGCTGCTAGAGTTCAGGAATACAACATCAAAATACTTCCACCTATGTTGTTCCAGAAAGTCTCATTTTGCTATAAGACAGATCTACAGATGATGAGGTATGTTTTCTCTACACCAAAGTACAGCATTTTTACTATATGTTATGCAACCAGACACAGAGGCGTGACTTTGCAGGGGATTAAAAAAAAAAAAAAATAGCACTATGAAATGATAGCAACATAACCACCCATTTCCTTCTGCCTGCATTTGTTTTGCTGGACAGAACACCACTTCTGAGCTCCAACTAATCAGCATTCATCAGAAAAACAAGACATCAGGGAGTAGCGAGAGCCATAGAGGTGTTTATCTTCCTTTTTTTCCGAATCATGAAGCTTTTCACTGGCTATTTTCACAAGACAAGAGGGTTGTTCATGAGTATCTTGTAGATCAGCAGTGTTGCTTCAGAGGGATTGCTGAAAAGCAGAAAGGACAATAGAAACACCGCATCTCTCAGGAGCCTTTAACCTTTATCTGCCTCATTCTAGATATTTGTGATTTTTTGTTGTTGTTGTCCCATATCAAAAAGAAAGGTCTATTAATAGGTACCTAGAGAATGTGGACAGATTTTTTTGTAATGCTATAAATAGCCAGAGAGGCTCTCTGGCCAGCAAAAGCAGTCCTGTGTTTATACCCAGAGAATACAGACAGAGGAAGATAATGGTTTGTTTTAAGGTGGAATGACTTTGGCATAGAACAGTTGCATTGTTACTAATTTTTATACAGTTAATTACAACAATAAAATCTTAAGCGTACATTTCAAGAGAGTTACAACACAGACTTAAAAGACCAACTGAAATAGGGCTCGTATGTGCAACCATCAGCATTAATATGTAGACAGTCATAGTGACTGTAACACTGATAGGCTTTTTTTTTTTTTTTACTTGCTTGTTTTTGCTGGGGAACACCACTGCACTCTGAACCATGTATTCATACAAGAATCTTGCAGAGCCAGGTTGGAGCTGCGTGTTGCACATATTTACACGACAGTAACATTACCGTCTTCAGAAGTCTGCTCCCTCATAAGGCCCTGCTTCCATCCTCCAAAACACTCTCTTCTTTTCATCCATTCACCCGTCCACAATTGCTTGATACAGTTTCAGTTCTCCCCCCCCCCCCCCCCTTTGCCTTTGGGGTTTTTTTGTTTGTTTGGTTAGTTTGGGTTTTTGTTTGTTTGTTGTCATCCCTGGTTTTTTGCTTTTGTTTTTTTTTTTTTTTTTTAAAGTTTGTAGTAGACTTTGTAAAGTCCACTCCTAAATCTTCCTGTTCATTTTGTTTCAGGGTCATATTTGAGGTGGTTTAATTTAAACAAAAGATAACCCAGGAGTTACAGGTCACTTTTTAGGTAAGGCTTACTCATGAAGTCAGCAACATGGAGCTACAGCTCAGTTAACAGCACATCTATGCTATCTTCCCAATAGGAAAGGGACATGCAGTACTTTCACTGCAACTCTGTCTCTTCTTGCCCATATCAGCTTTGAGGTTCAATCTGGCTCACTCTGCAGCATATTTAAGGGCCTATAAAGAATGGTTGCCATAATACTGCAGTACAGTACTCTAGAGAAGGCACAAAAGACACCATCAACACCCCAACACACACCAAAAAGTCTTTGGCCAGGAACATCCTATAATGAAATACGGTTCAATAATTCCCCTAGATCAGCTGGTGTTGCAAAACAGCATCTACTCTTCAATGCCATGCCTGCATACCCCACAGGGGATTAGCAAAATCCATGGGGCTGTGCAAGCCTCTGGCCTCCCAGCCCAACCCTAGGCACATGCTAATCACAGAATCAAAGAATCGCTCAGGTTGGAAAAGACCTTCAAGCTCAAGTCCAACCTCAACCTAACCCTGCTACCCTAACTCTAACAACCCACCACTAAACCATGTCCCTGAGCACCACATCCACCACAATTTTAAACATATTCAGGAATGATGACTCAACCACTTCCCTGGACAGCCTGTTCCAGTGTTTACCAACCCTTTCTGCAAAGAAGTTTTTCCTGATATCCAACCTAAACTTGCGCTGACGCAACTCAAGGTCATTTCTCCTTGTCCTGTCACCAGTGAGAAGGGACCAACCCTGCCCTCACTACAGCCTCCTTTCAGGTATTTGTAGAGAGCAGTAAGGTCTCCCCTCAGCCTCCTCATCCCCAGACTAAACAGCCCCAGCTCCCTCAGTCACTCCTCATGGGGTATGTTTTCTAAACCCTTCACCAGCTTTGTTGCCCTCCTTTGGGCCTGCTCCAGCACCTCAATGTCCTTTTTGTGTCGAGGTGCCCCAAACTGAACACAGTACTCACTAGAGATCAGGTGCTTTCTGTTCCCATTCACTTCCATGCGCCCAACTACACATACTGATTTCCTGCTCCAGCCTTAGATTGGCCCCCAAATTAAAAATTACTGTTTGCACTCAATTCCCTCAATCCATTTTATACCAGACTATACTATACAGAGAGGTTCATCAAGACAGATTGGAGACCTAAATAGAAGGGGGGGAGGGAGTGAAAAAAAAACCCAACAAAAAACCTACATGCACTTACTGTTTTCCAAGAAGGTGTCACAGAATGTTAAGGATTGGAAGGGACCTCTAAAAAACATCCAGTCCAACCCCCCTGCCAGACCAGGATCTCCTAGAGTAGATCACACAGGAACAAGCCCAGGCAGCTTTTGAAAGACTCCAGAGACAGAGATTCCACCCCTATCAGGGCTCTGTTATCCTCACAGTGAAGAAGTTTTTCCTCATGTTTGGGTTGAGCCTTCTGTCTTTCAGTTTTATGTCACTGTGCACCACTGAGAAGAGCTTCACCCCATCCTCCTGTCGCAAACCCTTTAGACACAAGCCCTATTTATAAGTATTGATCAGATACCCCTCAGCCTCCTCTTCTCCAAGCTAAACAGACCCAGCTTTCTCAGCCTTTCCTCATATGGTAGGTGCTGAAGGCCCTTCATCATATTAGTGGCTCTGCACTGAACCCTCTCTAGTAGTTAAGTCCCTGTTAAGAACAGGACCATAAGATACACATTGCCTTGATGTGTGTGTACTCATGACTGTGTGTAGTTCTTGAAATACATATTCAGGAATATATATTCTGATCAGCTAGAGCACCTCTAAATAGAGAGCTGTGTCAGTCAACTTCCCTGGGGTCAGCCTGGTTAGCTTTGCAAGGAGACAAGGCAGATTGGCTGAGGAATAACATCAAGCTACTGTAGCTATGCTGTTTGTCACTGAAGCTAGCCTGGCCTGGACTGTGCCATGTGGACATATCAGCCACCTCAAAGCCAGATAAGGACTCTGAACTCCGAACTCCACTCTGGAGAGTGGATACACCCATATGTTTGCACAGGACTCACGTTTGCAGACTGGTGAGTGCAAAGTACACACAGGTAGTTAAATTCTCTATTGAAAGGCTTTGGAATCCACCAAGCTTTTCCACTGGGGTTGTAAATTGTAGAGAGTACTTATTTTAAGTAAAACAAAATCACATGACTAAAAAAAAAAAGTTATGTATACTTAACCTCACAGGAACTGAAAAGGATTAGTGTTCATGAAATCTTGATCTGCAATGTCTTATGGCAGAGTCATTGTGTGTACATACACACACACTCCCCTGCCACCCTCCAGCCCCCTCCCCAGCCCCTTGTGCAAACCTGTTTGCTGCCATTCAGGTCACTGGTCAGAAGTACAGTGATAGATGAGACCATGTTTCTAGCTGTCACTAGATATGACAAACCAGGTTGCCACCCGTGACTAAAAGTAGCACAGATGATGCTAGAAATCATACACTTCTGGCTAGAACTTGCCCGAAATTTAAATAAGAAATACAGGTGGGCACATGCCAAAATTTAACAAGTGTTGCTTCAACATGAAAAGTGCAAAGCTAAACTAACACTAATGACACTTGTCCTAATGACAAACAAAGCCATGCAGTGCCGAGACCACTACTCTAGCTAGTATGACACGGGTAAAGTTCACATGAACTTTTACAGTGGTCTCATCCATTCCACACTGGAGTAATATCACTCTGAAGGCAGATTAATTACATCAGGATGTGACAAGATAAAAAAAAAAACAAACCACCACCACACACACAAAACAGAAACAAACCCAAACAAACAATGAAACACAAAAAAAAAGCAAACAAAAAACCAAAAAACCCCAAGAAAAAAAAACCAAAAAAAAGCAAAACCAAATCAGAAGACATCTGTGCAAACATAAACCAATTTAAGCCAAACACCACCACCTACACCTGGCAAAGAGATCTGTGTAGACAAGAACTCATGGATCCAGATCTCAGATAGAAGTCCAGGAAAACATGCCAATTCAGAACAAGTCTGACTCTGTACATTTATTTTAGGTCTAAACTAACAGTGATCACTATATTGTGGGTGACCTGTTCATTACTGCATGCCATTTATAGTTCACTGTTTTTCACAATTAATGTGAAATGGGAAGAAGCTCCCACAGGTCCAGTAGCCATCTGGTGCTGTTGCTGTACTTCATGAAAAATTCATTGCTATTTTATTATAGTAGGTTATTTCAATGATTGTAGTGATTTATGTTTTATAATCAGAATATTTTCCTTCACTTTTTTTTTGTAAATCTTCTTCAGCATTCAACAGATTATGGTTTGGGTTTTTTTTCCTGTCTTTATCCTGTGGATTTCTAGCAGCCTTGAAGGCAGCAGCTGCTGGGGGGGGGGGAAATTAAAAAAAATCAGTTTTAGTAATATCTTTATAAAATGGACATCAGAGTAGTCTATCTTCTCAAGCTAAATAAAGCAAAAATCATCAGTGCCAGGGAAACGTTTCCACACATTAAGAGCCACATGACAGCTCCAAACGCTCATTCAGCCATTCAACACCAACAGAACTGCCTATCAAGTAAATGCAGCTTCGTTTGATGTTCGTTCTAGCTAAGGGAAATTTTACATTTCTGTCATGTTCTACTTGCAGGAGACTGCACCCAGAAGTGTTTCAGCAAGCTGTACAGGGACCAAAATGAAGTTAGTGGGTTAAGGAATTCACAGGATAAATCCCTCCTCACAAGTGCTGGGGAAAGCACCAGCAGTGCAGTAAGTGACTAGACCATTAAGTAGTCACCAGAAGCATGGCCATAACACCTACCCTGATGCTGTCATGTACCACACTACTATGAGCTGCCTGTGCTGTGGCTTTTGACTTGGAGAACTTAAAGGTCACATGCTTTGTCTTCACACCTGCCATCCCCCCACCTCCCCCCAGGCTAATATGAATAAGGCCAAAAGAATTCAGGTAACATAGCCAGGCAATTCCTTTAATTAGAACAAGAATGCATGTGATAGTTGGCAACACCTGAAGTGTGGGTGTAGAATACAGCCCCAAAAATTCAATGCACAACAAGCTGCAATAGGAAGGAGCTACTAAAACCGAGATGGAAGTGAGTGAGTATTCATAAGTTCTCATCAAAACTAAGGTCACCTTTAGCAGTCCATTTTCATATCTGAAAGTACTTTACCAGCCCACACAAGACTTCAATCCCAAGCTCTGTAAGTTACCTCAACCACGACTATTCATATATGCTAGTAGGGTACTTCCCTTCTCTCCCTCCCGACAAATACTGCCTTTACCGAAGCAAAATCTCAAGGCAGGTATTTTAACTTTGTTAGTTAACAAAAAAAAAAAAAACAAACCAAAAAACAACCACACAACAACAAAAAACCCCACAACAAACTAACAAAAACAATCCTAAACATATTTTATAACAGACCTGAATGAGCTGATGAGATCTCACAGAAGCACACAAAAAAGTGGAAGGATGAAGGGAAACAGGAACAGCATTGCTTGACTATATAGGGATGGTTCTGGGGAGACTGAAGCTTCCCTGAAGCCAAAATTAGTAAAAAATGCAAGAGGAAACAAGGACTTCTCCCAATACAGAGTCAGAAACAACAATTTAAAAGAAAAACATGGTTCTGGTACTGAAAGGGCTGGGGTACTTGGTGGTAACAGAAGCAGAAAAGGCCTTTACTGGTAAGGTTTGCCTTTTTGGTTCCTCTGCCTAATGGAAGAGTCTGGGAGAGCAGACTGCATATGTGTCTGGTCCTAAGGGCTCATGTGACAAATGAGACCAGGGAGACTGCTGGGCAGCACACCATTGAGACATCACCTCAATCACCTTTAAAAGGTGATGGCAACTTCAGGAGGGCCCCAATAACTATATAAAAGCAAAAAAGTCACATTCCTCTTTGAGAAGGATGATCTTGGGAAACCACAGACTTAATCACAGTCCCTGTAGAGACTGGGGAGCAAGTCTTCAAAGCCACTTCTAAACACAGTAATGGTAAGAATGCCGTGGGGAACTATCAACACAGAGTTACCAAAAGGAAATAGTGCTCAACTGGCCTGATCTTCTATGAAGAAAAGGGTGACTTTGAACAAAGGAAGAGAGGCACATGGCATTACCTTGACACTAGCAAAGCTTTCAACAGTCTCCCTCAGTATCCAGATCAGCCAAGTTATAAAGGTATGGGCTTGATGGGTGGCATATAAAAGGGAAGTAGACACTGACTGAAAGAGTCAATTGTCAAAATCCCTTGACTCCCTTCAAGGGGTGGGATCAAGATCCGGAGGTGGCCAAATACTAGACCAGGCTGCTCATGGAGATTGTACAATCTCAAGCCTTTGAGATGCTCAGACTTGCCCAGTCAAGTTGTGAGTAACTGTACCCAACTTCAGAGCTGGCCGTCCTTTCAGCAGGGAGTTGGATCAGGTATCCTGTGAGAGTTTGATTTGACTATCTTGCGTGCCAATAGCCAAGCTGTTCTTGTCCAGGGAACAAGATACTCAAGTACAGCCTCACATAAAATTTATTTTGCCTAAAGGAGGGAATAACTTTAAGTAGGCATTTCAGAGACACTCAGTTCCCCCTGCTTTCCATTTATTTTTAAGATGAAAAATTCCAATCTCTTGAAGACTGAGCAGAATCCACAAACAAGCAGAAGAGATTATAAACTGCCAAGTTTGAGAGTAAACTATGCACACTGTGGAACACCTTGAACTTTTGGCTTTCCTGCATTACAGATGTCTGTGTGGTCAAGCTCTAGTTGTTCTGTTGAGCTCTAGTTGTTCTGTTGAGCTAGCTTTGCAGGAAATACCTACATACCTAAATAAACAACAGTAACAACAGAAGAGGTAAGAGCCCTTCTGCCCTCAAGATGGTCTCAGAATCAATTACAGGTAGGCCAGTCAGCAAAGCAAATCCTTAACTAAAAAAAAAAAAACAAACAAAACAAAACACAAAAAAAAAAACCCAAATAACCAAAAAAAGACAAACAAAATCAAAAAACAAAACACCAAACCAAAACAGCAACAACAAAAACAGGTAAATCGAATCACACAAACTTTGATGGAACAGGGAAGAGACTTTCAGCTTTTAGAACAGTTCTTTTCTGTTTAGGACAGAGAGACCATGGCCTCTCTTCACTATAGCAATCTTTGCACGGTAATGTTATTACCAACTGCTGTGGCATAAGGCAGGTGGCTGTTTTAGTTAGTTACTACTTTAAGCTGCTCATAAATCATTTCCCAGGGCAGAAAGTGGAGCCATTGCACCTGCATGAATTCTCACAGAATACTAACACCTCTTTCCAAAGTCAGCAGCATTAACAGTCAGCTAACAGAATCATGACTAATTCCCTACCTCCTGTACATCCTCTGGAACAATCACCTGTTCCAGTGTCCAAGGGCCAAAAACTATAGGGCCTTTGGTGTGGTTTTATACTGCTTTCTAAATTTATGTTTAAAAAAGAAAGAAAAATAATCATTATAACATTAAAAGCACAGTATTCCTATTGGAATGGGTCTAATTTAGATGGCAGCATTAGGAAGCCTCAGAAGCCAGAGTTGCCCCCATGTTGTTTCATTACCAGCATGCTATAGTTGCATCCCAGTTCTGAAGAATGCTGGTCTTTCTGAGGCTGCATAGCACACCATCATCTGATTACTTCTTTCTCAGGCTTCTCCCACTTTCCATCATTCTGTATTCCTCTCCTTTCCATTCATGTCATTAATTTAAATCACAAGGCTGAGTATTGACGTTTTGGTCTGTGTTTGCATAGCCCTTTCACAATGATGAGGGGGTTCATAAGTATGTCCTAAGTACAATGTTCATACAAATTAGACCTGTTAGACTTACTAACCAGGAGAGAACTACTTCCATCACAAGTTCTAACATACTTTCCTCAGTGTTTCAGTGACTAATTTACAATATAGCAAGAGTAATCCAACTGCTGTCCCAGTTCTATGAACAAAGTCACCAGCAATATAATATGAATTTGCACTCAAATAATGTTCCCACACTCCACAGTTTAACAGCTCTCTCCAAAACAGGGAAACAGGCTGCCTTGGAAAAATTAAGCAATACAGGACAAGAAATTTCAGAGACAAAAAATCCATTCCAAGGAAAGCTAGTCTTAGCCGTCACTAACCTGAGCGTCCTTCTGTTTTAATTGTCTCCATTAGCGTCAACCATAGTTACTCATTAGTATTCCCAGTGCTCAACAGGTTTTGTTAATAGCCTAAAGCTCCATCTGTGATAGGCAGCATTTACTCAACAAGGAGATAGCCCACAGGCTTCAGTAGGATCACTTATTTCTGCTCATGCTGTAGCAGGCCCCAGACACTTTGTACTGATGGAAAAGAAGGAGATAGGATGTGGTCCTGCTTAGTTTACATGAGTCTTTCTGCTAAGAGAGAATGGAACAAGAATCTGAGTCAACACCCAGTGAAATAATTGGAAAGTCTCCCCTCCTTTTCTACCTTCTCCCCCCACTCCCCATTTCGAATTCAAGGCTTGATCCAAGAATATGCAAGTAAAAGACATGATTTACTTTTGGCTGCGTACATCGAATCACACCCAGAGCTTCAGTTCTGGCTTCTTCAGTTTAGTTCATTTTGTTTCCGCAACCAGAGCGAGACAACAATGAGTTTAATAGCTTTTATTGCCTGCTGTATGTACATATTTCACACACCTAGCTCATTTTTTAAAACCCTTCTTCAAACAACACCCTCTCTACACACACAATTTGTTCATATTTCCCAGTTTGCTGCAAGAAAGCATATTCCAGTGCAATAAATTTAAACTGTCACTCCTAAAGGATCTCAGTTAAACTGAAATTGTTCAAAGAGATAAATATAGTTTTTAAGATAAACACATTCTTACTAGAACATTCAATTACAATGTTACTGTAGTAACAGTAGTACATATTTGTACCTTTATCACAGCTAAGAAAAAAATTAGAAGAGTCTGACTGTCAGGCAAGCGCTGAAGCAAAGTTCTGAGATCACATCCAAAAAGAAGCAGTCACATCAGCTGAGGTGGCATCAGGCGGTGTGACTGGTATTTCAGTGACACTTCAGTTTTCATTAAGCAAGGAACAGCAATTCATATAATCCAGCTGTCAGGTTTAGCCAGCTAAGCTGCTGCAGAATCATTTCCTTGGCCTAAAACCACCTGTGCACACAGTGCTTGATACCACTAGTAGTCATTTGCATCAGGCAGAGCAAGTAGGAGTCCAAGGCTCCTACTACAAGAAATCCAGAGCCTATTGCACTTTGAGATGTACAGAAAAGACAGATTGCCTCAGAAGTCAATTTAAGTTCAGCAGCAAAGATACACTTTTACATTTCTGTCTGAAGGAAACAGTAACTAAAATTTTAAGTGCACTGACCTAGACAGAGTGGAAAGGCCACAGTTTTCCTAAAATACAGATGTATTACTTAGTTTAAACCAGGCTTCTTATTGGCACCACTTCCCTTTGAAACATGCAGCGCTTGGCTTTCAGAGAGAAGACCCAGGCTATTACAGCTGCCTGAGCCAGTCCTGTGATACTGCTCAAAGGACTTTGTCTCCACCGTGTCCTGGCAAGTGCCATAAAGTATATGGTGTGGAGAGGGTAGGTGGCCACCCTTTCCTTCCAGGTGTGCCAGAGCCACCTCCAGGGCATTCCAGAGGGTGATAATAGACTCGGTCAACAAATGAGACTTGGAGACGAGCCCCAAGTCCACTACACACAGCCAGAGAGGCAAGCAGTCACAGTGGAGCAGTAACAGCTCAAGGAAGAAAATCTTTGTAGTCACCATAGCAAGTGACAGGTTAAGGATGTTGGAAAGGTACTAACTAACTTCTTAGACAGTGACATAAATTTCTCCATACACGCAAGTGGCTATAGCTGTGATATTGGTCCCATATGCCTTCACAAACTGTAGAGGGAAAGAGACTTCCAGATAAGCATTTTGTTTCAAGTAGAAGTGACAATCTTTCCTTTTAAATTAATCTTTTCTAACTATTTATCACCATTAGTTTATATGATCAGCTTCAGATTTGGTAGGATGAAAAAGACCCACTAAGATCATAGACATATCCAAGATAGACTAGTAAAACTGGAACTTGCTTCTTATCTGCTACTTGACGTTATGAGCAAAAGCATTTGTTGTGGTATAATGCCTTAACTTCTTACCTCACCAGGTTAATTATACCAGCACAAGCATTTGTTCTGTTTTGATCAAGTCTACAACACCAGTACATGTAACAACATTGCCAAGGTGTCATCCTGCATCAATGCTTTGCCAGGTAAATTTCCAAAGATGGAAGCACAAAGACCAGCACGTAAGAGGGCAAACAACAGATACAACTGCATCCTTATTGGATCTGCCTTTGTAATACCCTCTCCCCAAAGAATGATTGCTGCAGAAAAGATTACAGGAAGAATGAGTGTATTAAATTCTAACAGTGCAACGGTAAGACTAACAGCTGGGGACAGCAGGCAGATAAGTCTCCCATGAGAAGGAGCAAGGGAAATATTCCCAAAGGCAGTACTGATCCCTCACATTTGATCTTATCCCCATATCACTATCTATGTGCTTTTTGGCAAGATGACAGATAGATGGAGAACAAGTTAACTTTTCTCTATCAGTGGGATGGTTTGGCACGGTACAAGAGACACGTATTCTTGCAACTAGAAAATCAGAAGGCTTAGCAGAACCACCCTGTTTACTTAACAAAGTGACGTAAGCCACACAACCACGCAAGCATAGCCTTTGTTCTTTCCTCCAGCTATCTCTGTTTTTCCTCAATGCCCTCACACTAATTTCAAGTCTAGCAGTCTCTAAACCCTAAAGCAGGTGCTGCATCTTTTTAATGTCAAAGTGTGGTCTAAGTAAGCACCAAGAAAATACCTAATCATAATAAACTCAAATATAATCGTTGGCAACTAGAATGTTCCTAGAAATTCTGTTCAACAGATTCTGCTTTAGGAAGTTGAGTGAATTTGAAGAAATTATCATGCTTCACAAAGTATATATGAACATCTCTTTATACTATGGAGTTACCAAACAATTAACAGATGGTGTTATACTATCATAAGTTCAATTTTTTATAGTGATGTACATAAAGACAGTGAAGCCTTCTACTGATGTGCTTAAGACATGCTACTCACATGTGTAACAAGTTTATGGCATCCATTAATCAATTCCATTGAGGATAAAATCCTGATTTATAAAGTGTGACAGAAAACCAAATTACCTAATACAACAGCAGACTAAGTGGAACATAGCTCAAGTGAACTGTAAGATATTTGCCTGTACATCACAAGACAGGCAATTAGGATAATAAAACATAATAATAAACTGGTATGATTGTCTCTAAGTCTCAGCAGGCTTGTTTTCAGTCATTTCAAGATCTTTTGCCATTTCACTACCCAGAGAGACACAGAAATCACAATAGAGTTGACTATATTTAAAGGCAAGTCACATCCCTCAGCTAAGACTGTTTTCACTTTACATGATGCAGCAGAACATAATAATTTATCTATTTTTGTCCAAATAAATATACAAAAAGCAAGACTGGACAGAAGGCTATAAATCACCAAGTATAAGTTGTGATTATATTTATTAAACAATGAATGGGTGGGTTTTTTGTTTTGTTTTTGGTTTGTTTGTTGTGGTTTTTTTTTTTTTTTTTTTACAGTTTTCCACATATAAGCCCAAGTTTCTGTCCTGATGCAAGCAACACCACAGGAGGCAAGGACATGAGCCCCAAGTCTGGGTCTGGCTGTGTGCTGGATGCTGTGTTGCTGCAGGTGGCTCCCCTGGCTGGCAGCACTGCCAAGGAGGCTGGGGAACCTGTACTATCTGTCGGGGACTGCCCAAGATCCTAGTGCTGTCACAACAAGGCGTTAATTTAGAAGGGAGTGAAGAAGAGGATGAAACTTCCTTAAGTACACACACACCCCTTTAAACCCTACTAAATCAACACACAGGAAGCAAGACCATGGTTTACTATGAAAGCAGGAGATCATATGCATAAGTTCCAGTTTAAACAGTCACCAGAGTTGGGGATGCCTCAGTAGTGAGTCATCAGTTCCCATGGGTCAGAGGTAACCAATAGGACAGACAAATGCTCTCTGCCAGAGCATCTCCTCACGCTGTAGGGAAGGCACCCAAACCATTCAAGGCACCTTGCAGAAAGTGGCACCTTACAAGCAGCTATTTGGCCTATCCAGAAGCCCAGATGCAGTAGCCTTCCAGTACACATGTATTTCTCAGCCCTGTCTTGTGGGCTGCTCATCTGGCACAGAAGTGAGGGAGTAGCAAGACCTTTGTGCCATGAGACACATCAATTGCATCCTTCTCCCCAATGTTATTACATAGTCTCATTACTAATCTAATAATCTGACAGCCTGACAGCAACCAATTCTGACATTACTGTGTCTTTTAATGAGTTATTTATATCCTTCTCAAACGAAGCTACAGGTCACCTCCTTCTGAAAGGAAAATAAACACCATCTGAGTCAACCAAATAACATCTCACTTCAAACATTCAATTCAAATATGTAATGAAACTGCAAGTAAAAGTGACATTTGCTTCATTAACATCACAAACATTCATACATTCCTAAAATTCTCTAGCCAAGAACTGAGTTAACCAAGATGATTTGAGAAGCTGTCAGTGGACAATATCACTTCAGAAGTTGAACGTGACATTTGAAGATAAATAATTTTACATCAGAATTTAAGATGCAATATTGCTTAACACTCAAGTCAGGTATTGTGTATGTGGAACAACCCCACGCTAGCTGAAGAAAAAAGTTAAAGGTAAGGTACCTAGGAATTACTTAAACAAACATTACATTTCTAAGGTATCATATTTTCTCCCTACAGTGTTGGTAGTAGGAACAAGAAGAGGGAAAGGAAGAAGCATAGGTACCACCTATTTACATACCACATCAAGAAATAGTCAGGCAGGCTGACATACTGTAGTATGATCCTCAGAACAGACAGTTCCTTGTCCTGAACCACCATGAGGGCTCCAGGCTTTATTTGCCATCCTTTAAAAAAAAAAACAACAACAACAAAAAAAACACCAAAACCAACCAAACAAAACAACAAAAAACACCCAAACAAACAAAAAAACCAAACCTCACTACAAGCAAAAAAACACAAAACAAACCACAAAAAAAATAACCAAGCAAACAAAAAACCAAACAACCCTCAAACAAACAAAAAAAAACCCTGCACACAAAACCAACAAGCAAACAAAAAAAAAAACCCCATAGAACATTTTCCAACTCTTCAACAGTCATCACACCTTGGAATTGACCTCACATAGTTCTTGGTACCCCAGAAATTACTAAACATCGGAAGAGTTTTCACCCTCTGATTTCACCTTTTTTTTTTTTTCATTCCATATAGTTGAAGCTCAAATCAGGCTTATAACATTACAGCCTACAAAATTCCCCTGTTCTGCAGAAACAAGCTTGTATTTTATCAATGAATCAGAGTGTGAATCATTATAAATACAGAAATTTCATACTTAGAAAATTTTTGGAAACTTAGAATCATTGCTTTGAGACTGAAAAAATGCCATCAGCATACTGTACAGTGATACAACAGAAGTGAATGTGTGTTAGAAAAATATCAAAGCAGCAATCATAAGAAACCTTTGTAGATTAAGGCAGACACTGTTAAGAACTGAGGTTCACCTTTTCTGCTTAAAGCTACTTCAGCCCTTTATTTTCATGATGGCAGCCAGTAAGACCAGCAATACCTACCTAGGAATCCTTTCAAGCCTGAAGAAATTTTTTTCCTCTTTTCAAGAGAAGCAAAAAAAAAGGACCATTTTACTGAATTATGTTTTGACCATGTTTTTACTGAGGCTCTGATTTCACGATCCAGAATTCTTCAGCATCCAGAGCGCTACTCTAAGGTACTGCCACCCATCTTTTGAATCTCTGCATGGCCCCCTCCAGTTATGCTAGGATGTGAGTCCAGCCAGCTGCAGCCTGAACTGATAAACTGGAAGATAACCCAGAAAATTTCACTGAAGCCAGATCAGCTCACTGTAAGGGCTGTAATACAGCTGCACAGGCAACTGTGCCAGCACAACTACAGGATGCAAGGCAACATTTTTACTGAACATTCATGCTATAAAGATACAAATAAAGAATCTAGCAGTTTAATTTTTTATTTTTAAAATCCCCTGTCTCATCCTATGAATATAAGGGTCAGAGATACACGAGTCAGAGATTCCACTTTTAAACAACAAATCCAGCCTTAATACTGGAAGAGGGCCTGGTAAATAAATAGGTCATAATAAAAAAAAATAAAATTGATAAACACACCAAGATATTTTTAAAGATCATTAAAATCACTGATAAGAAAACACTAATACTGGAAATAACATCCTAAGGACTGCAGACTTTGGATACAGAAAAACCTTTATCCAGACAACGTTCCTGTTGGAGAAGCAGCACTCCACTGCATTACATCTCTTGCACTTAATCACAGCAAAGAAATTCAGAAGTTGTTAATATCTAGAAGCCACAGAAAAGTTTCTAAGATGAGACACTGAAGGAACTTGCCGTAAGATGACCAGGCACACACTACAAGTCATAGAAATAGCACTGTGTTTTGTTAAAGCACTAGTAGAAGGTGTCAGGTGCGTTCTGTCTGGATCAGACACACCACACCTCCACTCCTGTGTTGGGCAGGTGGTGAGGAACAGTAGAGACAACTCTCCTTCTCTTCCAGAAGATCCTGTGGCAACATCACACCAGCTATGGTGTCCAGGGCATGCAGAAGAGGAGGCATCATCCTCCCTTGGGGCTGCACTGTGGAACTGTTATGCAGCCATGAGCTGCAATGGGACCCACTGTTCAGGGCAAGGCTCACACTTGGCTTTTCTCTGTATTTCCACCAAAGGAAGTGATTTACTCCCTATTGATTACCAGAAGAAGAAAAAAAACAGTTGGGCCATGCCTGATGTCTCCATCTGAACAATTCCCAAAGAGGTAACAATTTATTCTAGTTTGCAAACACTCCCAGGGTGAGACTAGCACAGAGCTGGTCTCCAGCTGCACCTACCAAGGCTGGGAAGACATTTTATACACAACATCCACCCTGTCCCCAGGTTGTTTCAGCCCCTCACACTGGGCAGGCTCTCAAGATAAACACTGCCAAGGGTTGAGTTCACAGGCTGGTGCCTCCTACCCTTCCCAGGGCACAGTGGCTCTACATGAGTAGAGGATTTTGAACCCCAGGGCTGCCTCCTGAAGCTGCAGCTGCATGTGACTACGTACCAAGGCTGCACTCCAGGTATATTGGCACAAGACAGCCAGGAGACCCCAGGCCTTGCTGAGGAGAGAAGGAAGGCAGGAGAGCCTGCTAATGCTGGTATCACTGGGCTATGCCCTGGGACAGGTCCGCATCTCCAGTCCAGTCACCCAGAGGCAGGGGCTTCCTAAGGGTCCCCACTCTTTGCACTCTTCCTCCCTGGAGGAAAGTATGCCCATCTGTATCCAAGAGCCTGTCCAAACAGCTAGCAGCCCAAGAGTCACTTACCACTAGCAGTGATAACCACCCCACCACCAGTCCCTCAAACAGACAGAAACATCACACTGTTCAACTCATCATTATGCAACAGCGTACGTCAAAGTCACTCCAGTCACTTTTCCCAGGAGAGATTTTTATGAGCAGTGCAGCACATTTCAGAGCCCACAGAGGTCAGACAAAGCCTCTGGCTGGTCATGCAGAGGAGTGTGATGTGGATAGCATTGTTTTGCAGGCCCAGAGACACCAATGCTGACAGCTTATCGCTCTAGACACTACTGACAACTGACCAAAGAAATACAGCAAAGGGCTCTTCAAACACAGTGACAACAGATTAGTCATTAGTCTCAGTATCAAAATATTTTTCTCAGGAGATCTTATCCTGCTTTTACATTCTTTATGGAAGAGCGGCAAGGTTATTGCTATATCCTCTTTGAGCTCTTTTAAAGGTGAGAAGGAGGAAGAAAATTCAGCAGTCTGCTTGAATACAGAATTATTTGATCCACATCAGGATATAAAGCAAGCTTTTCAGAATCACAGTACAGGATGGAGGTGGAAACACCATCACTGCAGGGATAAGAGTCTGGGGTTTAGTGGGGAGAAATACACAGCAGGATCCCCATTAGTACTGGGCTGCTACTGACACTGTAAGAGCTTTTTAGTGCAGGCTGTTCTGGGGATTCCCACCACCAAGCTGGGTAAGCCAAACTACCAGAACCCAAGTGAGCCCAGAGCTTGTTTAAAGGAGGGTTCTCAGCTGCTAGCACACAAATCTCGGCTTTGTAACAAAAGTAACCTAGTGCCTATATCAGCTCAGAATGGTGAATCAAAAGGAGCTCTCCCATGATCTCTGCCCAGTTAACTAGCCCTGTTCCAAAGGGCATCCAGGGGTTTTACTACCACTGAACAGAACAGCTTGATAGAAGGAGCACCAGTGTAGTTCATTTGCACAAAAAACCCAAGCACTACAACATAACTCAAACACCAAAAACCACACGCACAACACCCTGCCAAACAAAACCTGGAGTCACTTGTTTACTGAAGCTCATTTATTAGAGGGCAGTTATTAGGGCCAAATAAACAGCTACAAGAAAAGTTTCTATAATTAAATGTCACTCGTTACCTACCAACTAGTGTTTACAACCTTGTTCAATAGCTTGCTTCCTTTTTTTTTTTTTATAATAGCTTCCAAACATTGATTAATTTTCTTGTAGACTGCATTTTTAGTCTGGGTTTTTTGGTTTTCTTTCTGGTTGTTTTTTTTGTTATTGTTTGGGTTTGTTTGGCTTTTTTGGGTTTTTTGTTGTTGTTGTTTGGGTTTGTTTGGCTTTTTTGGGGTTTTTTTTTTGTTTTTTGGGGTTTTTTTAAAGTCTTTGTTCATACATCTCTGCATTTCAATGTGTACTAATAATCACAGCGGGGTCAAGAGAAAAAAAAAAAAAGACCAACAAACAACATTATTACACACATTAAAAAGGAACATGGAAAATCCTAACCACTCTATCCCAAACATCCAAATGTAGCCCTGTTGGTCCTCTAGCCCTTCACCACTCTCCTTCTGGACTGAAAACTCTCCAAATCCCAGCAAATTCAGCACTAGTAAGTGGTTGCACTATGTTAGGCATTATAATTCACTGCCACTGGCCTGAGAAACAATAAGTAAGCACTTGCTATGCATGTCTGCAGTGGAAGAGAAAGCAAACTAACAGGCACAAGGAAACTTCTCAGCAGCAGTTCCAGTTTAGATGTCTTCTCAGTCCTGGTTTAATCCATACAATACACAGGGTGAACAGGATGTTTACAGAAGATAGTATCTGCTAGGAGTCTACGTACAGTTATTTTCTCACTAGAGATAACTGATAGGACGTCATAGCACCTGGTCTCACATTAGCGATAAGAAGCCTTCAGGAGGTACACCCTTACTGTGCTTTCATATGATGATATGGTGATTTAGGGGATGCAGATCTCACAGTAAATCTACACAACAGTTTCCTCTTTAAGATCAAGCAAGTACCTCAACAAAACAAAGACTCACACTTTTTCCCAAGACTACAGAAATGCACAATATGCTCAGATTAATCATTCACTAAACAGCAAAGCTCTGCTTTAAGATCTCCACTTTCCAAGTCTCTTCCTTTCTCTACTACACCTCCCAAAATTTCAGGTTACTTCCCAAAAAGAAGTAAGTAACATGCCTCTTCAGAGCATTGGCTGTAGTAGCTTTTGAGCCCTTTAATCAACCAGAAATTTGTCCATAATAGATACTTAAGAAAATATTAAATTATTACAATTTTCACAACACAGAGACAAGGGAGACCCCTTTTCGTACCCCCTCCTAAATTAGGGCTTCCTCATCAGAAAGACTATCTGTTACACATACCTTGTTATACAGAAGGAGACCTGGAAACACCAGAACAGTTCATAATTTCCTCTGCTTACAGAGCTCCCTACTCCCATCTCATTTCCCTATTCAGGTCATCCCTAAATACCAGCTAGCAGACTTTCTTTTAACAAATCCTTCTCATCCTTTACCAATTTCAGCCTGATTGCTAGTAGTCCTTCTGTAGTCACACAAGAGCAATCACAACTCCCAGCGCATGCAGAATCAGGCATGGATGTTGCTAGACTCAATGACAGTACCAGCAAGTAGGTGGGGATTTACTTATATTTTCAAAACAGAAATGTAAAGTTTAATATCTAAAAGCTTTTCTAGATGGAGGTTTGGTTGCATAATTCTACAACCGTATCTTACTCCCACTGAATTTGATGGAAAAGCTACCTTTGCATACACAAGTAGTTTGAGTAAGCCATGAAACACCCTAAGAGGAAGTAATTTGGTTTACTG
This sequence comes from Todiramphus chloris collaris, assembly GCA_025345505.1. NCBI lineage: Eukaryota > Metazoa > Chordata > Aves > Coraciiformes > Alcedinidae > Todiramphus > Todiramphus chloris. The sequence continues at coordinate 18,753,675 of JANVCC010000048.1, read as the reverse complement.
ATTTCTCTATTGAGAATATCTGGAGTGTGAAATGTAGTGTTCACTGTAAATAAAAGCTTTCATTTCACTTGTTCTTATACACTGGTCTTTATATTTTCTTTCTATGAACAGTGTGGTCATTGACCAGCACCTAGAAGTGCTGGGGTGGCTTTGCTAAGGAAAAGCACAGCAAGAGCCTCTCAGCTGCTGTAGGTTGACACAGATTTAACACCGCGGGCACCAGTGTTTTCCAGCAGAGTAGCTGGCATGGATTTGGGGCTGTCATTTAGGATATAACTATAGACAGTTGGTGTAAGAGGCAGGTGTCTATATTTGAGTTATCAGGTTATGCTTTCTGTAGAGCAGAGAGAGAAACAAGCCATATCACAGAACAATTTCTCACTTACCTTAAATGCCACTCCTGACGTAAGACGAATCATACCCCAGACAATGGCATTTCTTTCCATAAACTGTAAAAAGACCTAGAGATGCCTAAATTGGACAAGAATGCCTAATATTAGGTAAAATGAATCGTGACCATTGTACCTGTATTATACTGAAAATCCACAGACACTCCTAGGAGGACACTATAGATGTGGCAAACTTTTCTTAGGGAGGTAAATAAGAAAAAGAAAAGGAAATCAAGTTGAGTGGAAGGGTACTCTAAACTTGACCCAAAGCACTTGAATTGAGTAAGGATTTTCCAACACAACATAGATTAATTATGGCCATCACACTGAAAGTGGGACTTGAAAGGAAGGAAGAAGAAAAAAAAAAGAGTTTGTTTGTATGTGGGTTTGGGTTTTTTTTTGTGTGTGTTGTTGTTTGGTGGTGGTGTTTTGTTTGTTTCGACTACATTGTTTGTGCTCTCTACAAAATTGGCTGGGCGAACTAAAGAGTGAAGAGCATGTCTAGTCTTCTGAGCAGATCAAGGCTCCCTGGTAAGGAAGTGCAAGAGCTGCTTTGTGCAGGCATGTACATGCAGCTAAAATGAATGCGAAGGGAGGATAAAATCTTGCAGATTCAAACAGCCAGATTCTACACCCCCTGTGCAGAGGCTTAAGTGAATCCATAAGGAAAAGGCCAGAAGTGATTTAGGTCAGACTAAAGCCATCATTAACACAGGATTCCTGTATTAGTTTTACCTTTAAGAAAAAATGCTCTTCTGTGCAAGAAGATACTATGCTCAGGCAAGCCACATCCTTAGTGACCCTCAGGATAATATCAAGGTTACCTAAATGGGCGAGCAAACATCAAAAGTTTCAACTTTCTACTGAGACTAGAGCCTTCTCCATTTTTTTACTTTTTTTTTTTTTAATAGTTTAGAAAACAACCTGGACATTTTACAAGCATGGGCTTTTCCATGGGACAGAGGAAACTGTGCATTTGATTTACTTTTACATATCAACAATGCTAAGGAAATGTACTTAGAGAATGAGAGAACTTGAAATTATATATTAAAGAAACTAAGGAAAGACATATCCATGTTTCTGTTCTCTGTATATGTCCAATCCTACAACTGTTACTGCATAGGAATAGCTCTGCTGACACTGATGAGAGAATTTCACTCACCGTGAGTGAGCTCCACAAGTTTGTGTGATGTGTGTAGGCCTGATTTGCAAATGCTAACGACTACAACTTTTAACTTAAGAAAAAAAATTTCAAAGGTTTCAGTTTGGAAGTGTGACTTCATGCCATCTCATTTCTGTAAACAAAATTAACTTTGAGATAGAAACAGAAGCAAAACACAATAAGCTTATTTTTTCTTTATTTACATTCCACTCTAATATATAGATTTTAATGTGGTAAAAAGCAAAATGAATACTCTGCCAAGTTTCAGATAAGTGTGAAATTTCAAGGTTTATTAGGTTATTAAGCTTCTGAAATAAGGATTTTTATTTATAAAAGAAGTGCTGACATAGCTTGGACTCCAAGCAGTGGTAACACTACCACAACAGCATAGTTCATATGCAACGTGAACAGCCCAGATTACCTTATCCTAATAAAATGAAAGATTTAGAACAAAAGAAATTATTTCAAAGAATCTTATTTCTAGTGCTGCCATGTTTGCAGTCACATTTGGGTTTAAATGATGGGAAAACATGAATCTATTTATATATTCTCAAGTTACACCCACAAAACAGCATCGCAGAGAAATTCTTGCAGCCAGGGTTTGTGAGAATACAACAGAAGTGTGTGTAGGTAGGTGTATGTGCCTAGATGGATTATATATGTAATCAACATGTAAAACTCCACAGTGCTGAAAATAATAAATTGTTGTGAATGTGTAAGGGTGGAAAGTGCATTTTACATGGATTATCTGCCCTAGTTCCTGTTCTTATTTTTGGAAAGCAATCAGCTCTTCGTGAGAACTCAGCACCACGCTGAGCCACCCTGGGGCTTTTCATGGCCCAGCCCTTCACTTTGCATTATCATCTGTTAGCAGCCACATCCTGTGCAGACTGATTCATTACAGCCAAGAAAGGCAGTGAGAACATGAGACCCTCTGAATCCTGAGGTCTGAAATCACTCTAACGTACTTCTCTCACTGTACTATATGAAATAAAGGTATCTTTTCAAAAGAATTTTCAACCATTTTTTGTTACTATTCCAAATAAAAGCTTATTTTAAGATAATGTGTTACTTTAACTCAAGATCTTCGCAAATCACCTCTACTTGAAAACTTGCATATGCCGGATTTGAAGACCATATATTCACCCCAATTTAATTCAAACATAAAATAAATAAATAAAGACTTTTCTACTTAATAGCAATGGTGTAATGGAAAAAAAAAAAATCAGGTACAGATGATCCAGTTTATAAATATTTATCCACTGATGAATATGAAATACATTATTTTCAACTATGGTAATATTTTGTTTTCTGTGAAGCTCAAGCTCATGTGGCCAGAGATAATACAGTATGTTGCACTTGCATTTTTAAATTTCCACATGCATTACTTTTGAAATGCTGTGATTTCCTGATGCCTAACTATTGATCACAAATACAAATCAATCAAAAAATCCGATTTACTGTTACAGTCTCTCTATTACTTTCCATTACACTGTATATGTCTAATATCTTAATATCTCACAGCACTTTTAAGCATGAATTTAAATGTAAGAGCAATTATGAGGTTCTTGCTTTATACATAGATGAAGACGTTTCAGGGCTACAATGCCCAGCGCTCAGTGGCTATGCTGGACATACCAATCTTCAGTCTTAAACTTCCAGCTTTCAGCATTAACCCTAAATAATTTTAAATTATGTAGTTTGATGAGCTGAGTCTTTGCATAGAATTCTTTCAGTCAGTCCCGTTGTGATGACAGCAATAGCAAGACATAAGCAAACATTGTATATAAGCAAGTTCTATGGCAGAGGCAAACATACAGTTGCTGAACCATATAGAAATATCGCTTGCTAGTACTAGTGCTACCATAGCACACAATGAGGGATGTGTATTGATGTGGCAATAGGAGATCTGTCAAAAAGCATCAGTGTGGACTCAGACTGTGAATCCCATTTGTCTCCAGCATAATGTGACTGATTACAGCTGAATTACAGTGTCTTTAAATGTACAGGTCAATTTTTTAAGCTAATTAAAATCAGGGAGGCTAGTATTTCTAAGGTTAGCACAATTCAGCTCATATATTAAATACAGCATAATAAGGAAAAATGGAATATATAGCTCTGATTCAAACATAGCCAGAGTTCAAAGGAAACAGTGCTACTAATAAGCTATAGATTGATATTTTATTGTATCACTTAGGAAACAAATAGGAATAAACTGTGTTTGCAGAGACGTTGACAGATGAATCTAAGTTTTGCAAAGAATCAGATTTCCTAGAGAAACTAAATTAATCCACAGAAACACCTCAAATAGCTAAAAACATACATCACGGATATATAAATTCAGTATTACTGTGGAGACCTTACACTTATAGTCTGCAAGCAAATGGTTGAAGGCATCTTAGAGATCATCATGCAACTAGTGTCAAAAAAACAGCAGCAGCCCATGCCTACATCACCATCCAATGATTATAAGATCATCAGAGTTCAGCTAATGCCAGAAATAAGAACTTTTAGAAAAATTCCCACTTTTAGGTCATCTTTTTCCATATTTACCCAACTTTACAAAAAGACTGGTTTTAGCCAACCAAGTCAGTGCAGCAAAGGTGAACATTCTTTCCTGACCCTCTTCACTCACAAACTCATTCTTATGACACCCAGTTCAATAACATTCCAATATTAAACTTTCAGGGCAAATTATGTTGGAATGGGATGGAAATGTTGTGCTCCAAATGAAAGAATTCTTCTTTATCATTCATAAAGTGGTAACAAAAGATAAGCAGTTACAGGGTTGGTGGTACCTCTGGACTATGTGTGGTGTCTGAGGTTTCAGGCTTCATACCTGGTCACAAGCTGAAACACAGTAAGTTCCACCTCACCATGAGGAAAAACTTCTCTACTGTGAGAGTGACAGAGCCTGGAACAGGCTACCCAGAGAGGTTGTAGAGTCTTTTTCACTGGAGACTTTCAAGACCCATCTGAATCTGCTCATGTGTGGCCTGCCCTAGGTGTTCCTGTGCTGGCAGGGGGGTTGGACTCAATGATCTCCAGAGGTCCCTTCCAAACGCTACCATTCTATGATTCTACGATACCTTTACCTTGTCTGACCTAAATTCTACCATTCTGCTATTTTTAGAAAAGACCTTGAAATACAGCAGCTTGTGAGCCAGACAGGAGCCCTCAGCATGTTTAACAAGGCTCAACACCCCTGCTAACCTCCTCCTTTGTCAGTGGACTCAGAGATTAATACAGTGATTAGGTGACTATCTTAAATAAGGTATTGTTTCATTTCAGCAATAGGAAAACTACAGTGCATACAACAACAAAGATTTTAAACCAATTAAGCAGCCTAAAAGTGTATCTATTTCCCTTAGGGCTCAGTCTTGAAAAGCTAGGAAAACCCAACAGTTTCAAATCCTCTCTCCCTACACACACTCCAAAGCCAACAACTGCACTTGACCTTCTACTAACTATTCTTTCATCTTTAGCTCTTAATTCTGGTGGAGCAGCTGTGTAAATATAGCTGGAACTAAGAAACTATAATCTTCACAGCTCAGGGATTATCATCTCTTACCTCCCTGAGCTGTTTGCAAGCAGGTATTTAGTCCAGAAGCACTGTCTGGCCTCGCTGCCTACTTTTTCTCCTTAGATTTTGATTTTGCCTTTGAATAAAATCAATCTGTGACTACTTGGTAACTGTGCCATTTGCCAAGCCCCACGGTGAGCCAGCAGACTGCAACCAGCATTGCCCAGCCACTGCACAGGGACCTAAGGGCACTCACAGCCAGCACCAACACAACTGGGTATGGACAGGGAAGAAACTAAAATCCTGAATTTGCTGCTTGACATTTTTCTCAGGTCTTTGAAATTGTATTTCTGCTTCTTTACAGCTGGTTTAAGATGACTGCCTAATGTTTTAAAGAAGGGCAAGGTACCAGCTATGTGTCAGCCCTTTATTTTGTTCTCAGATAAATAGGATGGCTGTGGGAGCCCATATGACAACCCCAGGCATCACCATGCTGGGAAGTCCGACTGTGTATTTCCCTTCATTTTAAAAACACACGCAAGAGTTTATCGACACAGCTCCACAGTCTTGTATTGCTCCTAAAAATAATCTCAGCCTGCAGAGCAGCACGAGAGGGGCAGGCCTTCACACACCTATGTCAGTCAGGATTAAAAAGAAAATGAAATGCTTTCCTCATCCCTGAGACTAAACAAACGGGAGGCGATGCCCATTCACAGCTCCCTACACATCCCTTCCAGCAGCAACAGGAGTTGTTTAGGCCCAAGGACACAAAGCTATCAGCTGTCAGAGTAAGGCTGTAAACTGTGACCCTCTCAAAAGATGAGTCACTCACCGGTAAAGTGAAAACGCTGATCACAAAAGCACTGATTCATGCCTAGATTTCTCTCTCAGCAGTTGTTAAAGGAAACCAGCATTATAAGCACACGTTTGCTGGCCTTCACGCAGTGCAATCCCCACAGCTGAGTCAAGATTGCATGTTAGGGTTGGTGCCCGATATGTAACGCCTGCGTTTTTCACACTCTGCCTTACCAAGTCCTTCTCTGTAGCAGTATCTAAATCCTCCTCTGATGCCAAGAATGACACTCTCAACAAAAAGTTTCAGCCAGACACTAATTAACACCCTGCTATTTGTAAACAAATGATCCAAGATGCAGATAACCCCCTCAAGAAGGTAGGGCTGCCTTCACAGAGACCTCCTGGTGTCCAGAAGCTCTTAGCCTCCCCCTGACCAGACCACTTGCAGCTCCTCACTGCTCTGCGACCATTGTGTCCCAGGTAACCAAGTCCTGCAAGACTGAAGTGCAAGTGGTCCAGAAGCCCCTCTCTAAGTCAGGCTGGGATCTGCAGACTGTCTGTGTCCTAGAATTAATTCTGCTCAGAGATTCTACTTTTCAGGTTAGTTCTAACTGCACTGTCTGAAGTTAGCAGCCTGTTCTCACAGACAGTCTCTGCTTCCAGCAGTGCTAACACCCCATGGTTAGAGTTACTACCAAGGATTGGTGTGCAGACCAAGGCCATTGCTGGGTCTTGTGTAAGACATCAGGGAGTGCAGAAAGTGAAAGGCTGCACCTGCAGGGGGAAGTGGACAGGACGGGTGACCCCAAACTAAAACAAGGGATTCCAGCCCATACACTTCATATTTGGTATAAAGCTGATGGATGAGGAGGGTCTTGCCCTCTCTTTACCCTCTTGGCCCACTCTGCCAGCTTGGCTCAGGTCCTCTTCCAGTTTCTTCCTTGGATCATCTGAGGAGGACTCTGTCCGTTCTGCCTTTGATCCCAATCTGCGTGTTCCTGAATCTGGTACCAGAATCCAGCTCCTGAACACAGCTCCTGTCTGCCGTGGGCCCAGCCTGGGATTCTCTCCAGGTGCCTGTGCACAGCATCAGTGACGGTTTAATTACCATCAGGAGGGTTGGGCTTGGTAGTGGTTTTGTGTGTATATATATATATTCTGTCTATTATTATTATCATTTTTATTAAAGCTGTTCTAGTTTCCTTTTCTAATCGCACAGTCTCTCTCCTCTCTCCCTTATTCCCTTTCTCTTCACCTTTGGGGGGGGGAGAGGGGGGGTTAACAGAGAGCGTCTGTTACAGGTCTAAGAGTCTGCCCTTGACTCTAAACTACAACACTGTGGGTACTGATTTCCACACAAGGGATCAATCCCATCTCAATAAAACATTGAAAATTGGAGAAAGGTTTCACCTACCACCTTGCTGAAAACCCCTATTTTTACTTTTTTTTTTTTCAAATGCACTTCAGTGCAATACAACTTAAAAGGTATGTCAAGAACCTGAGGCAGTCTGACCATCCTACAGTACTTTTCTAGGCGAAACGCTCAGAAGCTAACACACAGTTATGCAACTAGAAAATAGAAACCAGAGCCTGAAGGCTGGTTAACGTGAAGGGATTGCTGGTGCATGAACAGCTGAGGCGATGCCCCCATACCAGCCAGGTAGATAAGGTGTCAGCTAAGACAACAGAGATAAGGTTACATTACCTTGCTTGTTCATTTCTAACAGTGCTGCACCGATTTAAATGCAATTCCATACCTCCTTACAGTAGAAGCAGTTTAAGAGATTTAACTTAACCTAGTGCCTTGAAGAACAGTGTTGCTTGTAGCCCACTTTAGGAAAACCTATGTAAAATATAAGTTGTGTAACTCCAGCATTGCCACAAAGTTACACCTGCTTATTCAGCTCCTCTAAAGTTTTTCTTGCACACACCAGTATTTAGGCCAAATCTGTCAATTCATTGTATGGAAGTGATCGCAGGCTGACAGAACTATGCCAGCAGAAATTCAGTCAGCTAAGATACCAAAGGCTCTACTACAATCACCACTTTGTGCATAGCTGAAGACCTTGACATAGTAATACAAAACACAGTTTCAGAGGTACAGCTACATTTGTATATTTTACTCGGAATGGTTACTGTAATATTCCAGCAAGACAGTTCTCATACAGAGAAAGGTATATAGCTTGAACGGTAAAACTCATCCTTGCACTAAGAGTTTTCTACTTCCAAGTCAGTATTAAATATCACATAACAAGTATGACATTTTAGAAACACTACTGTCTACCTTCTCTCACTTCTTCCTCCAGAGACACTCAGTCATGTCTTTGTATCTAAAATCATTCACTCAAGTTTTCATACATGGAAGAGTTTAGAGAGACTGTCACCAGATAAACACTAGCATGTTTAATATGCAGAGCAAAATAAGACTGACTTTTTCAAACAGGATGCCTTTTCAACTATTCCCAATAGTAGCCTAATGTATACTCAAAGCAATTATCATTTGGTATTTTACAGTTTGTTTACTGGGTACAAAGAGACAGCGTTGTCATCTCACCTTCCTCAGCCTAGTAGTAGCACACACCCGACAGGAAGGAAAATGTTAGCCAGAATATATTAATTACACCCCAAATTTAATATAGCTTTTTCCCAACACTGTCAATTAGTAACCTACATTTTGATGTGTCAATCAGCTACGTAAAGAGAAATTAAAATATAATTTTTTTGAGAAATAAGTTTGGGTATTCTTGTTAAAAATTAGCAATTTTGATTTGCGGGCTAAATGAAGTTTGTCTGGTCTACACGTGGGTCCTGAAGCTAATTAGAAGCTTCCATCTCTCTTGCCACGTTCTACTCGCTGCTGTAAAATCCAAGGAGGAAACTCACCCAAGGCTTAAGTACACGTGAATCCCTCAGACAGCTTCAGATATATCAGCCTGAAGATACTAAATTAAGTACCACCTGTGAGTACATGTGATAAATGCCCAACATTGCCTATTAAATATTGCACATAACAAAATCAGTTCAGCTCTATGAAAGATTTTTCAAATTATGCAAGATTCATCACTTCAGAAAGGAGCCACTGGAGTTAATATTTCTTCTGTGAATGTACAGACAGGCCATTGATTTAAAATTTTTAATAAGATACCTGCAATTTATAATAGTGTGACATTTATGAGCCTCACCACATTTGTAAGACTTTAGTTTTTAATAGAGTTCTGTTATTTGAGTCACTATGTGCACAGAGGTTGATGAGAACGTACCACTGCAGTACAAGAAGTCAGACACCTTCTATCTGCAGGCTTGTTTTAAATTGTTTATTGAGGTTTAAGAATTCATCCACATTTCTATAAATATAGACATTACTTGAGTAAGTGACTTACAATGTCACCAGTGCAGGTACATATTAACCAACATACAAAAGCTCCACTGGAAGCTACTTCAGTTTATTCAAAAAGGACCAAGATGTCATAAAAAAAACAGCTGTCACTTTCAGTTATTGAAGACACTAAAGTGCATTTTTGGTTACCTCCTGGATGAACAGCTGCTGGTTAAAAAGTTTGATTTTTTTAAATATATCTAAGTTACATTGATTGACATTCAGGTTTGTAGCCATCATCCTCCTGATACATGGCAGCAGGTAAGAAAGACATATTACTTTACTGATTAAGTAAGAGGAGGAAATAGATTTTGCCTTTTCTTTTTTTATCTTTTTTTCTTTTTTTAATGCAGTTATTTCCAACAAAAGTTTAAAGAGAATCTAACATTCTGATGAATTTTTACAGCACCACTAAAGTTAGTCTTAAAAATCCAGGCTCTGTTTTAGCCCTTTTAATGGCTAGCCAAGTATCTAAAGCGTCACTTGAAGCACTGTACCAGTAAGAAAAACTACCCTCCCTTTTCTGTCAAGCACTATCCTGCCCAGTTAACACTGTTTGCACACTCTGTAAACAAGAACAGCTTAAAGCATAATTAAAGCAGAACACAGGCCCATCTTGAAAATCTTCTTCCCCCACTCCCTCCCTCCCCCCGCCCCCAGTAGTGTCAAATGTTTGAGTGTATAAAGCATTATTACATTCCTAACCACAAAATACTTTAAGAGTCACGATAAAAAAAACCAAAAAAAAGCGTACATTAAAAGTGACATAGCAATACCAGTTTAATAAAATAGGGTATTTTAGGAAGATACAAGACGTACTCTGCTAATTTTAGCTCCATCTTTACTTCATTATACTTTTGTTTTATTGCCAGAACAGTCAGCAGCAGAGCAAAGAATGCTACACTGGCTAGAACCACAACAGCCAGAGTTGCTCTTTATAGCTCCTTTACTGCAATTAATTTACTTTTCATTTTATAGGACATAATACTCATCATTCAAAAAAATAAATTACTAATTTTGAGTAACAGTTTAAACCTGATTAGCACTGAATAATGACAAATGGCTACTTCTAAAAAAATAAAAAAAAATCTTACATACCAAAAACATGCTAATATGTTGGGAAAACACTCTTTCATGCTCCAGCATGTTGTTTACATTTTTTTACTGGTCAAAAAAGCCTTTCTTTTATCAGCTGACAAATCCACAGCACTTAAAATTTCAAGTATTTGAACTGAACATGAGTCAATTTCAAAAAGTGCCAAATTAAAAAAAAAATAAAAATCCTACACATGTAGCCAAGCTTTCATAGAAATCCCCAAACAAGGTAAAAACAGCTTCTCAAAAGAATGGGTTACTAGCTTCATACATGTTTTTAAAGCTGTATAATGTTCACCTAAACACTCCACTTACGAGCATTAGAAGTTTAAAAACACAGAACACCTTCAACGCAAATTGCTTGCAGAGGGCACCCTCAAACATATCAATACAACACTAAGCAGAAACCCCTCAATTTTATTTGGCTATTTAGACATCCATGTCACATGTACCCACCCATCCATTTCCTGATAGTATTACATCATCTATTAGGGCTTCTGAAATAATGCAGAGCCATAAAACTCAGAAGAGACTAGTTTAAAAAAAACAAAAAAAAAAACCCCCCAACAACAACAAAAAAAGAAGTTCCATAACTGCACAGCCTTCCACACGGCAAGGCTGTGCAATTGGTTGTTTAATGTAACTAAGCTTAACGGCATCCAAACAAGCAGGCCTGGGTTTGGTAGCCGTCTTATGTCAAATTTTGACCATGTAACTACTCTAAAATAAAAAGGTCAAAATAGAACTCATCTCTTCTTTTTCTGCTGCCTCAACATTTTCCTTCGTTTAATTATCATATCATGTAGTTTCTCCAGTCCCTCTTTGAGTCCATCTCCAATGATTGCACAGGTGGGCTGCAAATGCCAGGGAGTTGAAGAACTCAGCTCACTCATTGCTAACATTTTCTCAATTTCAGACAGGGAAAGAGAGTTCCTCAAGTCCTGCTTGTTAGCAATGATAAGGACAGGCACTCCTTGATTTTCAGATATCCTAGTAATCTTATGAAGTTCCGTTTTGGCCTCCTCCATTCGCTCAACATCGACGGAGTCCACCACGAACACAATGCCATCGGTACACCTCGTGTACGACTTCCACAGCGGTCTCAGCTTCTCCTGGCCACCTACATCCCAGAAGTGGAAAGTGACCGTTTTCGAGTTGCCCAGCGTCACTTTGATTTTCTCCGTATTAAATCCTTTAGTGGGGACAGTGTTGACGAACTCATTGAACTGCAGTCTGTAGAGCACGGTCGTCTTTCCCGCAGAGTCCAGTCCCAAGATGACAATGTGGAAACTCTGGAAGGAAGGCAGGCTGGAGAGGATCGGCGTCTGGTCCGAGAGTCCATTCCCCATTGCCGGGAGGGAAGGTGACAGCAGGCTGCCACGAGCACAGGCCGGCTCCCGCGGCTACGCTGGCCGCCGCGCTAGGCTCGGATCCTGCCAACGACACGAGCGGCGTTAGCCCGCAGCTGACCTCCTCCGCCCCGGCCGAGCTTCCGCGGCCGCAACGCGACGGGCAGCGTCGCCGTCTCGACTGCGGAGGCGGCCGCAGGCAGCACGACGCGGAACGCCACACGTCCCCCCCCCGCCCGGCCCAGCGGGCTCTGCCGCCCCGCGACGCGGCGGCGGCCGCTACCGACACTGCAGCTCGCCGGGCACCTGCGCCCCTCACCGCCACCGCACCCGCCGCCCCTCGCCTACCGCTCGGCCCCGCCGGGGGGCACGTCCCTCAGCGCGGGGAGGCGAGAGCCGCTCGCGACCCCATGCTCGCGTGCCGCGTCCAACGCACGCGCCGCTGCCGCTGCTGCTGCCGCCGCTGCTGCTGCCGCCGCTCCTGCTGCCGCTCCTGCTGCTGCCGCCGACCGCCGCGACTCCCCCGCATCTGGCGGCGGGGCGCCTCCCAGCCCGCGCCTAGCCCCGCGCGCCCCGCCCCGCGCCCCTCATTGGCTCCGACCCGCGGCTGGGGCGGGGAGGAGGGCGCGCTCCGCCCGGCCTATTGGCCGTCGGCACCGGCCACTCATCGGAGAACCCGGTCTGTACCGTCCGCAACCGAAAGCTGCCACCAAGGGCGGCCGGGAAAAAAGGCTGCGGCCTCCGCAACGGCGGGGGCGCACCGCTCTCCGCCCACGCCCTGCCTGAGCGACCCCACTCCTCCCACCTCCCCCCGCGGGGCGGAGCCGGTGCCTTACACGGCTCCCTCGGGGGAAGCTGCCGCGCCCGCCTCCCATGGCACGCAGGCCTGTGCCCCCACGGGCGGGCGGTGCCGGCTGCCCCTCGCCCCCTGCGGCAGAGCCCGTCGCCGGAGGCGCGTGCGCCCATTGGACGCGGGTGCTGTCACTCCAGCCCCGCCCCCTAGCGGCGTCTCGCAGCGCACCTGCACCGCTACGGAGAGCGCGCAGCTCGCGGCGCAGGGCGGGCCGACGGCGTCGCCCTTCTCCAGCCGCCCTTTCCTGCTGCAGGCCCCGAGGAAAGCCCCTGGGAGAGCCTCCTGGCGCGGGGGAGACGCCGCCTGCCCGGGGCGGCACAGGGGCGCCGCTAAGGCTGCTCCGCCGGCCCGGCCGTTGCGTCATCCCTCCCCTAGCACCGGTCGCTCCCGTAGGCGCTGCGCGCCCTCCCGTCGCGTAGCAACGGGCTTCAAAGCGGCAGCTCGCGGGCCGCCGGCCCCCAGCGGCGGCCCTGGGGGCTGCACTCGCCGGGTCCCGCACTCGCCGGGTCCCGCCCGACCCCCGCCCCGGGGCGCTGGCTAGAGGCAGCCACGGCCAGGATGGTTTTGCTTCTGGCGGCCGCCGCAGCAGGGCCGCAGGTGAAGAGCGCTGCCCAGGGAGGCTGCGGTGTTGCGGCGCGGTCGGTACTGCTGTCGGAGCCTCAGTAGAACTGCCTTACAGCTCCTGATCTCCGGGAGTGGCGCAGCAAGCACCCCAGGGTTTAGGCCACCGCCGTGCTTCAACGGCTGTGGAAAAGCCCGTTGGCTGCCTTGCTCTCACCCCCCGGGACCTCTCCAGACACTGCTGTGGGCGAAGTTCCAGGGGAGGGAAGTGCTGGGAGTGGGGTCTCTTGCTGTTGTTGCATAAACGAGAAAGAGCGGTGCAAGGCCCCAGGCGTGGCTCTGTGTTCTTACCGTACTCTTCCAGCCTTGCCCTTGTCCCCATGAAACGGGAGATAAAACAGCCTGGGAGGAGTCGAGAGCAACTGCGAGCAGATGAAATCTTCCTCTTACACGCCTGTCACATAGAGATAGCAGCAGTGCTCAGGTCTGAATGAACACAAATGTCGCCTAGCTCAGTTAGAAGGAAGGCTTCCCACAGCACAAGGATATGTTAAGTAATAATGCACTTTAAGCATGATTTGAGCAGCGAGGTCTTTCAAAGTCAGAACTGATTACTAGCATCTAATAAGACATTTTTGTATGTTACCATTTCCAGAGCAGGTTTTAGAGGAGGTCCAGAGGAGTATTTTGTCTTAGATACCATGCTGTCTCTCCATCATTCTGTTCCTTCCCACAGCTCTTGTCACTTACTGCATATGCCACTGTAGTTTTTATACAGCTGTGGCAATGCATTTTTGGCTGTGTTGGAGATATGCCAGCTCAGCGCGAAACACCAACAGCACACAAAAGGAGCAGATATAATGACTTCAGAGCAGAGCAGACTGCAAAAGTCTTCATCTATAACCCTTAGTTTGATAAAAATTAAATACACCAATCTTTTTGATAAAAACATATGTTTAACTGTTAACTACAGCTATTGTGGTACTCAAGTCTACTGTTCCAAGTATGTTTTCTCTACCTTGTACCTCAATCATCCAAGTCTTTCACTGGCTGAGCTCCAGTAAAAGAGAAAATGTGGCATTTTCAGTATTAACCTTGTATTTTTTCTAGAGGACTCGATATGGCTGCAGAAAAGGGATAAATTTTTAAGGATACTCTGACAAACTCTGGGTTTTTCTTTTTTTTTTTTCCTTTGAAAACATTATACCTTGTACTTTAAATCACAAAAAAAAATGTATAAAAGAGAAATAATTTCATACTAAAAAAAAAAATTGCATAGCAACAAAAATTCCACAGTGTGTTGTAGGCAATGTTTTGTGTCAGTGTTAATATACCTATTACAGTCCTACTAAAAGCAGAAAAATTCTCATTTGCTCACACCTGATATGAATTTTTCACTGCTTTTACCTTTGTTAGTTATTTACATTCTGATCTTTCAGATGCTTCTCTTTGGAGGAAGTTGTATAGGAAAAATGATTTTACATCAGCGGAAAAGTAGGGGTATGTTACTACCCCTAAGGGCAGCCAGCTAGTAAGATTTCTTCTCTGGCAGCATTTTACACCACTATTGCGCAGCATACAAAGAAATTTTACACCATTATTGCACAGCATACAATGAAAGAGAAGAGCATTTATAGTGACAGTAAAAGTGTTTCTTAATTATTTCATGGATGGTTTTTGGTAATTTAAAGTTGGTGGAAACCAGCTAAGAAGTAACCTTGCTAAAGGATATTACTAGACATAATAGATTTATTATTAAAACTTGCCTATCTGAAAAGAATCAAACTGACCTTTATCTCCACCTACAAAAATATGTATTTCCCATTTTAATGGAAAAATAAGCCTATTAGATATTAGAGTCTTCAATGTCTCATTGTTACCAAGGTGTTCACACTTTTAAACAGCTGTATAATAACCTGTTTTTTACAATTAACTACATGAGGAGGGATATGTGCCAGCTGCTGCTTTCATTGGAGGTGGTTTAATTGTAAACATAAAATATGGGAAGATTGCCTTTATGCCTCACACTGCTGAAAAGCAGTCACTATGTAACAGCAAATTTTCAGTGCCTTGAAAAGGCAGGGATGAAAAACCAATGGTTTTCTGGAATATTACGTATCCAACACATTCACTGGAGAAGGAATCTCATAGATTAGGTGCTCCTTTGGAAGAGAGTTTTATGACAGCAGGGAGATCATTTTAAGACTAGAAAGAAATTAACATCTTCAGCAAAATGAGCGTATCACAGAATCACAGAATGTCTTTGGTTGGAAGAGACCTTCAAGATCATCTAGTCCAGTCTTCAACCCAACACTGCAAGCTCACCACTAAACCATGTCCCTAAGCACTAGGTCCACATATCTGTATTTGCAAATATATACATGAAAATGATTCAGACTGTCACAAAAATGCTTGAAGAAGTAGAATTGTTCTCCTTCCCTCCCTACAGTTAATCACATCCACCAGTTGTAACTTGCTAGGAAGTGAATTATGAACTCTCTGGGGCAGGGACTATTTTACTTTTTAAGTCTTCTTAGTGTTTAGCACCTTGATCTTAATTAATGCCTCTAGGCATTTCTGCAAAATAGCTATTAAATAACAATCCAGGTTGATCAACTCCTCCCATGCACTTCATGCTACTTTAGAAGTCAAACGTGCAGGCTGGGCAGGTGTTCCAGATGTTATGAAGGGAGTAATGGTATCTGAATTACCGGGACTGCAAGAAAGCTGACACATTCAACCTCTGTTAATTGAAGGTAAGGGTGAAGCAAGGCTTTGATTATCCCGTAGAAGTCTGAAATAAAGAAGGTGTACAGCAAAAAGTATACTTACTTTCTTTTCAAGTATGAAGCTAAGTGTGGGGAATGGGTTGCTGTTAGATGATGGGCGAAGATAACTTCAAGATACACGTATGAGGAAACAATTAAAAAAGGCTGAAGCTGTGTGCAGACTTTGTAATGCAAAACAAGGATGTCCCTAATTTCTGGGGCGGGGTCATTTCACATACTGATACCTTTCTTATTTCCTATCTAACTTGTTCATGGCTCCGAGTTCTTTCTGGCTCAGCATTCCTTACCTCATGAAAACAATTGCAACTTCAGTTTCTCTGAGTTAAAAACTTCTCCTCTTTCTTTGATACCAAATTACCAGGGTAAATGGTAATATATTACTTTCTACATATGTTTCATGCATATAGTCTACATAACAAACCTTCGCGTTCCAAGAAAAAGAAAGCAACACCTGCATAACTTGCAGTTTCTTCTCTATAGTAAAATAGGATTTTTTTTTTTTTTTTTAAATTCCTGAATGGTCCAGGAATAATTTTGGTTCAGGGCAGGTTCAGGAAGGCCAGACCTCCAATGCTGCAGCTATTAACTGCCTCTGTGAAACTTAGATAGTCCTTATTAGGGATATGGATCATGAAACTCATTGAAACAGTGCCAAGAAAGAATCAGCATAGAGTGGGCAGAGATGACTTGGAAATTTTAATATTACCCAGCAGAGACTTAGGTTACCTTTTAACACACATCACCTCATGCTTTGCAGGAGTGATCTCACGGTGCCCAGATGACAAAAAAAATGCAAAGGATCATCAAACGTCCACTTGCAAGGCTGCACCTGTTCTTCACGAGAAACTGTCATATGGAACTAGCAATTCATGGGAATTAAAAGCTAGCAATTCATGAGATGTTCACTGGAGCAAGGCATTAAACTACAGCTTTCACTTAGTACTGGTCATTTTAAAGGTAAATTCCACTCAAGCAGATACAGTGGATACACAACCACATCTAGTGACACAGCAGATCAGAAATTCTTTCCAAAGTGAAGCCAGCAGGTTTGAATTTTCTTGGCCAGATAAGCACAATACTCCTTTTGTTTTGGCTTTATATACCATCATTCTATAGGACAGGCTAATGACATTTATTATCCAGTTCAATAGCTAATCACCGTAGTTATTTTTCAGTAACACCATGTGTAGCATGCAAATCATGAAATCATGAGAAGTAAAATATTAAAAAATGCCCTAACCCCCATATACTGCATATGCAGAGGGATACAGACAGAACTACAGAACAGTAAAGGACAGAAACGTATGAGCAAATACAGAAGGAGGGAAAGGAAGAAACCAGCTGCATCATGGAGCTGAATCAGTTGTAAAACACTATGAATCAACTCATAAGGAGAATGAAATTAGTGCAAGGACAATGCACTTCCAGCTACAGTCAGCTGGCATGTAGTGATGAGATCCCAACACCTCTGTCTTCAGGAAAGAGAGATGTTCAGGACTTCACACCACTAGTTATTGCTGCTCCATGTGGAAACCAAGCAGATTTCTCAGTGTGTATGAAAGAGAAAACCAATTGCATTTCAGTACAATGTCAGGTCAGAACTAGGCTAGGGTAACATGTATGAATCTGTGTTACAATAATGCCTATTACTATTACAGTAACTAACAGCACCTTGGTTGTACCTTCAACAATCGATGTTACTTCAGCTGTACCCTAGATCTACGATTAGAGCTAAAAAATAGTTGCTTTAAGACGAGGTTGTATTGTTTTAAAAGAATACTAAGCTCCTACATAAAATACTGCAGTAGTTTCACCACAGATCTTGAGAATCCCTTTGAAAATAAGCAGCAACAATGAAACCACTGACAAATTGCAACATATGAAGTTTTGCTCCTAAGACCATCTCTTAAATTGACATACAAAATGTTTTGCACAGAGAAGCCTTTTATCACCCTTGCTACGTCTGCTGAATTCTTTTATGATAACTTACACACTGCATGAATTATTTTGCTTTGATTATTAAAAAGTAGTTGGTGGTAGAAAATCTAATTTATTTCCTCACAATAAATAACAATGCTTAGAGCAGTAGGAGATGGAGTCACTGTGTGTTACAATTTAAGTTACCACTCTGATTAGACCAGTTAATGAAACCTATTCTCATATGTACCTTCACGTGAAGTCTAACATTTACATTTTACTGCTTTCATTTTCATACATAAACATTATGCCATATAGCAGACTAGCAAGCAAAAAGCTTTGTTCTTTGATACTGACAGTCGCACTGAGTTCCATCTTCAGTGTTGCTGAGGTGTGTCAGCTGAAAAAAAAGTGTTAGCTTATAAATGTTCTTACTCATACTGAGTAAGTGTCATCTCAGGATAACTAAAATGATAATCTCCACCTTCCAAGTTCTGTGAACTTTGGTTGCTTCACCAGCTGATAGGATGGCTGTAAGAGCAGTGACTCCAGGTTTGCAGAGCACAAGGAACAGCCTGACCAATATCTGTATGTGAGGTTGTCTTCCTGAGATCAGGTGGAACAGCAGAACAGCTGTCCCCAATAGCATCTATGTATTCAGGACTTGTGACTTGTGTCATTAAACTCTCTACCACACTGGTTGTGATACAAAATTTTTAGTCACAAAACTCAAACTCAGACATACAAATAGTTACAGGGCAGTTTTAAAGAGTAAAAAAAAAAAAAAAAAACAAAAAAAAACAAACCACTGTCCTTACCCCTACTTAACTAAGCAGCTGGCACTCCTACCTTAATCCTTAAGTACGAGAGGTAAAAGTTCTGTACTGTGAGAAATTCAAAAGTGTTCAACGTGTGAATCTAAGTAAGAGCTTTCAAGCCTTGGTTTGCATAGTTTCTTCAGCTGTTCTATACTCAAAGACATCTGGACTTATATTCATCATAGCAACAGATTCCCCACTTCCCCACTCTGAGTTTGTGACACAATTTTTGGTTTATTCCAGATCTACTGACCTGAGTCAAATACGCTCCTTTCCTGAAATGATACTATTAGAAAATCTTTCCAGTTACAGCACTGGTTCCAAGAGCTTTATCCCTGCACCCACCCCACATTTTATCCCCCAGAAAAGCCACAGGCACTTTAGAATTTTTTATGTATGCTGGAGTTATTCTAAATAGTTCAAAATTCTATCAATCTGAGATTTCAGTATCAGTTACCATCTCCCTACAATGCTTCTTTTGAAGAGGGTTGTACAGTTTTTAGATACATCACTTTAATACAATGGAAGCAGATTGCAAGCAGATTTTGCCTTGTGATATTGATAGCACAAAGTAATGATGCAGAAAAAAAAAGAAAAATACTATTAAATTGTGTTTCTGAAGAATTTTCTAAATACTGTGTAAGTATTTGACATTTATAAGGGTGCTGAAATTTGCTGGTATTACAAAAGATCAGATAAACAAACCTTGAGCATCAGAACTAAGAAGCCTTATTTTTTGATTAATTTGTATCTCAGTTGATTGACTGGAAAAAGAGATGCAGGTTCTGACTGAGACTCATGACGAAAGTGGTTGTGGGATGAAACATTCCTTTAAACAAGTTATTTCATAATAATCCACCCACTTGCAACAGTTCCTTATTTAAAAGCTATGCTTTGTCCTTTGGGTACTGTATATATCCAAAAGGATGCGCGAGGACAGGAAGCAGCATATAGCACTTAGTTCACAGAGTAGGACTTCACCTATGGTTATTGAAATACTTAAATGGCAAGTACAGTGCACTGAAACATGCTATGAGACAATTTCAAAGATGGTCACAAGAGACAAAGTGCTGCAGCCCTGCTAATTTGCAGGGACGAGCCTGCCCCTGTAACTGGCAGGGCCAGAGAGCACGTGCCTCTGTGATGTGCACACAACTAGCTCCTGGATGTGTTCTGACCCTTTTGGCAACAGCCGAGTGAAGATACTCAACCAATGTACAGGGCCCACTGTAGAAATGAATAGTTACAGCTTTGTGTAACCTAAAAAAAGTTATCACAGCAATAGAAGATATTATAGAGATTACAGTGTAAGGAAATAAAACTTTATGAGAGATTTGCCTAAATTCCCAGAAGGGCTGTGAAAAATCTTAAGACTCTGCTTCAGTGTATAATGTTGTAGGTAATACAACAATTATACCACAGCTCCTTGAGCTTGGTGTTCAGAGGCAAAAACTAATATAAAGCCTCCAGAGACAATGGAGTAGAGCACAGAAAGTTTGTTTGATGTTCTCCAACCACTGATCTGTGATTTATCAGTGCTCCTTACAACTCCTGCTCACCTGCAAAACCAATATGTATGGAATGTAGCTACTTTCTAACTTTCCAAAAACATCTCTTTCTTAGGTGAGTGTCTATATGTAGCCCATATCCAGACCTAAACTACAGCAGTTGCTCAATAACCTGATGACCTCCTCCCCAGCAGGGAATGGGGGTTGAAAAAAGGAGAGGAGACTCACATGTTGAATAGAAAATACTTTTAATAAAACAACCAACCTAAAACCAATTCTGGTTTAAAGTAAACAAAGTTATACTCAGTCCAGCAAATGTATGGTGGTCACAATAAACAGGAAAGCAGTCCTGAGGAGCAGAATGGTAAGCAAGCCCTGCCAGGGATGGAGAGAAGGAAAAGGAAGCAGAAAGAACTCCAAGCAGAAAGAACTCTATCCTTACTAAGCTTCCCCCTTTATAATGAGCATGACGCTTATGGGATGGGATTCATCTGTAGCAAACCCATGTCAGCTGACCTGGCTGGCTCAACTGGCCTGCAGACCGTGGCTGGTCTATGATTCTGTCTCAGCAAAACCAGGACAATTAGTAAAAAGAAAGACCTATTGCTTCTCTAGATACAGGGGGAGGGTTGTGGGGTTTGTTTGGTTTTTTTTTTTTTTTTTTTTTTTTTTTTTTTTAATTTTTTGTTGGTTTTAAGAAAGCAACAATTTATTATGAATTTTAGTCTGATAACTGAGCTTGTGTAGTTGCAGTTTCTTTAATGAGGTAATTAATAGATTAACAACATTCATGAAGATAACACAGTATTTGCTGTAATGTAAATTAACTTGGTATTTTATAAAACATAGAAAACTGATAAAAGTCCACTGAACATCTATCTGTGCAGTCCACTGGTCTCACCCTCCATAGTGCTTGATTCACTTCCTACCAGAAGTCTTTCCCAGTCACTTTATTTTAGCACTATAGTTGTGAGGTGTTTGCAAAGAATTTTCAAAAATTGTGTCACTGGACAGACTTTCAGTCTGTCTTTTAGTGAGTATGCATCTGAAGTGCACAGGGGAAAATACTTACTCAGGACCAGCAAAATAAACCACATTTTCACTCAGAATGATATATGGCCCAATTCATTGCTTGCAAGGAAAGACAGACTTCCAACTGGCTTTTCATTTGCCATTTTACTGGGCACTAGGAGTTTTGAGCTAAGACTTATTTGCATTTTCACCTCTTCCAAGAGAACAGCACTCCAGGTGTAGCATGCAAAAACTATGATGTAGTAGTAGCTATGTAGGTCTATAGCTTTTCCAGGTGGGTGGCAGTTGCATCCAGCCCCAGAACAATAACAAATCTGGTTTGGAACAGAAGGGTGTTAAAAATTGGCTTCACAGGACAGAATAGAAAAAGCAAATACTCCCTTGCTTTGATTTCTAATATTAAAAGTAGACTTCAGACACCAGAATATGAACCAGAGCTAAGCATCTAGATTGGATTTTTCTCAAGCTTAAAGAGAGTTGTTTGGCTGCTGGTGAGAAAAACTAATTTCACTGCAGCTGAAGTAGTTCTGTCCCCCAGGGTCATGGACAGTTTCACCAGCAAACCTGAACTGCTGCATGAAGGTTTCAGTCTTTTACCTGGAGACTCAATGGGCATCTGATACTTGTGTAAGTACTCAATATTTATTGCAGTTTCTAAAACTTCAGCAAAAAAAAAAAACCCTAATTATTCTTTTCAGTCACAATACACTTAAGAGTTTCAGTGAGAAATCCAAACCCATTATTGTGTGCTATATGAACACACCAAAAGGAAAACCAACCCTTATCCTAGGGATCTCCCAGGCTTGTGTTATGGTTAGGTGAAAAAAGGAGGAAGAAACAATCCCAAAAAAAGAGGATGAAAGAGAAAGTGTTCAGGAAAGACAAACACTGCGTGGGTTGGGAACAGTAGTTTCAGCTCATTGCTCAACTATAGTCTAGATTTTTAAGCCTTATCAGCTCACCACGTCTCCTTTTTTAGTTAACAGTAAATCTCAAAATTATTTCAAAGAATGCAAGCTTGGGCCTACTGTTTGCTAAAGTTTAACATCTAACTCAACTGAAAATTGATTTGAAAGCTTATCATGACTGTGCTGGGCAGAAAAATTTCTTGCACGCTGCTAGGTTTCAATTCTTGGATGGAAACAACAGTAAACTCACTTTGAAGCCCGTATAAAAGCTGTTTCTGCAAATTCATTTTTGCTTTCATCTCACAGAGAATATGATTCAAACAAACCACATTATACATTCCAGTTTTGTAATATTGAAAAAGAGTAAAGTCTTTCAGGGAATCTGGCACCTAACAGCTGTTGCCACTTGAGTTGTAAACTCTACTTACATAAAACCCTGCCAAAATATTATTTTTTAAATACATACAATTTTAAACCTTATG
Organism: Todiramphus chloris collaris; assembly: GCA_025345505.1. NCBI lineage: Eukaryota > Metazoa > Chordata > Aves > Coraciiformes > Alcedinidae > Todiramphus > Todiramphus chloris. The sequence goes on along the minus strand of JANVCC010000048.1, from coordinate 18,731,118 downwards.
TTGACACCACAGATTTTCATCAGACTATAAGTTTCCCCTGTTCTGACTCTCGTGGCCGTGCGACACTACTTAAAACAAAGTAAGGAAGGCAAATAAACAAACATAGGGAGGAACAGCTTGTTTAGCTGAGATTTTAATCACATAACTCCAGTGAATGGAGGCAATGCTGCAAGAGCCAGTAGTTCTGAGTTCTGCACGAGTATGCTCTGCAGAACTTACTTGGATTTAAAGGCCTTCCTCTATATCTCTGCCAGGACAGGACACAGAAAGAAGATTAAGGAAGACTTTGGGCAGGACTCTAGAAAGCAGAAGGAAAAACAGGATACTATAAGCATAATAAATTTTTTCCCCCCAGTTTATTTACTTTTCAAGTCAAGGCCTCTCTACTGCTGGAATATAAAATGAAAATAAAACAAATAATCTCTCTTTATACCGGAAAAAATAAGCATTTACATACCATAAGCAGAGAGAGAACTATTTGTGGAATTCTTCATGCTTTGACATCTTTGGATTTCAGAAGGTGAGTAATATAATTGATATATGACGCAAACAGCTCATGAGTAAATGCAACCCCAATCTGAATCTTCAAATGAAGCGTAAGAAAGTTTTAAAGAGGACAAATGGTTACATTCCTTCCTCCTGTTTTAATGATGGAAGGCCTCTGAAACGGCAGGTCATTCTGCAAAAGCCTGTTAGTATGTCTATCCTATTATGAGGTCCTAGCTTCTGAGTTTTACTTCAGAATGCATCCCTTTTGTTTAAGGACACTGACATCCACATGGTCTTTAACCTCAGCACAAGTCTAGATGGAGGGGTTTTTAGGGAAGCACCATTGCACTCTCTTCAAAACACTGATCCTTGTCTCCTTGCTGAGGATTGACTCAAGGCCCAGCAGTGTAGCCCATAAAGCACATATATCTTTGTGTTTTTCAGACCCATGATAATTGAGTGCTGAGCTAAAATGATAGCCATTAGCAGTCACCACAGAGTCCCTAACTTCAAGCTTTCACTGTTATAAAACTATGAAATTCTTCCTTTTATATGAAACCAATAGCATCAGCAGCTGCCAGACATTTCAATAGTGGAGATACCATTAAAATGCAAAACCAAAGCCTCAGAATGAACAAGGTACTCAGCAGTTATCTTCATCCTCCCATCTTCAGTCAGCAGACACTTTTTGGTCCTCTCTGTTAATATACTTTACTGTGGACAGGACTGCTCATGCTCAGCCTTTGGATTGAAGCCATGCCCACGGATGTCTGTTACTCAGTGTAATGCAGTAATGAAAGAAGAAAGATCCATAAATATTCAAGAGCCACAGTCCTTGAATCACCCAGAAAATACCACTTGCCAGAAGCAAAATGTCTTTAACAATATAAATATATAATAACAATATATATTATATAAATATGTAATAACAATAAAGCTATTGTCTTTAAGAATAGCAGCAGAAAAATGTCAGGATGTGTGATCAGAAAAGTTGACATACCTTTTAACAGCAAATATTCTCACTCTCCAGGTCAAAGTAAGGGGGCATCTGAGGATTCTGATACTACTTTGTAAACACAGCAGAGCCATGTCTCCCTCTCACACTTACTATCCTCAGAGCAGGTGCTCCTGAGCTGGAGAGGAATTTGTATGGATCTGATGCAGATGTACCTCTAGTTACAGCTTACAGAGTGCTCTGACAAAGCAACCCTGAACTGCATTGCTTGGTGGTGGATATTTTTGCTTATATTGTGTTTTATTGTAAAAGCTTTACCTCTTAGCTAAGCTGGCTCCTGCCCTTTCTCTGCTGCCTTGATGCCACCATTGGCGGAGATGCACCTATGCTTCAGAAAGTCTCCAAGACATTGCACTTGTCTGATCATCTGCTCTTTCTCTGAGCAAGTCTGTGCAGCTTGGTACTGATAATGCTGGCAGCTGTCTGGATCACAAGCAATGCCAGCAAGATGAGTGTTCAAAAGTGACTTCACTAGGTCAAGCATTGTTACAAACACACGATAAAAGACAGCATAGCTTAAATAATTGGAGAAAGTATAGAAGAAACCTTCATTTAATAAGTGAAGAATAGAACCACCAAAATTCAGTGATTTACTTCAGATTACACAAGGACGCACAGACCGCAGGCAACTCAGGTACCAGTCTCCTTGTTTGCTGCTTTAAATAAAGGACAAATTCCCATCACCTTTCCTCACACAGTCTTAAAAAAGATTGCTTCCAGGTTTTGGAATTCACACAGGAGATATTTATTTAGTGCATTTGCAAATGCTAGGATGGAACAGAGTCTGGCAACAGCAGGTCTGTGAGATATCTACTGCTGACAGGGACTCCCTAGCAAGAAAGTAGGGGATTGTTAGAGTAGGCTTCGTAACTGCTGTCCTTGCTGATAAGACATGCACTTCCACCCTTGTCCCTTCTCGCTTCTACAATAACCAACTTCTTGCCCAACTCCCATAGGATAGCAGCTCGTTACTGGTGGGAAGGACAGCGGTCTTTGGCACCCATAAAGATATCTACAGGTCCACTCAGCTGGCTGTACAGGGACTCAGCTGTGCTGCCATGTCTGTTACAGGAAACTTGTGATCTTTCTGAGCCACTCCTGTAAAAATCTAAGCCCAGAGGGAAGTGTGTCTTAAGGTTCCTCCTAGGTTTATTTTAATCAGTTGCTGCAGCTGGTCCTTCTGTAGGAAGGGCATCAGACAACACAAAGTATGGTGAATTGTCAGGTAAATGACATTAAAATAACCTGTTTGCATTCAGCCTTGATGTTAATATTGCCAACTGCTGTGAAATCACCCTGAATCACCTCTGTGAAATCTGTTAAAGATCAGCAGGGAGAGCTGTGCTTTTCTGACGCTGGTCAAGAGGCTTTGTTAGAATAATCAAAGCTTTATTGCTGCTGAAGCAAATGTGCCTATCTCTGGGCCTTACGGTGGGATACTATTCAGATTGTCCCAGCCTTGCTCCTCGGCCTCCTGATATGTTCCCAAAGAAACAGTACGTGTACTTTCACTGGTCCTACTTGTCCCCATCCTAGTAGTTTTCTGAGGAAATGATCTCTAGCCTACCAAACAAAAAAAAATGTTTTCACTTGATGCCTTCATTTCATGTCTGCAGAGGCCCACGTTTCACTGATGACTGATTAAATGTGGTGGTAAAAGGTACAACCTTGTGGATCTCAGTAAACTCGCAGCATCCTTTTGAGGAGAGAGCACTTATGGAAGTGTGGATGCATTTAGGAAGAAGCTTGGTACAGGCTGATTCCATTCCTATCTGTTCACCTGGAATAACTCAGTTTGCTATTATTTAGAAGAAAAATAAAAATCAACTTACATTTTCTGTTCTGTAGGGACAGCTTCTTTTTTTTTTTTTTTTTCCCTGTAATGCAAATATGCTTTAATGTCAAGAGGAAAATGACATGCAGGAGGTGAAGGGCCAGAACAGTCATTGACTAATTTTATAGCACAGTGGGCCTCTCAATTCCCATTGGTCTGCCCTTCTCTCTCTCGGATGTTGAAGATTTAATGGAAGTGAGTGTAGTTAATTGATTTGTAGCATAAGGTAATGTGTTAATAGTCAGAGGAGGTCAAAGTAACTTTAAACCAGTCTAGAGAGGATGTAATGAGACATTAAGGATGTGTAGTGGATTAAAGACCTGATTGTGTTTTCAGTTAAATCAGAAGTTCCTTTGATTTTATCAGTAAAACTCCTAGCCATTGGAAGGGAAAAGTGTAGTATTTCTTTAGTTAAAGACAAAATTACTGTCCTTAAAAAAAAAAAGACAACTCTGGTTTTATAAGAATAATTCTTTTGTCTCATGCGCTTGCATTTGGCTCAATTAAGCCATAAAGGCACAACTTCAGCAGGATGCTGAGGAAGCAACTGTGCTCTAAAGGAAAACCTTAAATAAAGACTACAAAAAGATCACAAAGTTAGTAAGTGCTCCTGTAGCCTGTGTCTGAGAGCACCTCCTGCTATAGTCCAGTGAGCAAAATATTTTTGTATGATTCTTTAGTTCTCCCATGAGGGACAGTACCACAATCCCACTGTCTACCATCTTCATCATTTTCTTGTTGTTGCAGGTGAAGCCTATGAGAGTCTGAACTGCCAAGAGATCAAACTATTCAACTGAATTTAGCTACATTTAACATAATCGTTTACTGCAGATCTGATGCTATATAGCCCTATATGCTATACTCAAAATGGATATTTAGAGCAGTGATTCTGGAGGCCGGTTTCTCTCCTGTGTACAATTCGTAGTTATATTCTAAGCTTTTGCTAGTTTATGTAAACTGTCAATGCTTTATAATATTACAATGTCCTGTTAGCCCTAAGGATTCCTAAAATCTTTCTGTTGTAATGAAATTCTATAAAACAAAGATGAAAAATGACTCTGTATGTACAACCAATAAAGCATATGAAAGCTTGCTGTTTGGTAGCATAGTGAAACTGCTAACTCAGGATCGAATTTTGCCATTACAAATAGAGTGAACGTACTGTGTGATAATAACACAAGACATAGCTTATTCTTGTCTCAACTTGATGATGCTACTGTATACACCTGCACAATTCTATTTATTCTGAAAACAAGACATAGATATGCTATGTGTATTCATAAAGTTATGTGCTTAAATATTTTCTTGAAAGCAGCTTAATCTTAAATATTTTCAAGCACTCCTAGTCCACCCTCTCTGTCTTCCCTCCCTCCCTGTCTCCTTCTTCAGATAGAGGGGGAAAGAAACACATCTTTGTGTGTACTGCATATACATGCATGAAAAATAAACTTCCTCACTAGCTAGTAAACCCAAGAACAATGTTGCTAGCAGCTGTTGTGCTTAAAGCTCAGTTGAGAACACTGTCCTGTTATGAGCTCTCAGTGCTTTTCTCAACATCAGTAATCAACGTGCAATGTACTATAAACGCAAATGCCCAGGCCCGGAGACCACAAAAGCTCCTCTGTCTTGTGCGAGGGAACTGAAAGAGGCTTTCACAGTGTTGCAGAGTATGCTGGCAGATTGTGCCAGTTCAAAGCCCTGGAGGATATTTATGTACAAGAAGGACAAATCTTGTCTAATCCTTGGTTAAGAAGCTACTATAACTGTTATTTTTAAAAAATGAGAAGAATCATATGTGTGTGTCACAGACAACCATGAGATAATTACAACCTGCTCACTGGCTGCATGAAGTGCAGTAGCTGAGGAACTGAAAAGGCCTTTGTGCTCCTTCCAGCAGAAGAACAACTCCTTATCTACTCTCACAAATAAAAAGATCTATCCTTTAAAAACATACACTTATTTCCTCCTAGTTTATAAATCAGTCACTTCCATAGTCAATCATTTTTGCAAGCAGAAAGTTACAAAGCCAAAAAGCTGATAACAATCAATGGTAGTTTCTCTTAAAGATGAAATCACAAGCTAGTAAGCACCAGTTCTTTGAATTTCACTTAGGTTTTAACTTTCAAGTTGCTGGAAGAAGTTAACCCTCCATTGGGTAAAATGTCATCATAGCAAAACCAAGTAACTTCTCATGGCATTGTCCATCTAAAAAGGAAGGGACCCACTGGGTTTTTAAGAAGTTTTGCTAGACATCAGTGGAAGCACTGAGCAACAATATGTCTGAGAGGGGAAGAGCAGCTCAACATATAAGATACTGTTTTTTGTAATTTTATTTTAAATGAAGTTACATTCAGATACAGCCCAGTTGTATTAGCAGAGATTTAAACAAAGGTTTTAAAGCTAACAAACTCCTATAATTAATCTTTTACCTCCACAATTCTTTTGTCATTGATATTGATTATGACCACAGACTAAGTTCACTCTTTTGCATTACCCAGATTTGAAATAACAATCGTATTAAAAAAAATACAAAAATGTCTCAATTTTCACTTTCCAACCCAAGAATAATAAAACCATTGAAATGCCTTCACTAAAGAGCCATATTGACATGATTTACAGCTGTACAAACTGTTGTTTAAAACACACATTATAGGATAAATGATTAAAGCAGTGCTAAAGATTTGAAGCAGGATCGTTCCCACTACCATTGCATAGACTTTTCTGGCTAAATTACAAATAAAAACCATTTTGAAAATGTACTCTGAAGTTCCCCAGAATAAAAAATATCCCAAATAACTGTGTCTGAGAGAAAAGAGAAGGCCATATTCTACAGTGCGTACTCACACTCCAAATTCCCGGGATGTGGAATGCTACTGACATTTTTCTGCACTTGCACTTCATGTACTTGATATTTGACTAAGATCTGCATAGAAAAATACATCCTGCACCTGAGCGGGTGAGGAGTCTGCATGTGGGAAAAGAACAGAGTACTGCTGAGTAAGGCAACCGAGACAAAGTATGGCGTAAGTGCAGTCTGGTAAGGCAGAGTGTGTATTTTTGAAGCTGTAACTTCTGCTTCCACTTAAAAGCACTGGTGCACTAGAATATGTTTTAAGAGCTTTGGTTAAAAAGACCTCGTGGAGCTGAAGGTGGGTCACAGAGATAAATCTGAAGAAATTAATTTACAATGACCTAGGCAGTCCTCAAATAAATCTTTGTCGACTTCATATTCTTATAGCCATTCAGTTCAAAGATCCAAATGTATGTACTAACAAGACAAACCACAGCTTTCTCAAAATATCCATCCCTTATCTGTCCCCTGTAAGACACAGCTCCTATTCTGGATCAGGCATCATCTGAAATTTTATGCGAGTGTGGCAATATTTTGGCCTAGTAAGTAAATAAAGTCCTATCCTTGCAACAGATGTAGAATTAGTCCTCTATTAGGCCAAATTCTGCACAGTATTGTTGACCTTAATCTAAAGCAATTTCTGTGGTATTAGTTTGGATTTTTAAGTGAAGGCAGAATTTGGCCCATTTTAGCACATTAAAAAACCCCACTGATCCAATGCTTCTGTTTGAAGAATCAATAGATTAAAAGAAGTATTGGTAGAACTCTCCATGTTTACTACATGAAAAACCCCACTCGCCCCATTTGAATAGCTTACAATTATTATTTATCCTTTCCAGGCTAAGAATTCCTATGTTACTCACAGAAATCTAGCAAAGCTCAGGAAAGTGTAATAACAGATGCATTATACTGTTGCATAAGCTTATGCTTAAAAATACTAGAAAGTAGCTGGGCTCTGATCATTCTTTGGCTTGAAGCTGCAGCCTCTTTGGATAGATCAGTTCTTCCACTTGTTGGAGTCCCAAGCCAGGAACCAGCCTGTGAATGTTGGGGGTTCGTAGCCCTGCTTCACAATTACAATGGGAGTCCCATTATCTCTGCCAGAAGGATCCGTTTCAATATAGCGTTTGGCTGAAGCAAGGGAGGAAATAACACATGATGGATATTAGTTCATTCCTTTGGTATAAAAAATACATCAAAAGCCCTAGTGAAAGAACCCAGGGCTACTATAATACAGTATTCAGATAGATTATTTCAAAGACAGTGAAATGATCAGGCAGTTGCTGATTTCTCCCAGTGAAGGAACTTCCCATGAGGTTAAACCAGGGGGTGTTTCTCTGCTCAGTTCATTGCCCTGCAGCTGGGTTTTGGCTCTTGAATAGGAGAAAGAATTTGCTGGTGCTGTGCAGATGCACAAGCTTTATTCCCATTTTTCCTATGTAAAAGCCAGTGTAGTTTCCCACAACCCTAGCTGCTCTGGGGAAACACTGCAAGTGTTTTTAGCACAAACTCTGTCAGAATAACTCATCTCACTCAGGTGAAATTACACCAGAGATGACGTGATTTTTCAAGGAGGTGTACACCACGTGAGTTGCATTGATTGTTCTGCAAATGGAATTTCCTCCTCCAAATTTAACACAGGGTGGCAGTGTAAGGACTTGAGATTTTGTTGGCATTCCTTTGACTATATACATTAGTGTAAGGTACAGCTCAGTAGGTATCTCCTTTTAAATTGTTTCTCTTTTCAGTGCAGTTTCTTTTCATGGAGCTCTCCTCTATATATTCTTTAAAAAGCTCTCCACCCTAGTAATGCTATCTTGATTAATTTTACCCTCCATAACTTACAGATAAGATACAACTAATTTTAAAGCACATTTAAAGAAGAAAAAAAATATTCTCCAGGATTAAATCCTAATAAGTTCAGTAACCCTTTTAAACACTGTAAACATAATTAGATTTCTTCTACATCATCTTTTTCACCTCTTTAAGTAATACTGATACTATTTCACTCATAATTCTGCCAACTTGATTTGATTTACCAGATTTAACAGACTCCTGTCGCTCAGTTTCATTAGCATCCTTTCCAATCCAGACAAAAACCTGCAGAGGAGAGAAATACATAGCTCCCATGTTGCTATAAGGATGTTGTATACAGAAAGTAAAGTACAAAATCACTGATTCCGCTAGCAGAAAAAATATAGACTATGAAAAGACTGCAGAGATACACAGCTCTCACAAACCTCACAAACCACAAGTGACGTGTGATATTACCCTGTGATAACGCTACCCAGGGTAACTGCAAGATAACCCACTGAATAACCCAACAATCAGCCTTCATCTGTGGTCCCCGCATTTATTTTTTTTTTCTGTTAAGGATCCTTTTGGAAACCAGCTACATGTCCCAGACTCCTCTCTTCCTTACCTAAGCCAGCGTGTCCCAACTACTTTCCATCCAGCTCTTCCACCCACCTTTCCCCATCACTCCTTCCCACAAAGACCATGAAAATTCCTTTTCATTTACAAAAACCTCAGCCCTTTTTTCCTTCAGAGTTAGGCTGAAGGAAGACGAAGTGTGGTATCTGTGGCCTCCTCCCCCTTTCCCTCCAAGGGGAGAGGAAGGCTAGAGAGAATATACTGTGAGAAACAGATGTGCCTTTTGCACCTGCAGTTAAGTTTTCCTGTCGTCCAGAAATCACTCAACATTTTGAGTTTTCAGTGAACCTGGGGAAATGATGGAGATTGCTTCTGTCGCCCTCCACCCAATTCTTCTGAGGAAATCTGTGTAAGGGTCTAGTGTTTATCCCTTTCTCTATTAAGACTTCTTGTAAGTGCTGCTGTGGCTTCTGAATACTCTTTATACAATAACTTTCCTTTTTAAAATTACAAAATTTTAGTGATAAAACCTTTCAGAACATTGCTGGGGCTTATGCTCTTGCAGTCTCCATTGGTTTTAATGGGAAGTGCCTGCTGTGGTCTCACATTACGCTTTGAAATTCAGTTGTGTATGTTGACACTAGTACACCATACAGCACAAAAAAAATTAGCTTCCTCTGGTATAATTTAGAAAACAAAACTTCTTCCATTCTCACAGAGATAATTTTTCCTCCCATCTTATGATTTAAGTGGTTAAGAATAAATTATCCTTGTTATGCCAAAAAGCAGTGGTAAAATACACAGCTTACCTGCTCCCAAGCATCCAGCAACATGACATCATCTTCAGCCAAATCATCCTGTGTGAATTCTCCCGGGACCTCTTCAATCTAAAAAGAATATTATGTTTGTGTATTTTTGGTTGTTTGGTTTTTAACAATTTACCAAGATACTCTGACTTTGCACAGACCAAGATATTTTTAAAAGGGTAAGTCCAGAAGCTGGTGTGCAATTCTTTTTGCTCCTAATGGGTCAAGCCCTAAACTGATTTGATGAACGAGTCAGGGGTGTTTCATTGAAAGAAAACAAATCACATAATTGCAATCCTATAAAATCAGCTCTCAGATTGTCAGAATTGATAGGATATCCTCAGGAGAAGCAGAGGTTTACACCGTAATTATGACTACTGTTAAGTTGGGACTGATGTCTGCCAGAAGAAGGGGACAGGGAAATTTCCACTGAGTACCTTGTACCAAGCAAACTAAATCAATCAGCTGAAATATCCATACAGCTTACATTATTAATAAGGAAAAGAAACCGCTTTGATGTGCAGTGGGTGAGCTCAGTGATAAAATAAACATGCACGCAAGCTTTCCAGTCACTTGGCAATGGGACATTACAGTTGACTAAGCAATCAAGAATTAGCCCCCAGAGGAAAGGCAGACTGCTTGCTCCTTCCAAGGATGCACAGGCAGACAGGAAAGCAGTTTAATGTCATTCTGTATGAGAAGGAAAGCTAAAAATGTAGCTAGTGGTCAGCCCTCTATTTCTAAAGGACTGTGAAGGGTCTGGCTATGTTTGGTCATGTAGGAGTGCTAAAGGGATAATAAGCAGACAGTGCAAGAGACGTTTCCTCAGCCGGTCCCTATAGTGGCCAGATGGCCAGTGATCTGACCTACCTCTTCCAGTGAAAATTACTAGAGAAATGCTACAGAAAAGAGGGGATTTCACAGAATTTGGAGGGAATTTAAAACAAAACCCAGACAAGTGCATAGCTCTGTCTTATTAGAGAGAGGTTGGTTCTTATTACTGTATTTTACAGGAGTGTTTTAGAAGCTTGCTAGAAGAATACACTTTACTACTCTCATAAGATTTTACAGTCCTTATTAAAGGATACTATTTGTTTTATGCCTTTCCAAATGAATGGGCTGTGTCTTAAGGAGACTGCAGAGATGGTAGCTGACTATGTCCCCTACCTAAAAGTTCGTGCATCATTGCCAAATTGTGACACAGCACTGCTCTTCCATAAAACAGTAGGTATATATATATGTATATAATTAAGCCTGAATCACAGGCTTAATACCTAGTCCACAGCTCTGGGTATGTGTGCTAAGGAAATAAGTCTTCCTACCTCTTGGAGCGCAGGCCAGTATCTTAGGGGAATAATTACATGTCTTAAAATCTCTATGGAAAATTTCAGGCTGCTAGGGCTTTTTGGCAAAGGACATTTCTTTTCCTCACCACCACTATCAAACACCAAAGGGGCAAGGCACTGACCTGCACTTTCTCAGTGAAATGACAGCAGTCTGGCAACGCTCTGCAAGAACATAATTGCTTTTGACTGGGCAAACACCTTATCTTTTCGCATCTGCCAGCCTCTAGTCCCAGGCTGGAGCATGCAAATATCTGTAGTATTATTTCTTCTGCCCATCCTTTGCATTTGTATTGATTTAAAGCACCAAACCTCAACTCTCTAGTTCTTGCCAAGCATGACTAACTAAGCCAGATCCCCAAATTAATTTCATGTCTGCTGATTCCCAAGACAAAATATACCAGAAACTATGTAATTAAACAGAGATGAAAGTATCCCTCATATACTCACAAGAAATCTGCCAGTCTTATTAGAACAGCCGTACAGGCGAGGGGGATGATCTTCAGCCTTTGTCAAGAGTTGTGATGAAGTCTGATATTTTTTTTTACCTCCAAGTGCTTTCCAGAATTCCTCTGAAATACACAATACATAATTTATTCATCAGTGGATTTAACATTTGATGTTCTAGCTTGTTAGATAGTTCCAAAATCCCACACACAGTATCTTCTTTTCTCTTTCAAAGACGGGTGCATTTTCTTACAGCTCTTCCTGTAGTTTGTCAAAACAACAATAAAGATACCACTTCATGACCTAGAAAGAGCAATGCACTCTGCCCTCCTCCCCTCCTAGGCACTCAGGGTGAAGAAAGGACCACATTCCTCTGCAGCTCCTTCTCCTGTCCTACAGACTTCCAGGACATGGCACTGCTTGTGCATCAGCCAATCCTGTCTGGATCTCCACGGTAAAATGAAAGGTTGGATTTTCAAAGGGAGAGAGTGAGCACATACTTCTGCCTATAAAAAACATGATGGCAAACCCCATGTAGGCTGTGTTTCCATGCAGTGCTGTGCATTCTCAGTTTCCTACTAGCAACCACGTGGCTTCATACTAACCTGGTTCCTGGCCTTCAATAATCTTAGTGGTCTGGCATTTAAGAACACTGGCAATGTATTGAGCCCCTTGTTCCTCCTCTTTGCTTGCTCCTTTTCCTATCCAGCTGTAGCCAGAGTTGTTTGGCAGTTTCAGAACAAAGACATCATTAGAGTTTAGTGACATTGCGTCAACATCAACCTAGATCAAAAAATAAATTGTTTTATTCTTCATATTTTTGAATAACATGATCACTATTTCACAGGTTTATATAAAATGTGTAGATAGATGATAATCACTTACTCTTTTTTACTTCAAATTTTCCTTAGATTTATACAGATATAAATTAGAGAAGAACTTAACTTGAGGCAGAGAACTGCCTCAAAGGGCAAAACATAGGACTGTTTGTCAGTAGGAAAGACTATCTCGTAAAATAGGAAAGACTGTCTCACAGAGGTGGCCGCTTTCTTGTCTATTCTTTGTCAGTGGACTGTTCACTACACATTTTGTTACAGTTTCCTCTGAAGGAGGCAGACTGGCTGCAGCGAGTTACAGCATGTTTATTAGATGGGTTGGTCACATAGAGCAGTGTATTCAATTTGGAGTTCTGCGTTCCGACCGGATGTGACTACCCAACAAGATGAGTCAAAGAGGCCCATGGAAGCTAGACCATTTCCTACGGGGAGTATTTGGGTTATTCAGCAGGTAGCCTCACCTCCACAATTCTAGTAATGGCTGCCAGGTTCCTGCGGATTTGGAAGAGTCGTGTGGGTGGAGCAGGTTTCTGACCTTCTTTCTTGGATGTCCCATCCTTGTAGACAATAAGTGGTTTGCTTTTGAACAAGCTCAGTAAATGTGCAGGCTCTTTGCCTTGGCTGACTCTGATCTGTACATATGTAAAGAAATGCAGTAACAGAAACAAAAGGACACAGGTAGTTATTTTTGGTCTTTGTTGAATAGCATTGGGGATGTTAGCCAGTAATGCCAAGTATGTTAGCAAGAAAGGGAAGCGGCAAGCTGAGATCTAAAAATATAAATATATCTAAAAATATAGTTCCAGACACATTTAAGGTTGGAGCATTTCAGAGATTTTTTTTTTTTTGTCAATCTTACTGACACAAAGGCAAGATTCAAATTTCTAATATAATGTTTAGCTGATTAAAATGGCTGCTCTCTACTGTAATAAGAAAATCACTCTTTTTCAAAAGAAATGTCATTTCATAGAGTTTTATAGAGTGACTTAATTTCACTGCAAAACTATCTTGGAAGCTTAGGTGCCCTGTATTTAAGCACAAGAGAACAGTTATTCATCCTGTTCATTATTTCTATGTGTTTTTTACCTGCAAGAGGATGAAAAAGATGAGCATAAATCCATCTTGCAGAGAATAAAATGAATGACAAAAATGAACTTCCATTACAGATACAGAAAATGTTACTGAAATCTCAAAACAACATCTACTAAGAATGACTATTTTTAGGTTAATGTATGATAAAATTTATTTCTATACAGCCTTTGTTCTTCCTTTGTTATAGTACCACTCGCCAAGGTGGAGGGCTGCAACTCCCCACCTTTCACTCCCAGAAAGAAAGGGAAAAAAAGGGAATGAGGTGTAGTGCCTAGCCAGCAGAGGAGGAGATGTGGAGAGCCCCAGCTCTTTAGCCCTGTCTGGTGAGGCCTGGGGCAGCTGGGAGCCAGGCACCCCGGTGGCTGGGGTGGCACTGGTTGTGCTGGGCAGCAGGAGCAGGTGCTTTTGCTCATCTCACTGCTGGATAGACTGGTACAGTTGCCTGATAAGGATAACCTAGAACATGTGTACTTGTAGGTGCTAAACTGCAGCAGGAATTTACAAATGAAAAAAAAAATCCAACAACCATAAACCAAAAAACCCAAAACCCAAACCAAAAATCCAGAAAATAAAACCCCAACAAACAACTGCTGAAACATATTCCTGCAAAACAAATAGGGGAACGGCTTTTTAAAAGTCATTTGTACTGTAGTGCCATCTAGTGACCACAAAACAGTACATGTAAACCTTTCAAATAATGCTAATGCAGACATTAAACACAGGTTAATGTATTCTAGGTAGCCACGTACATTCATACAAATGCACACATGCATATATACATCTGTGTGTATATACACACACACACATATATAAACACATATATTTCTAAATTCACTGCAGGCTAAATGTACTTTTAAGTATCATGTCCATTGCAGTGAGATGGATTTCCTTCAGCTTTAATAAAAGGGCTTTTAAGCACATTATTATTGCAGCTGTTAGTAGCAATATTATTACTACTTTCATGTTAGTATTGGCCTTAGGTGTGAGGCTGCACAAAATTGTGCTGAACTCTGTCCAAATACAGAACATGATAGGAATATTTCAGGGAGCAATTACCTAGAGGTGTTCTAATCCTTCCTTGATATAATTTCAGCCATAAATCATAACTGATTAATAGCTAAAAGCATGGTCTGCCATCTAAATTAACTGCACCTTGGTGGATGGGGAAGCCCTTTACTTTGTTAATTAAGAAATGGAAAGCACAGATTTATCTCCTGCTGCCTAAAAAAATCTCTGCCTTTCCCTAGTCATCTTCCAGCTCAAGCCTTTCTGTGAAAAGAGGAGACCTCTCACCTCTCCACCTACCCATCACTCCTTGCTAGTGACAAAAGGAATCACAGTCATGCTAGGACTACCTTATCTCCTCACACCTTTTAGTTGACAGTGTCCTATGCCTTACCTTGCACACCTCATTTCTGCAAGTGAGGATGTGTATACTTCTTTCACAGAGCTGCAAGCACTTTGGGATGGGAAAACTTCCTTACTAAGGCAGGGACAAGACAGACCCTGTGGCACAGTTCTGTCAGGCTCTCCTGTTCTGGCTGTCATGTGGCTTTCATGTCTCTCCATTTTGTCCTGTCTCTAAAGTCAGGCATCTTGCCTGGGCTAAACATCACAGCTTCCTACATAATCAAAAGGAGACAGGGGAGTTCACAAAGGGCTATCGCCCTGTCGGACACCTGCTTCAGAGTGAGTTTTCCTGGGAGGATCTTATAATTCAATCTTCAAATTACCATGTACAGAGTCTGTAATGTGGGACTAACACCTGATTTTTAGACAGCGAAAGTCAAAGGAAAGAAAAGCCAGTTTTAGGTTGTTTTACATCTGTGTTCTTTTGGATGTCTACATTCAGAGGGATGATTCAAATAGGAAATCCCTGGTGACTTTAAAAGGAGCCCATGGTGCTTGGCTTGATACAGACCACAAGCAATTGATATTCTCAGCCTTCAAATACTATTTCCTCCATCCAGTTCTCATTGAAATCTGCATATGTTGCACGCTCTGTTGAATTTTATCCAAAAGACACTAACCTGTACAGCCTGGCCATTCAATAACTGGTCCAGCTGAACAGTCAGAAATGCAGATGCAGTTAGTTCATCTTTGGTAGCATGGGCCCCTTGCCTGAGACACCAAGGAGAAAGACAGTGGTTAAGTCCCGTTTCAAAATAATCTGGAGCTTATACTGCATGACAAACGCACACTGAACAACCTTGCATTTGTACATGGTTCCCTTCAAAAAGACAAAGTTTGCATAAAATAATACACACATGCTGGAGGTATCTGCAAGGCTGACCAAACATACCATGTGTAGATGATCTGCCCTTTAGGGTAAGTGTAGAGGATAATGTAGCAGTCACCGCCATAGAACTGTCCATATGTCTCAGGTCCCACAGGAACTCTGCCGCTGCTTTCCACACGCCAGATCTGGGGAAAGAGAGAAATCACTGGAGAATGATGAACTTCATCCTGAAAGTCTTCAAGAAGCAATTTTTTGTGTCATCCCTTGAGGGACCTTTACTTCTGTTCCCAGGTGTTATGGAATAAAACCAGGAAGGATTCTTCATGAAGTAGACAGATACACCCTGTGCCCACTGAATGAATGATGACCATCACCAAGCTCTCGCAGTACACTTTTCTGTGTCTTCATGCTTTAATGCCACATGCTCACCTGATAATACTATGTTGAACTTCCTTAATCTCTTAAGATGGTAACATGAATGGCACAACATTATGATTCATTAAAGAACTATCATTTCATTTGGGAGAGACACACTATAGTCAGAAAACACAGGCAGATTTCTTTCTAGTTGATTCACCGGAGACCAGTTCAGTTAACAACTTCTCTCCAAAGACATACTGCTAAAATTATAAGGAAGAAAATGCTTCAGATTTAAACTGCTTTAGGTCAAGCCTACGAATCATCCCAAATATGAGGTTAGAAACCTAGAAAATGTAAAAATGAGACTGTAGGCATTTGTCCCTTCTTTTTCTTCTTACAGAACACAACATGCAGACTTGTATCAATGGGGTGTGTTGGTTCAATGCCAAACCAGCCCTGTGTAGTCCAAAGATATTCCTGCAGAAGGATATAGGTAGATCTAGAAAGACTGTGTACAGTCATCTTTTTCTATCCAAACCCAGGCTACCTGAAAGACTAGAGACACTAGGGACAAAGAATGTTCCTCTAGAAAGCAGACTGGATAGGTACATACAGACATGGAACTAATTTCTGACTCCAAGGGTAAGTTCTCCCATTCCAAATTTCAAACTGGTGTGAGCTTAAAGTTCTTCTTAAGGCTAACAATCATATTTAAAACATATTTTTAAAAGGCACTGTGTAGAAGGGGAAATATTTCTGCTGTTTTATTTCTACTGATGACTGGTACAACATCTCTCATAAGCACCAGAAAAACATGACCCATCATCCAGCTGACAAAGAGATTCACTTTCTGTTTCAAAGTATCTTTTCTGATGGTAGAAGTAACACTGCACTAAAGCAGTGCTACCCTACACAACAGTTCAAATGGCAAAACACAGAGTAGCAGCTTATCCCATTACAAGTAACAGAATACATTAGGTAGGTGCAATACAATTTAATACAACACAAAACTTACCTCTACTTTCCCTGAACCATCATCTACCATGTTATGCTGGGCAGCCATTTGTGGAGACTCATGTAACTTGGTAGCATCAAATTCAATCTGTTCAATTTTAGCCACTCTTTCTGTGACATATACTTTGCCAAAGCCATCACTTTGATCTTTATCCTTCCAGTCTTTGAAGAATTGTTTGAAAATTGGTGTTTCACCTCCTTCGGGAAGGACTTGAATCTGAAATGAAGCAAGGCACATGAAATGGAAAGAAAACAGAAGTGACACAGTCTAACAAACTTTTCTGAATTGTTTGTTAGTAAAATATTGCCCTTATTGCCTTATAAGCCCTTAAAAACTTCTTTTCTTTCTGCTTTAAAACGAAAGGCTTTAACAGAACTCATGCTTTCCTGGTATATCTCATAAATAGACAGCACCTGTGTGTTGGCAGGATAATTCATCTGCTGTATGAATTGCTCAGCATTCTTCATGGCAGCCTTTCTCTCTTGTGGGTTAGCATCTTTGCCTGGTTAAAACAGAAG
Source organism: Todiramphus chloris collaris (assembly GCA_025345505.1). NCBI lineage: Eukaryota > Metazoa > Chordata > Aves > Coraciiformes > Alcedinidae > Todiramphus > Todiramphus chloris. The sequence continues at coordinate 18,713,900 of JANVCC010000048.1, read as the reverse complement.
GATAACAATACATAGAAAAGGGCAATAAACTCACAGATCCTAAAAAAACCAAGATGACCTTGAACCAGGTCCTCTTTGACATTGCTCTTGCCTCAGTCTTGAGCAAACATAAACGCTAGACAGAACATGAGCAAGATTCACACAGAATTTAATGGTCAACACAATACCTCAGTAGCTTTGGAAACAGTTAAAGAAAAAAAAAGGGGCACTTTTTTTTTTTTTTTTCTTTGCCTAATGTGTGTGTTTTTACATTAAAAAAATGCTGCTCATAATATCTGCTTGGTTCAAGGTACAAGAACACACTGGCTCTTTTCTCTGAATCCTCCCTTACTGGGCTGCAATGTGTGCAATGTGTGTGCAATAAAGCTGCTGTCCAGAACTTCAGGCAGCACCACAGTTCAAGTAAAGGAAACTCCCATTTCACCTGTCTGTGCTGTGCAATTTACTACCACCCTTCCCCATCCATTGCTCCTTGTTCAGCCTTGCTCAGTGTTAGGCATCTCTTGACAGTCTCTGTGGGATGATATTGTGCATCACGTCTGTGTCCCAGCTGGCTGTCAATGACTATACTCCAAAGACCTCTTAGTCTAATAAGATGCTCCAATAAGCTATTCATTTGTTCGATTTTGAATGAGACCATTAGCAAAGTAATTCACACTCCTCAGCTTAGTGTGCTGAAGGTTTCTAGCAGAGATGATAACTACATGCTTCCAGTGCAAGGGTAAGACTCACAGACTAATGGGGTTTTCCCACATATTATTGTTACCAACAGCAGCAAAGTGAGAATTCACAGAGGAGCACATAGGGTCACAGTCAGAGACCCTAGACTGTATTTGATTTATTTTATTCCTGATTCTATTGGCTATCTGAGCACAGTGCTCCTGAAGTGCTCTCCTTGAAAGGATGTTTCCCTAACTGCAAATGAAGTTTTCGACCAAAACGTTCGCAGTACTTCCAGACTGAATTCAGCAATTTGATGACTGCATTGATTAACTAATTGCTATTGCATATTGTAAAAAGAAATACAAATGCCACATAATAATTAACACAGTGCCTCAGACAAGAAAGGGGAGATCCTCAGCACTGGATGCCATGGCAACACCACAACCATCCAGCTACAAAGTGTCCCGACCCAGCTCCATGGTACTAGTATTCTCCTGGGGAATGTTCAGTCAAAGCAATTGCAGACACGTCTACAAGCATGGTGATACCATGAAAAAATATGCACAAGAAAATAAGAAGCATCCAAGTATTTGTACACTTATGCTTTTAGTTGATGTCTAGGACACCCACCTTTCAATTTTACACATGTGTGGAGTAATGTATGGAAATATAGTATCTACCCATTATACAACCTTCAGTGTCCCGATTTTGTCCCAGAAGATAGGGATTTGATGGCAATATACAAAACTTGTAGAATTCTTTGTTTGCTCTATAAGTGCAATTAGATAAGCATTTAAGTACCCAGTCTTACAGGTGCCTCAAAAATAGCCAGGATCCATAGACAGGACTCGGTCTTGAGGCCCTTACTCATGTAAGCAATCCTTGTCCATTGACCACACCAAGAAGAACTGTGTGCAGGGCAGTGTCTCCAGACAGTATTAAATTCTTGCTAGTGTCCCAAATGTGTTGGGCTTGACTCCTTAGATATGTCTGCATAGCTTCTTCATTTGCAGCAGAAGTGATCTCTTACCTTTCCACACAAAGATTTTCCTTGCAGCACCATTGTCCAAAATGAAGCACTCCTCAGACAACAGCATAGCCATGGAGAAGGGGTTTTCCTCTGCGACCATGGACACTTTCATGGATCCACTTGCATCTGACACCTCACAAAGCAATCATTTCAAATTTAGATCAACTCTAGCTTTTATAACCAAATTAATTTCTGGTCCCAAAATTACTATAAAAATCCGTTGCCATTCCTATATAAATGGCTGTAAGCAGTTTGTGTGCTGCTGGAAACTCAGGTAGGCTAATGAATTTTTTTCTGGTTGCATTTCACTCTACATCCAATAGAGGGAGATGCAGTGTTAATTTTAGTGAATTTGTTGTCTCCCTGTCTCACAACTTCTTAAAATTAATCCATTTTCTAGTTTCAATTCAACTTCTCATTTAGTGAACACCTCACAGTTAAAAATCCGTATTTTCTTCAGCCCACCCTTTACACTCAGCTGAACTGCTGCAGTGCCTACGTGCCATGTGCTGCTACCAAACAACCCACACTGAAGCCAAAAGTACATGTAAATGCCAAACAAGATCATCTGGACTTTTAAAAAAATATTCCTACACAGATATTAACAAGGCAAATGCCTACATTTATAACGTACAGTTCTTTAATTAGAAGCTGTTGTATAGGACCTGTTGCAGGACTTGCTTTGTAAACTCTATCACCACTGTAAGTTCATATAGATCTTTATAACCACTTAAAATTCACTCCTAGACATCTGAAGAAAACCATTATTACTACTGAAAAGAAGTTATTATTATTGTGGCTTCCAATTTTCTACCAGTCTTTATTTCTTTTCATAATTAAACTTTTATTTTAAATGCACCATTGTATTTTATATTGTGTATTATGGAAGCACAAGATGGAAATTAACGCTGCATACAACAAATAAAAATCAATTAGTATACCTATTGTGAAGGCTCACTGTAGACCTGTCTCCTGACTTTCACACACTGTTACATCACAGCACATTTAAATTTAGCTAACAGGGCTTTGTTAGCAGGACCTGTGTACTTAGCGGAACCTATTAATTATCCACAGAATTTTCCAAGAGTTACTAGCATTCCAAAATCCACTGCAAGCACTCTTTTCTAGTATTGCCTTACAGACATACCCCTGAACATATGTGCAGACTGCCTTTTTCTTCTATTTGTTCTTCTTTTTTCTTTTTTCCTAACCCCCTGCTATTAAGGATATATATGTGCCAGTTTTTTGAAAGACTGGAATAATTAATGGGAACTAAACACAGTACCTGGACAGCAAGGACTGAAAAAATTCTTGCAACAACTGTCACCTCATCATATAGGCTTCTTGTAAATCCCTAGCTACACATTGGGTAGGGGAAGGAACACCTATCAGGCAACAAGAGAGGTGGCTCCATCCTGCTGTGGTCTGTGGGATGCAGGGGCTGAGAAAGGGGAAACTCATCCTCTTTCACATGTCACAGCAGCTTCAAGGCTACTGTAGATGGCACCCAAAAGGTCACGCACATGGGGATCCAGTTGCACTTAATGCTGTCTTGAGTATTGACACTTGTTGACCTAACCCTTCTTGTTACATGGGAAAGGGAAGAAAGTGCGTGGTATGCAGTGAAAGATTCTTTTCCATCACACAAGGCAACCTCATTATGTGAGCCAGAAGACAAAATGCTGCAAAGAAAGGTCCAGATCTCAATGCTAATGAGAGCTGGTAAAAAAATTGTCATCAGGAGAAAATCTTTTTTTTTATTGGGAGTGGAGAAGATAAAGCCTTTTCTAGATTTAATTAAAAATATTCCCCTTTTCCAAGTACTTTCTTGGTTCTTTTCTTAAGAAGGACAGTATGAAAGAATGAGGAGCTGTAGGGAAAAAGAAGAGAAAATACATGCCTGGAAATAGTTTCAGTTTCTTCAGAAAAAGATAAAGAAGTAGTTGTGTAGCCTTGTCTACAGGTAAGACACTGTATTGTTAGTGACACTTAATGCTTCTTTGGCCCGTATTGAGTGGTTCACAGGTCACGGTTCACTTGTTTCCTGAATAAATAGGACTGTGATCTGTGGGTTTTTTCTTCCTCAAATCACCTGGGCTGTCTTGATTGACATCCTATGAGAAACCTCTCCACTGGCTGCAAATCAACTAACACAACTGCAGGTCTGTAACTGAAGCCAGAGCTCCATATATCAGGGAATTATATGCATGAATACTGCTGAGTGTACCTAACTGAAAAACAAACAAACAAACAAACTAATTAATTAATTTACCATATATAGTTTAGCGCTTTTCCTGTTTGTAATATCAGCCAGTTCATCATCACCATCATCGCAATCGGGAAGTGCTGGCTTGCTTCCTAAAACCTGTACAACAAGAGAATAAGAAATTTAATGCAGAGAAAGAGTATATTCCATAGTATAAATACCTGAACACTGTAATGTGTTGTAATGTGTTGAGTAATCAGGATCATCTTTATCTATAATCCAACCTAAATCAAAACTCATGGGTGACTTGTTCACAAATATCTGGGTAAGTTTAAGTAACTGTGCCTTTCCTGCAAGCCAACTTGCTGCTCATCTGTAGACTAGGACAGGAAATGATACAGAGAAAAAAATGCTTCAAAGGATACATATGCACACACACAGGGTAGAGAGGATTACATGATCCTGTTCCATGTGTGTTCATATGTCTTCTCTTCACCTTTCCCTCTCAGTAGATTCTAAACTGTCAACAAGCAAGTCTCACAATTTTTAGAATGATGTCAGTCTAATGTTTGACAATACTAAACGTTAAAGCAGACAAAGTGAAATATGTAAGTTTAAATTATCTTTTAAAATATTTCAACTGTCAATACAAAGTGAGTGCAAACATCTTAAAAAGTACAGATTCTTATCCCAGTTTTAAGAAGGAGAAATTAGCTAAGGTCTTGAAATAAAACCTATGCCATGACAAAAGCATTTTCTTGCTCTACCACCAGAATGTCAATTTTAACACTGTGGTAGTTTTACAGCAGAGTGGTTTTACACCATAGGTACTCTTATAACAACTATCACTATGAGAAATTTATGGAGGTTCATCAAGAACATGTTATGGTTATATAGATATTATTAAACCCTAGTTACTCATTCTTAATGATTTTTCCTTACTAATTAATATAAGACCACATCTAAATATTACATTTTATGCGTTTCTATGAAATTATGTCCCAGAGTGAAGGCAGCAGTAATTGATACATCTGAGTAAGGGAATGTTAACACCAAGTGCAAGGGCGCTGCCTTACTATTGACACAGTACATTTGCATATAACATGGGAGTCACATGCGAAAGCTTTGTAAATATTTAATAACAGGGAAGCCCTGACAAAACATGTGTTTGCAATTTGGAGAAAAGGCAAACAAATATATGCTAAATATTTAATATAAAACTGTCATCTGTGGAGCTTCCTGACCTGGTAAAGCCAAAAAAATAACTTACCCATGGTAAGTTTGATCACTCAGCTTACTCTAAAATATTTTACTCATTGAAGAAAAAAAAAGTACTATCCTGAGTGTTTAAGAAAGATGTTACCAATAGCTTTTCAGTAACTATCAGTCAGCATTTCAGGAATTTACACTATGTGGCTGCAGATTTACTAATGTATAAGTCTAGCAGTGCCAGCATGCTGGTGAACGGCTAAGAACAGTGGGCACGTGTGGCATATTCACACTAAATTTCTGAAAGGGTTTCCTTTCCTAGCTCTTCACACTAACCAGAAGCCTGCACATAAGCTGTAGAGCACCAAAAATAATGTTGTCTTTTTCATGCAAAGGTCAGAAAGCTGCTGAGTAACAGGCATTCTTCTTTACCTGAACAGACACTGAATAGGTTTGAGGGTTTGTAACACTTGACTCTGAGTGACACCCCTTTAATAAAAGTTCTCTAAGCCCATACTCACCACTTCTCTGCTTAACTGCATATTTCCAGCAAAAAAATACACACAAATACACAAGTATTGTGATTCCTGACATTTTTGCTTGCCCAAGAGTCCTTAAAAACTACGCAAGTGACACTGAATATTTTTAAAGAAGGCTAAGTAGCCTGATGGTGTTTGTGAAAATATCTTGACAGATGCAGCCTGTCTTTTCACAGCACAGTCAAGGTACTCCACTCTGGTGGTAAATAAAGCAAGCTTCCTCTATAATTTAACAACTGTGTTTTAAATAGGCCCCAGCACAATTTAGCTTGCTAGCCTGAGCACTTAGTATCTTAAAACTGCATTTAGAAATGTTTTTCTGAACTGGAAAGAGATCTATTGTCAGACTCCCTAAGTCTTATCTTTAGGAAACCAGTTCTTCAGTGCTGGCACAGATGCTGCCCTGCAAAGGGCAGAGACATTCTGGTTCTGGGGAAATTCATTCACAATTTAATAAACAGTGGCTTGCACAGTAGCTTCTCTGGCCAAAGCTAGCCCTGTGCTGAAGCACAGGTGAGCAGAAAAGGAACATTTTTCATAAATAAATGGAGAAGGACCTTGAGGGTGTCCCCTTCTCCTGCATTTGAAGTCACATTGCTTGTAGATCCTGGCATTTCAGTGACCCTTGTTAAGAAAGAACAAGCTGTGCTTCTCCTGGCACCAGGTAAGAAAATCCAGAACTTGTGAGAAGGCTGTGCAGCCAACACAGCCATTAGAACAAGCCTTGAGCTGAATCACTAATGGGTATATATGCTTCTGTGTGTTGGTACCAAAATCAAAAGATAACACAAGGTCAAAAAGACTTAAATGAAGACCATCCATGGTGTAAAATGATGCAGCATGCACTATATATACTCTACATAAGAAAGGATACAGTATGAAATACATATAGTCACTACTGTATTTCTCAGAACAACTTATGTCATCCCCAATATGTATTAATTTCAGTCAGACAGTTTGTCTTATGTACCGGAGGAGAAGAGATTACAGAAGGAAAAATTCTGTGCTTAAACAGAAAGCAATTTACGCTAAAAAGTTAAATTCAGTCCCAAAGAAAATCCTTCGGAGAGAAGTTCTTTCTACCTTCTAAGGCAAACTCCTGTGCTGTGGCTAAGTCCACAAGCAACCACACATATGCCAGGATGTTACAACAACTGATAATTTTATCAGTAAGATTACAAAGTGTGTATTGAACGACAGCTAGCTGCTATGATGGAATTGGGTTGTATCATTACATAAGCATATGGCTGGCTGAGCTGCAGCTCTCCACACACCTCATCTTTATGTAGACGATTCTCATGTGATGCATCAAAAAGAAAACAAATCATGCCAGCCGAGGCTATAGTCAAAGGCTCCCAAAGGTTTTTTACAAGGTTCCCCAATAAAATGACTTAAGACAACAGACAATTTAAAGGACATTAAATCTTATGATCCTTACCTACGCAGTCTTAGTTTCACACAAATCCAGTGCTAGCTACAAACACAGGACCTTACTTGTGTAATTGTCCCTGTACAGACACTCAGGTTACTATACTTAGTCTTACAACTTACTCAGATTACTCTACTGAGTCCTTACAACTCAGCATCCCCTAGGCTGGCTCTCTAGGGCTGCTCTGAGGTTTGGGACTGTGCCTTCCAAACCTGCCAAGAATTCAAATCCACAGGATCCACACCTGAAAATAGCAATGGTCTCTCAGGAACACAAAACAGCGTGGCCACTTTTTCCCTGGATATCCAACCATACTGGCAACTCCAAACCATATCTCTTGCAAATACACAGGTGCACACACAGGTTTTGTAATGACTTATTATTACATATATTTATTACTATTACTTGCTGCAGTAGAAATGTGTAATTAGGGACCCTGAAAGCATACCCACACCCCAGCTTCCTCATTCTTTGGGCTTAGCATCTATCTTTGCAGCTGCTGATTTCCAAACCACAGAGACTCTTTGTATCACTTCACCTTATCTACTGTTGACAGCTTAAGGTGTCAAACCACCCTTTCTTTGCTCTCCGTTGCTCTGCCACAGAATGATGCTTGTCCTATCCCCACCACTGCTTCCTGAGTGGAGGTTTATCAGAGTCCTTCAAAAAACCATGAGCAGCTCCGGCCTCAGGAAAGGTGCACACATGGTGTAGTGCTGCCATTCTGCACAGACTATAACCTCACAGCATATGTGAGGTTGTTCAACCACTCAAGACTTAATCTGCTTCACAGCTGTTACAGAATAAGACATGCCCACAGCTGGCTACAGCAGAGCCCACCTTATTTTACATGGCTATAGTCTAATGCCAGCTTACCTCTCAATGAGAGCATCAGATTGACGAGATAGGGTTTTATCAAAAGTGTTCACTAACCCCACACCTTTATCTAGATCTTGTCTCAACAGGAAGTCAATCCTGCATTAATTTTAAAATCTGTGTTTTTTTTAAAGTTCTGCCAAACTTCCACACTGATACTTTCTGCTAAGTGCAGAATACCATAGTGGAAACCAACAGAAAATCAGCTCCCCTACAACTGCGCAAGTTCACTCTCATGTTGTGGTAAATGCACTGTAGCTTATCCTGCCTGCAATACCATCACCTCCTTTCACATCCTCGTGTGCATGAGGTCTTCTCTGTAAATATCTGCACCCTCTCAGAGAAGTAACAAGTAAAATTCCACTCTGTTGCCCTTTAAAAAAGAACAGAAGAAATCACAGGAAAAAGGTTTCTAAATCTGTAGGAATGTGACAAGGTAAGTCATTTAAAATAAAGCTGTCAAAAGAAGAAATTTAGCAAACATTGTCTTCATAACTGGAGAAGCCAGCTCTGCATCACAAAATAGTTGATATTGACTTAATGGGAGCAAGGGGCTTAACAAGTTCAGTGAGGCTAAAAATCCAACTAGGAAAACAAGAACATGTCAGGTGAAGGTTAATTAAGAGAAAAAACCAGTTTCGTATAGTTTAACTTGTGTACACCAGCACTGTGTTTGTGTTTCTTCTTACTGTACACTGTTTGGTTAGGTTTCTGGATCTGAAACTGAGCTGTTTGTTGTGGCTGTGATCCCAAGTGTCACAACCTGAAAAAACCCCTCAGATTCCTCTCTTTATATGCTGAGAGCAATAGGAAGAAAAGCAAGACATTTACCTAGCTTAAAGATGTCTTGTGGGCCTGCCATCTTATTAGTTAATATTTATGGAAAACAATCAGGATTTGTAGCTCATCACTTACTTTCTTGTGTGCTCTGACATACACAAGTATATACTGCTCCTGAAAAACTCAAGGTACACATTTAGGCTGTGACAGAAGAAAAATCCTCTGTGCAAGACAATGGGGCTGATCTATACGCACAGCATCAAATCATTGGCAGAAAAAGCCTTAGATTTTCATTAACCTTCAAAGCAAAGAATACAAGGAGTATTACAATATTGCAAGGAGTACATCTCTGAAATAAATACTGCCTCAAATATCTACTCCATTAGACTGTGAAAGGAAAAAAAATCCAGCAGTGAGAGGAAAGGATGAACATGACACGGGCTAGTAAGCGCCTGGCTGACTCTGGGTAGCAGCACAGACATACATCCCGAGTCTCACTGGGCAAAGGTGGCTTTAGGGCTTCATTGTTTAAGTAACTGGCCACCATTTCATTTCCAATCATTTTGATTTACTGGTTCTTCTGCCAGAGCACAACCACTGCAAAGGATATCCTGGTCCAGACAAAAATACCTTTTGACACTGGTCAGATTATGGATAGCCAAATGTGCTTATTTCCCTGGTTATTGCAGTTGGAGCTTTTTCCATCGTTCTGAGCAAACATTCACAGTCTTACAAAGACTTATACTCTCATCGGGGAAGGGGGACAACACAGAAATAAAAATCCTTTTACCAAACTGTTCTTAGGTAGCTAGCAGGATTTCTGCCTGTAACTGCCTCTCGCTAGCAATTCCAGAAACAACAGATGTCATTCCACACTCACCTTGAGCAAATGACCTCCCACTTGCCTGAAATGAGACTGAAAATAAGATGGAAACACCCATAATATACTGAGAAGTGAACATAAGGCTGTTTTATACCAACAAAGAGTTCTGGCACATTGTTATTTGTTTTATTTTATCATATAATTTATCAAAAAGACTTTCTGGTACTAAGGTCTAAGCCAGATCTGTATGCATTTGGCTTGCTTTTTTTTATAAAATAGCAAAACGCATCATTTGCTCGTGGCACTTTTAACACATAAATTATGGCCTACATTTTTATCCAATTTCTGTTGTCTCAGGAATTTCAAATGCAAATCATAATTTTATTCATAGCTCTATGCTTAACTTCCTAAAAATAGGGCATTTGGCTTTGGCAGCTCTTTATATAATATTTGCAGCTTCGTATATCTGTCTGGGATAATTTGAATGTAAAGCTTTTACTGGTACAGTAACGACATTCTAACATTAATTTTCCACTCTGGGAAACCCGCCATGGATAACATGTTCACAAAACCAGTATCTAGATCAGTCCTGGGAGTGCAAATTTGATGTTTTTCAATAGTTTGCCTCCGAGGTAAAACACGCTACCTTCTGTCCTGCTGGGCTGGCACAGCTGGCAGTATCTACACTGAGCTATTTACACTGAGACCTGGTGTGCATGAGATGAGTTGAGGAAATCCCCAGCCTTTATTATCTTGAAATGTCTGTCTTTTAAGATGCCTCCAAGATGAACAGTGATGCCATCCTAAAGAAACGGGGAAGGTGAATGGCAGTAACTATGCAAACACAGCAGTCTTTTGCAATCGTTACTGGTGCTAAACACTGAGAGTTGAGCTGTTCAGTAACCTGCCTCCCTGCAGCATAATTAAAAATGCAGTAAGTAATCAATTCTACATCTTTTTTGCATTTATACTAATCCTTTCTACCTCAAGTTTTTAAATCTTACTCCTTTGTTACATCCTCCTCTGATACCAGCAGAAGTATTAGAAATACTTTCGATTAGAAATAGAAATTAAACCCAAATCCCCCAGAGACTTGCACTTGTTCTTGAGATGTCTGTTTTGTTTCTCCTTTAATGGTACATGAAGTTAGGCACATGCTGAAGTCTTTGTAGCTTTGGAAGCCTTGTGGATAAAAAATCCACCTTAGGTGCTGCATGACAGTAAATGCTTAAGTGTTGCAAAATAATGGAAATAAATCAGTAACTAATACCAACAGGGAGCCTCAGACATAAAGAATATTTCGCTACCAAAATCCACAAAACTCCCAGCTTTTCATTCCTTAAGTGCCTCCACTTTCCCAGCAAAGCATTTGCAGTACCACCACACAGGCTGGTCCTGAGGCCGGGGCAGGTGGGACCATACAAAGATTGGGGTAAAAAGGGGAGTATGGCAAAAAGTCTGTGACGTTTGAAGCAGCAGGGAATAAGCTGGAGGCAGCAGCAGGTGATTGGCAGCCAGAGACCCTGCTAGGTAACAAGTGTTCCCAGGGCATGTATAGCAGCTGGAGGGAGAAGCAGGCAGCCATAATACAGAGCAGCATCAGGGTGAGCAGAGTGAGCTGTAGCAAGGCATTTCAGCATTCAATCCATTGAGATGGGAAGGTGCAAAAAGCTACTCAGTGCACTGAAATACCTTCTCAGTGCACCACTGGCTGTATTCACAAGCTCAGCATTTCCAGTTCCATACAGCCCAATAGATCAGGTATGCCAGGGGATCCTCTCTGGTAGGATATTCCAACTTTTACATCCAAGGCAGAACACAGATTTGGACCCTTTCTTAAATGAAACCAAACCAGAGACTATTTTGATAGATTTTCTCTAATGCCTCCTGATAAAAGTTGAAGTAACTTAAATATCTGTTAGGACAGAAAAAAAGAAAGAGCAAGAATGTTTCTTTCATTCGGTTAGACAGGAGATACATCCTGCTTAGCTCTTTGAAAATCATTTCCTCCTGCTAGTTTAGGTGTCATCCCCTAATTGATTTCTGGGTTTAAGTTCTTACACCTCCTTAAAATTTGTTTAAAGACAGTGTGCTCAAAGCAGCTATGATTTACATCTCTTAAAAATTAGAAGTTGCACCACTGATCACTCCAATATTTAAATCCATCTTACGTAATTTTATCTAACTCTTATTTTCACAGGCAAAGACAGGTAGTATCAAAGTAATAGGCAGTTACGTAAGCAAAATACCTGGCTCTAATAACCTGCTTTGCAGTGAATACAATCACATATTTCTTCAGCATTACACACTGGGTGGTGGTGGAAATACTGAACTGATCCCACGGTGCATAAACACTTTCTTCTGTACAGCTTCACTCTGTACAGGTCTTCACTCTTGCCCAGGCGTCAGAGGACTTTTACTGCAATGTTATATGGCTTGGATAGAGAACAGCAATCTGTGCGCATGCAGGCTCCTCTGAAAATAAAAACAACAAACCCTACAAAGTTTTCCTCCCTGAGCCTTTCCTGCACTGCACAAGTTTCACTCAAGAAAATTCAAAGGCAACTTTGAGCAGAGATCCCCTGAGAGTTGCTCTGCACAGAGGCTGGGATGAGGCAGACCTGCAGAAAAGAAGCGGGGGGTAGAAAAAAGAAAAATCCTTTCAAGGTGTATTTGTTTTGAGAGCCTAAGGATTCCAGTGACAGCACACCTCTGAGGTTTCTACACAGCAAGGAAACTGCCCCTTCAGGTCTTCTCCATGAAATCCCCCTATTGCTAGAATGTACATAGAAGATAGAAGTACCTGCTAACAACTCCATGTGGAGATAACTGCTAAAACCTCTTTTCTTTGCCCTTGTCTTCCCAATTATGCGCATTTAATAACTGAAAATTATAGTGTTTCTTCATCAATAGATTTCTTGATAGTCTAGCACAGAAAGGAAAAAAGCCATTACAAACTCCATTAATACTCTAACATGCAATTATAAGATTATAAGTGACTAACATGGTAACCCTGCAAGCTCTACAGCTGTTTAAGAAGAAAGCATAACAAAGATGAGTGGTTTTCTCACCCACAAGAATACAAACGAGACACGTTATAATTTAATTGCAAGCACTTACAGAAGTTCATTATTTTAGAAATTCATTACAATACCTAGAATAGAAGCATCTTTCCAAGCACAAGAAATCAGGTTTTCAACCATCTATTATTAGAGCTGCTCATAAATGATTTAGTTCATGCTATGCAGTACAACATGCCTGAACATTTTCTGAAGTAAAATTTCTAATACTGGCACTAGAATTCATATTTAAAGACTTAATTAAAAGTCTGCCTTTTAGATGTACTTGTCACCTGCAGCTCCTGTTCAGTTCCCTCTCATTTAAGAACCTAGCTTCAGACAGCCAAATCTGGAAACAGCAGCTTGAAGAACAATACAGGCAACTCACAACATTGCTGAAGTCTCTTCCTTACCAGCCTCTGCCATTCTCAGGCAAAACCCCTGCTGATTTTCTACCTGGGCCTAGGGAAAACACTGGGCCAAAAGCTCAGCTGGTATAAAGCACCTAAGCTGTACTGATATCCAGAACCTGAGTATAGGTTGCATAATCAAGTCCTTGAAATGGAAATTTGCATCAACAAAAAGGACTGTCCTTAATGAAGGAGAAACACTCAGTAACCAGAAAGAAAAGAAGGTGCCTGGTTTGGACAGCTTGAAACTGGCACCATGCAGGGCAATGGTTTTGTACTTTGTATCCACATTCATAGCCCATCATAAATTTTAATTAAACAGTGTAATGATTAATAAACTGCCACTCCTCAGATTGGACAGATGTTGCTGTGAAAGCATGTGCAGGTGTAGTATTTTTCCTCCTTGACTATTTTGAGTTTTTATCCTGCAAACCTTTACTGTTCAAAATGGCAAGACCCAAACTGTGTTCCTCCTGACACCTGCGTATATCCAACATCATTCCAGTGATTATCTGTCTTCCTGAGGGGTAAATTTGACAACTAGTTTCAAAGCAGCCTAAGAAAGTTGACTGTTTGAGTAGTCAGTGCAACTACAGCTAGCAGTTCTGCTATTTTCAGCCCACTAGCATTCTTAAGTCTTTGCTTTCTCGTGAAAGTGTAGTTAACCTTCCCTGTGTGTCTGGCTGCTTGCTGAGTCTTTGCACTGAGGACTGGTACAATTTCCCTTGACCTCACCCCTCAATGCATTCATTTTCCTTTTTATGTGACTGTTCAATACTGCCTCTGCCCTGGAACTAAAATTCACTTCTAGTATTTATTTCACAAAATTCCCTGTAAGCTTGTCCATTTTTTCCAACTGTATCAGTTTAGATAGTAAGACTCTGGCTTACATATTCCCAAAGTCACAGATAATTTGGCCTAATATGACTTCATTAAGGTATTTTTAACATTGGGCATTTTCTTGCTAGTGAACAGGTCATAACAGTTACATGCAGTTCATCACTTACGAACCCATAGCATCTGAGTAAAGCTGTGTACAAGCTACAAGCTTGAACAATTGTTAAATCACTAAGACCTGGAGTTTGCATTCAGCTAATGAAGTTAATCCTCCTTCTCCATCACCCTCACTCTCACTGTTCCTCTGCTCCTCTCTACACAAAAGAAACTTCTCCTTAACATGATTTGACATGGTAATACAACCAAAAACAAGGGAACAAGAAGAAATTCAAATGCTAGGAGAGCAGCAGTAGCAGGTTTTGCTTTTTCAGAGTTGTGATGGCAGCTCCTACTCTTACTGGCTCTGGGAAAGGAATAGGTACCAAAACAGTGGGACACACTGCTCTTCGAGCCTTATGCAATGATTCCTGTGAAAGGACTGGAGGCTGTGGGAACCTTCCTGGCTCCGTCAGAGAACCCTGCCCTTGCATTCTCAAACCCACTGATGCCAGTTGAAAGTCACAGCAAGCCTCAGTTTTTCCCAGCTACCTTACTGCGCGCTGTGCTGCCCTTGGAAATGATATTTGTTTTGCAGCAAATAATTTTTAGGAGCTTGAATTTAACAAGGAGGGAGGGGGTGGTCCTGCTTGTCTGTCCATATGCACACACATCTATCCAGCTAATTTAAGGTTTACTGAAGCTTGATGTTGTGGTGATGATTGCATTTTTTGGGTTTCTACAGAAGCAGCCTCTGGAACTTACATTTGCGATAGGATCTTCTTTTCCGTTCTCTTGAGATGTTATCCATGTGATCGAGTTAGCACTGTGCAGCGCTACCAGCCCCCTTCCAGCTTACAGAAGTGGGAAGGTGTGACTAGCTGTTATATGATCAAACTACTCCCATACTTCTGTGCGTATTACTTATTCACACCATAGGCAAAACCAGTCATCACTGAACACAATGGCATTCGGGTCTTCTCAGGACTAAGCATTGCTTAGAAGCTTTAAAGAAAGAGAAGGGAGGGGAAAGGCTGCAGCTATCAGAAAGGAGGAAGAGGTTCCCTCTGTTGCTCAATACATAAACTAGATGAATACTTACACAAGTATTTTACGGGAAGTGAGTTTGCACTCACCTGTTGTAAGGCCACCAGAACTCTAACAAAACCAGGCACATGACAACTGCAACTGCTGAGTAAAAAAAGTCGTGGCATTTTTTGTTTAAAGGCAGAAGAGTGACTTCAAAGTTGTATGCTAACATAATCCTTCATTTTCTTGCGGTTTTAGACCTCATCAGTCACATTTCTCAGGTTTATTTCAGCTATGAACATCAAAAACCTTTACAAGAATGAAACAAAAGCCAAAAGCCTCAACAGTAAAAACTGCAGCTACCCCAAGCTGCATATAGTAATTTTTAGAGGAACAATAAAGCAGTTGTAAGAATCAGGCAGTTTTGACTGAACCATCCTGAAAAGCATTAGCTGAACTCTTCATGATTAAGTAGAAGGGTCAAATGAAGGATCAATACTTAGTTTAGTTAACACTCAGTCTATCATACTTTTTCACTGGCTCTTATACCCTGCAGGCAGACTGTCACAGCTGCCTGAAATACTTAAAATGTATCACAGGATGAGTCTATGTAGTCAAAACAGTACTGTCAGTCTAAAACTCTTTTAGAGTGCCTAGTATTTCAAGTTATACAAATACACTAAAAAAACAAAAAAACCTCAAGATTTTCTTTTCCTCTCCTACTTCATCTCTAGAGGTATGACATCAAAACAAGGTGTTGGTGTGCTATGCATGGAGGACTGGATGCTTTGCATCTTTCCCTTGGGTGACTCAAAACTGACTTTCTCTGTTCCCTGCAGTACTGCAAGCAGCTTCAGCTTGCTGACCAACTAGAAACCTTCACAAGATACAGACATTTCCAAATCCTTGGTTCTCCAATTTGCCGTTACTCTGAAAACAGAAGCACAGCTTACACATTCACTAGCCAAACAGGACAATAACTTCACTGGAGAAACACTGTACCTCCATCATTCACTCATTTCACTCACCATTTCCCATAACAATAAATAATATCATCATGGGAAACTACTTTTTAAATTTAGCTTCCCGAGTTTTGTCCTCTCTTCAGAACTAGAGCAGAGATTGCAGTCACAGTTAGAAAACTGTCCATCCTGAGCACAGCTACCTGTTAGTGCAGCACTCTCAGACTTCAGGCATCTCTTGGGTATACAGACACAGTGCTGTGAGATCTGTGCTAACCACTGTGCAGGCAGTCAGAAGGGCAAGCATCAAGTGGCAGTGCAGTCAGCCCAAAAGGGTTTCCACCAGGGCTAGCAACTGACCCTAGAAGATTTTGGACCCAAGTCAGCTTTGAAACCATGTATTTCATGTTCCTTCTGGTTAAAGGAATAAAAAAACCCAAGTGATCTTAGCTTTAACCCTAACATGGTCACTCTAGCCCAACCAAATTGACTCAAGACTTTCTCAGACCAATTTTTGGATTAGTCCCATGCAGACAAAAAATTTCCTGTAACACAGTTTGAACACTCAGGCCTAAGACTCAGCAAAATGAGTAACTATTCAGATACTTACCTGTAAAAAGCAGAACAGAGTTGGCATCTGGTGGATTTTACTACAGGCAGCTGTGACTGTGGAGATCAGTCACAGCTACTGAGCAGAAACTGCAACAATTTGTCCAAGGCTGTCAGTTTATTTTTTAAATTTCCATGGCTGCATTCATATACAGCACTGCTTATTTAAATTTGCCTGACAGTACCTCACCTAAAGTGCAAACACAAGAGGTGAAACCAGGTAGATTAAACACTTTTGACGTGCTTGCACAGAAAGTTTCTGTCTCATCTTCACAAAGAGTTCTAGCATTTCCTGCAGTATCTTGGGAGATGACCTATGCATCTGCAGGTCTGAGCTTTCCAGACACACTGGGTTTCCTGACTGCAATTACAGAATGCTCACTGTGTGTTCCTATGTGACTCCTAGTCATTACAAGAGATGAAGAAAGGGTTTGCTGTTGTCAAAACTACTCAAAAACTACCCAGCTTCTAGCCACTATCCCAGGATGAGCGAGCTGGCCAGGCACAGCAATTCATCCATCCCCACAGCATGCTCCAGGCAGCGCTCTCCCATGGGCAAACTGTCCAAGCAGCGACAGCCTGTTCCCAGTTATTGACAAAAATGGTAACTGGGTGAAGGCAACCACCCTTGTCAGACTAGGTCACCTCACCTGCAGCTCCCCAGCTCCCAGTGGGAAAGCAGGCCGATCGGGAAACACTGGCCCATCACGGCCACTGCTGCCTCTGCTAATCCCATAGGAGGACAGCAGGCTGGCAGGGTTTGTTGAATCAGCCTGTATCTTGCCTCCGAGGTGAGGCGTAGGAACAGCAGTCTTGCTTTACTGGCTGGGAGTCAAGCCTCTGTGCTTAGAGTAGGCGTAAGATCACTATCAGCTCTTGACGTTGGTACTCGTGATGGGTTGTCAGCCCCTGCCTGGTGAACACTTTTCTAGCAGCACTGCACAAGCGAGTTTGGCCACTGATAAAGAAGCAGATTTCTGGCTTACAGGAATAGGAATCATTACCTGACATTTATCAGAAAAATAACTGTAGAAAATTTCATTCTGATTTTAGTGGCATACTGGATGACAAAATGAATATTTAAAATACAGAATTCTTTTCTCTAGTGTGGTGGGTTGACCCCAGCACGGCACCAGGTGCCTACCAAGCCCTTCTATCACTCCCCCCAACACCCATCAGCACGGCACATAGGGAGAGAATAAGACGCAAAGAGCCATGGGTTATGATAGATAAGATGTTATTTTCTACTTCCTGTCTGGAGGCGATGTCGGGCCGAGTCCAGGAAGCAGGGCTCCAGAATACGTAGCAGCTGCTTGGAGAACAAAGCCGAATGCTTCTCCATCCTCCTCCTGCCCTCTCCCTTTATAGTTGAGCTGACGTCATATGGTATGGAATATCCCCCTGGTCAGCTCAGGTCGGCTGTATCCCCTCCCTGATCTTTCCCCCCCAGCCTCTGGTGCCGTGTGAGCACTGGCAGTCATCACACGGGTGTGTTATCAACACCCTCCAGCTCCCAGTGCTGCAGCGTGAGGGCTGGATGGGGAAAAGCAGCTCAGCCAGACCCACTACACCTAAAAAATAAACTGACCTTTTTCCAAGAAAGCTGGAGATGGCAAAAATCCACCCTTCCTGATGCAGAGGGAAGAAATAAACATAGTGCTAGTTTCAGAGCAGTCAGCACAGGCAAGTGCTACAGCAAGTTAAGAGTCAGTTTTGTGGGAGTGAGGAAAAATCACAATGAAGAGCACCAGGAACAGGATACAATTTGAGTAGGATAAGGGATTAGCAGGTTTTCTATGCTTATGAGGTTAACTACCCTTCTGGCTTATTACCAGCACATTTCAGAGCTTGGACCGGGACAGCCACAGCTGAGCTGCAAACCCCATTACGAAGCAGCACTTCCAAAAGCAAGGCTACCCAGCATGATGCAGGCTAAAAGGTAAGCCCTGGCTGTTGACAAATGCACTCAAATCAGTGGTGGCAATAAAAGCCATGAACCTACTTGCATTGAACTACCCATTTTTCTTCTCTCTATATTGACAATCCAAAAGGAAAAGCAGAAACTTCTTTATACCCTGCTGAGCAAGCAAAGAAAAGATTTATTCCCTGATACAGTACCAACGCATTTCAGGATCAAAATGCAAACTTGGCATTTTTCCTGCACTTAATCATTTGTCAAGGTTGCTACAAAGCAACAGCTTTGATAAAAAAAAAGCACACAGATGAAAGAATCTGGCCAACAGATGCAGGGGCGAGGCCAGCATATTGTCAGGGGCTTGCTGTGGTGGCACCAGAGTCTGACTTCACATCTGCACCTCAGCCTGGTAAGAGGTTCAAAGTGCAGCTGTTCTGATCAATGCCCCCAGCTCACACATGTACTTATCAGAAACCCTGTGCAGAATCTCGAGCAGTTATCCCAGGATGGGCTTGCCAGCAGAAAGCTGCTGTCCGGGGACCATGCCAGCAGGTTCCTGTGGCACCACCCAGCAGTGACCCACAGTGGGCTGCAACCCAATAATAATAATAATAAGGCTATAAGAATAAGGAGCAGAAGGCTGAGCTCTAATTGTCAACCTGTGCTCTTTCCATAAAAGTTATAGGTGTAAAACACATGCCACATCAGAGCTGGTGTGAGAAGTCTGCACAAGGAAGTAAAAAGACAGATGGAGGATTTTTTTTAAACTTTTTTCCTTCAAAAATTTCTGGTGCACTGGGTGCCACTTCCCCTACTTCTGAGCACAGCCACACCTGTACTCACATCCACAGGCAAAAAGTCATTGCAAGCAGATGGACAGATCATCCAAAGGCATCACCAGATCTAGCATGGCCAGGGGCTGGTGGCTCAGCACCTGGCATATTTTGCTGCCTAGGCGGTAACTCGTTATGCTCCATGTGACAA
This sequence comes from Todiramphus chloris collaris, assembly GCA_025345505.1. Taxonomy (NCBI): domain Eukaryota; kingdom Metazoa; phylum Chordata; class Aves; order Coraciiformes; family Alcedinidae; genus Todiramphus; species Todiramphus chloris. Next base: position 18,694,444 of record JANVCC010000048.1, on the reverse strand, counting down.
ATCCGAACGTAAGCACCATCAAGAATAACAGCATACCTGCACACACCATTAGCATTACTTCCTGAAGTTAATCTGAAGTACAAGTTAATATTCTAGTCATACATTTTCAGTTTTATTGAAGCACTGCTTTATAACCTTGCTTCCCTCTTCCCTCTTTTTAGAGAATGTACAGAAAAAGTTAAATTTAGCACACAAATGCCAAGTGACAATGGTTTTATTAGTATGTGGCCTCCAGCAATTCAATGCTCACTATTTTTTTCCCAGATCTGAAAACTCCATAAATTTGGATTTTTTTGTTTTGCACTCTACTTCAATTAGCTCAGTTCTGAAATCTGAATTCTGGTTAAACTTTCTAAATATGAGAAGGGGCTCACTAGGGTTACTAAAGGCTAGGTGCATAAGTTTGTAGCAGAAGTAGTGATGCAGAGCTTGGCCCCATGCATCTCCATGCAATTTGCTACATTCGTGAACATCCTAGACAGAGTACTTCTATGTACTTCATCTTGTTTAGTGCTGTCCCACTGTGATGCTGCTCTTTCCTCATACAGAGCAGCAGAGAGTATGGTTCAGGAATGTCAATTCAGTCACCCTTCAGCTAATTCAAAAAAGCAAATATTTATTTCTTTAAAAAGTTTTCTCAGATGATTAATTATCTTAGACTCTTCTGCCCAATAAACTTAACACTGCTTGAATAAGGAGGGAAAAGAAGCACTAACTGGTCTACCATAACCTAAAACTGATTTCCAGGAGCTCCTGGAGAACATAAGGTTTGAGCCCAATCCTGTTCTGTTCCTAAGGTGTAAAAACATCTTATTCACAGCTACATCAGTAACTGGCATACATATTACAATACCTCTATGAGCTGGTTTGGTTCACTCCCTTCTTCCACGGTAATTAATTTAGACCTTCCGTTTCGTTCATTGTCCCGAATGCCAACAGCAACTTGAGTTGCCTTCAGACGCTCATATTTGTTGCATGATGAGCCACACCACTGATAGATTACCTAAAATAATTAAAAGGACACACACATTAGCAATAAGACTCAGCAAAATTATGAAATTGGTATTTTATTAGTTATTATCTTATCAGATCTAAACCACGAGAACATCAGTGAAGCTGTATCTTTCAGAAATACCTTCCAGAAGAGATTTTCTAAGACACCTAGATATTTGTAATATGCAAGATATTTATGTAATGTAATTTAGCATCCACTTATTAGAAGATTATGCAATCTCAGAATAGTCAAGAGTTTTGGTTTGACTGTTTTACCCCAAATACAGATATATCTTCTGCCACCTAAAGAACCTGACACTCCTAAATTTGCTCCTGCAAATACTTTTATTTTCTATCTGGCAGTTCCTCTTCTATGCTAATTCAGCAGTGCTAATTCTCATCTGTGTCAAGAAACAAATTAATTTCAAAATTTCAGGGAAAATCCTAATTGTACATGCTACCCAAAAGTAAAGTTAGATCTTTCAATTCAGTTTTTTTTGGGTGACTTTTTGCTGTAGAATGATATTTGTTGCACACTCTGCTGCATCAAACCACATCAAATGACTTAAGCGTTTTCAAAAAAAAGTCTTTATTCGCCGGAAGATTTTTCTTCAGTGTACAGCTGATCCAACGCTCATAAAATTTTATTAACCTCAGATTAATGCAAACTCTTCTAACGGTTATCATCATGAACATCTTTATACACTACTTGTAAAGATTTACAGATCAGGTATATGCAGTTTTTCTGGTTGGTTAAATCAGCAAGTTCCTCCTCAGCAGAAGCTGAAGCATATACCCAGTCCCCATCCTATTGCAGAAACGGACTGAAAGACAGCTGTAAAAGATGCCTCCATTCAGGAAAAGCAGCAGCTAGGAGTAAGCTCCTGCCACAGGGACAATCCACCCTCATCATGGCAGCCAACTTCACAAGAACTCCTCAGACACCAGAGCAGCAGTTCTTCATGTTGAAGTGGTGGCAGTAGCCCACTCCTAGATATCATCTTATACGCCTTCAAGGCCTTCCTGTCATCTAGCTGAATAGGCAGTGAATGGGTGAGCCCTGCACATGACAGTGGAAGTGCAACTAAATCACAATGGAGCACATTCCCATGGCACCTCTCAGGAAGGAGCAGCACCAGAACCAGCCTAAGACAGGTCACCTAATCTAGTTACAACACAGATCAAGGACAGACTGAACACAAAGCATTTCAGAATATACTAAGAAAAAGAAAAGCTGAAGGGCCACTAGAGACCGAGCTGGGAGGAGCTAGTCAAAGGAAATAATCGGCTTGGCTGGTTGCTATTTTTCCCCTCCTTTTTTCTGGAAGAAAGGTATTTGATTGTTCTGTGATCCTAAGAAAGCCCAGATAGTATAGCAATAATGGTACACAGTTATTGTCAACTTTAAAAAGGGCTGAACTGGTTTGTGTTCATCTACAATGCAAATAAAAAGGATTTAATCAGAGCCCTCACCGATTAAATTACTGGGGTCTTAATTTTATGAACATATAAACTGTATAAAACTTAGATTTTAGATGAAAACCTGTTTCATATTAAAAAAAACCAAACATCTTTTTAAGCTATTCCTGCTGACCACTATTGTTATTTATAGTACTTGAAACTGTGGTTTGAGACAAGTGAGAGCTGAGCAGCAGCTTCTCTGTACTATCACATGCAAACTCATAAAATACAGCTAATGTTGATGCCATCTGCTTGCAAAACACTGCTGGCAACCTTCCATATTTACTTTTCACCAGCTTGGACAAAAAAAAACACCATCAAACACAGTGATCACACAGCCAAGTTCTGTTCCCTTCCCTTGGAAGCATCCTTCAAAGATGAAGCTCTGAGCTTACGTCAGGATTATACAAATTCTCAGAACTGGATCCCTTTCAACTTGCAGATGTTATGCAATGAAAGCTGTAAGGTTTTCAGTTTGCCTTTATCAACTTAACTGTAGGCATAAGACAAGGAAAATAAAAAAGTTTGCTTCCAACTTCTGTTTTAAATACTCTCAGCTTCCTAAGTATCCAGAATCTGGAGACATACTTAACTTCAGGTCTGAACCTTATCTTAAATCTGACTTTCAACACTTCCACAGGAAAGAAAATAGCTGTGCATACTCAGGAAACCAGATTTTTCTAAAGAATTAATGAAAGACTACCTTTAGTGTGTAGAAAGCCAAAAGTTTCTATTTGAGCAGATTAGTTAATATAGTAAATACAGCCATGCACTGCTTCAGCAATCTTCTCCCAGACTTCAGGAGACTTCCCAAAACACCGACTCACTTTAGTTTCTGAGAATTTTAGCACTTAAACATACTCATTTTCATGTTGGTCTGCATCTTACTAATTGAGTTTATTTGAAATTATGTGCAAAAAAAGAAGTCACTAGAGACAGAGCAGCAATAAATAGGTATTCTTTATTTCCCACAGTCTATAGAAGCAATAAGGAAGAGGAAGATAACACAGAGAATCAGCCAAAGAGGTTAGGCAGCTTTTGCCTTATCTCAGTGTACATGCTGCAATTCATAGAGTTACTTGTTCAAAAAGGTTAAAAGTTCAGTTTCAGTTGTACATCTAAACCTTCTCTTGGTTTTCTGGTAACTGGACATGCAACCTCAAACAAATGTTCTCGTCTACAAAATGAACAGTATTTACTGTACTGACCACAAAGGATATTGTGAGACTTAAATTGTCACTGCAAATTACAAAGGCCTTTACTTCTCAGGCAATACATTCACATTTTCTTTTCTTAGCATCTCCTAAAGGTCCCACTGCACAGTGCACTCCAGCTATGCTGCATTCACAGTGTCTTCTCCCAGTTTGCCTCCAGTCAGAAAGTGACTATATTGAGCTCTTCTACAGCCCACTGGTTCTAGGCTTCAAATCAGCCTAAGGAATGAGAAAGACCTTTAAAAATCTACAGTAATGGATTTCACATTTTTTAATTTGCTGACTTCATTGTTTTCCTTATGGAGTCCACATTCTGAAACTACAGAAACATTCCCACAAAATACTGTGGCCTAAATACTTTTGTCCGAACCTAAAATAAATATGAAATTTTGTTAGCTGAAACCTTGAGAAAGCTTTTATGATGAGGTTTTCTCCTGTCACATAAGAAGACCCCACAACTTCAATTGAGCAGAGTCTGCAAACATCCTTGACCTGGAGTTCACATGGATGAGTCATACCATTCCTATAGGCTCCATCTTCCCTAGTATTTAAACTAGTACTGATTTTAAAAGCTAGAGAAGCAACACTCTGATTCCTTTCAGCATTAGAGAGCATTCTTTATTAAAACCCTGAAAGCTAAACTTCACATACTGTATAATCTAATAGAAGGAAGTGAGCAGACACAAATCATGTAACTGTCCCAAAGTATATTTTACTTATATTTACTATAAGCACTAACTAAATACATTAAGCATCCAGTTCTACACGCTTTCAGAAGTTTGATTTAATGAATTTTCTCAGCTGAAGTAAAATCATGTTCTCTGTTTTTAAATGTATCTAATTTTGCCTCACAGTAGAAGTTCAGCTGGATATTTACAGGTTCGTCTTCCTAACTTACCCAATTCAAGCTCTAGGCAGATTGTTAAAAATCCAATGTAAATCCAGAAAAATATTTTTACAAGTCAAAGCCACTTCTTGACAAGACTAATATTTAGATCTGGATTTACCTGAAATACAGTTAGCTAATTATATAACCATGTCCAACAGACAGCTTTTGTCTTGTATTTTATTAGTCACTGTATTTTTAGACATATATAAAGTGTTCAACTAGGGCCATAATACTGTATTTAGCTTTAAATTACTCAATGCTTTCACAATTTCTTAGCTGTACTACACCTTCACTATTTTTAGGCTTGTTTTGCTAACCTTATTTTGAATTGGCAGGCTGACAAAAAATGTTTCCGTTAAATGGAAACAGACTAAATGTTCACTCCCCTCACAAAAAAAGGAATTTCATTCATCAGTGATTCCTGTGCCAAGACCAGTTTATTTTCAGAAGTTTATACTAACAGTATTTATTTATTTTTTAATCTCTTGAACCAACTTTGAGAGAGATGCTATGGAACAGAGCTATTCTGCTGCGTGGCATTAATGGCTGTTGGTAGCAATATACTTGTTCTTATCACAGTGGGACAATTAGCCACCAAAGGTGAGAAAATGTTATCATGAATGATCACAATGACCAGCCTAGAGCTCCGAGGGAGGTTGGGAAGTCAAACTGCGTCTGTGCAAGGCACGCTGCCGTATAGAAAGGTCTCTCCTTGTCTGCATGTTTTGGGGACACAGTTACACAGTAGCAGCATTCACTGCTTTTACTGCTCACAGCTCCTGGCCTGCAGAGTAACCTTGAGCAAGTCACATGAACTTTTTACAACACATGAAAAGTGACCCAGCATTTAGCTTCTATACAGAAGCGTGCAGCAGGATGATCATGCATGGCTCCCGTGTAACTCTGAGTATCTTGGCACTCTTCCCTGTATGGAGGGGGGTTGTGAAAGTACACCTCCTGCCTTCCTGCTCCAGACCCAAACGCTATGTGGAGCAAAAGAAGGAAAAGCAACCAAACAAAAAACCTCATTATTTCAGAAGGGACATAAAACCAAATTTTCCCTTCTAACACACAGCCACCTCTGTATTCAACTGGCAGGCTGCTCAGTTTGGAAGGAAATGAAAATATACTTTGCACCCTGGTGTCATTTCTGTGAATCTTAGCCAGGAAAAAGCAAAAGCCAAGAAGCTTAAATCTGAAAATCTCACAATTTCGTTCACAAACATGTCTTGAAGATACAAGTGTTTTAAATCCTCAACTTTGTTGAAAGACCTAGTAATTTCCAGGCCCATACTGTAATTGCTGATTTGCATTCTCTTAAAGAGGCATTCAAAAGCTAAGCAAATTAAATAGGTTTCAAAACTCTAATAAGCAGCAAGTTTGTAGCAAAACTTCAATTTTGGTAGAAAGTGACAGTGAACTCTTTAAGAGATTAAGTATCACTAATCTCAAAATAAAAATTTAAGCTTTCATTAAGGAAAGGCTTTAAGCCAAATATCACAAGCTGGTGTGCCTCCATTCCTCGGTGGCACGCCCTGGTGTACCCTAAACCTGTCTACCTGTGCCCATATCAACACCAGAACATGCTCCCAGGATGCAATTGCACCACAAATTTAAAAAAAAAAAAAGATTAAAAATCAAAGTAACCACTCTTTGTTGAAAGTCAGCTAAGTCTATAGCGTGGATCCTGTCACGTCAACATGATGAAACTTATGATGACTTAATGTCAGTCAGGATGCTGCCTTCTGTTCCTCTAAACCACATTGTTAGGTACAGAGGCACAGCTCTGAAGTAGAG